>JAOWBW010000725.1:0-360357 GCA_026119855.1 Campanula takesimana
AAATTGGACTTTGTTTCTTTGATTTCTAGATTTCAAATTGAATTTTTAAACGGATTTGTGGAGAATAAACTCCAATTTCGAAACCCAAAAAAATAGATTACAGAGGAGTACGAAACTGAATATGCAAATTGATTTAAGTTGGAGAAGTAAGGAAGAAGATGAAGAGGGGTGGAATAGTTTTGCATTGATTTTCCAAATTTACCCTTGTAAATTCAGTCACGTGTGCTTCACATGAGTATTTAACGGCAAAATTTTAACATATATATATATATGTTGGGTTTCGTAGTAACATGCGCAGCGGAAATTAGCATTTAAATTTTATGAAACCCAAAGCCCATAGATCCATTCATATGATTAGATCAAATACTTGCAATATGAATATTAACCCTTGATGGCTTTGAATTTGGTTTTTGAACTTGGTGGAGAATTTGAAACTTTAATCACGAACAAGTAAGAACACGAACTCGAAGATGATAAGCTTCACCCTCTAGCGGTATCCACACCACGAACGAATATCAAGAACTCTTGATCTTGGTTGCTAGACCAAAATTGTGAAACACGTTTTCACAATCAATATGAACTATATGGAATTTTATTTGTGTATTATTTTGTTCTTCAATCTAGGATGTCTTAGAACAAAATAAACCTCTCCCAAACACTTTGGAGACTTGTACACAAGCTATCATATGTTCTGGCCCGAATTTGGCTGTTTATATACAAGTTAGACCTATTCCAAATAGGAAACTTGTGTCTAAATGTTGGGTATGCCCACATATATCTCAGTTTTAATGTATTAGGATTTATTAGATTTGATTGATCCATCACCTAAGTTTTATTTCATGGACTTTAGACCCACATGTAAAAAGTATTTATACTTCATTTTTTAGGTTGTCCATTGTTATAGAATAGGCTTAGAAATAGGGCAAGAAGATCAAGTTTCAAGAAAAATCACTCAGTGAGTTTGAGCCGCGCTTATGCGCCTCCACGCGCCACGCGCCACGCGCCTTCCACTTTCGCGCCATGCGCCATTTAGAGCGCGCGCATAAGGATTTCTTCATAAGATTTGTTACGCGCCTCTGCGCCCCTTGTTTTAAGCACACGCTTACTGTGCGCCTATTGGCTCAATGCGCCTCTTGGCTCAAACGCGCCTCAAAGTATTTTTTCAACACTCAGTGATTTATTGAAGACTCGAAGACTTGAAGAGAATTCAAATTACGCCAATGATCCAACGGTGGTTAAAAGATGCATATGCGCCTAATCTGTTGACACGCGTCCATAACGGTCACCTTTATGTTGAGTGTCAAAATGGCCATAATATATGCATGCTCCAATCAACAAGCGACAGCTCATCTTATCCACAAGGATTTCCAACGGCTAGTTTTTTGAAGTTCACTATAAATACCCCATAACTTCAACATTTTGAAGTTGCTGAGTTTTGCTAAGAATTTCAAGAATTTCTCTCTCAAAGCATTTGTTGAAGATTTGAAGATTGCCTTCGTTTTTCCAGATTTCTCAAGAACATCTTCATAACTTCATCCTTAGCCCAGATCTTCAAGCCTTAACACTTTAGTTTCTTGTGCTCTCCATCTCAAAGATCTAAAGAGCCTTGATACTAAGAACACACACGCACCTCTTTAAGATTAATCATTTAGATTCATCTTTTAGAGATACACCGGTTATTGTTTTGGATTTGTTCTTTCATAGTAATAGATCTTGAGTTAGTGTATAAGCTCAAACATTGTAATTTGTAACACTCACTCATTATATAAGATCTCGATTAGAAATCCAAGACTAACCATCTTGGTAGAGGACGTAGATCTTTCATTGATCGAACCTCTCCAAATAGCTTGTGTTATTATCTTGTCATTTCTTTCAAGTTATTATTTTCACTCACTATTTGCTTGTTTACTCATTGTAGATTGATTGAACTGAATTGTGTTGTGTTGTTATATCATTTGCCTTAGTTCCTTATTTCACTCACTTTGAGCCAAAATACTTAGTGTGTGTGTTGCGCTCCCTTTATCACTTTGCGCCTATTTTCATTACTAAATTCCGCTGTGCATTTCACTCACTCACTTAGGCGCATTTCATAACGCTTACTTGATAAAGTGCGCATTCGCAATTGAGTTTTTCAAGGGTACGAAAAGAATTTTAAAACAGCTATTCACCCCCCCCCTCTAGCTATTTTTCATACCCTTGTTGCCCTTTGGGACCAACAAGTGGTATCAGAGCAAACACCTTTATAAAACATTTTTCGTTTTTCAAGCTTAACAGCTTGGGTGCCGATTCTAAATGGCAAACTCAAAACCTATGGCAACTGCAAACTACACTCACGTTCCGGTCTTTGATGAAGATCATTTTGACGTATGGAAATTCAGCATATTGACTCATCTCAACTCAATCGATGAAAGGCTCCATGACACCGTCGTTTATGGACCTTATATTCCGATGAAGGCGAATCCAAATCCACGCACCAACGCTGCTCAACCTACTGTCCTAAAACCAAGGGAAGAATGGACCGAGGAAGAAATTAGAAGAGTCGCAAATGATGGCAAAGCAAGAAACATTCTTCTAAGCACTCTAAGCACGGCGATGAAACAACAAGTCATGCATTGTGCTACTGCAAATGAGCTATGGGATGCTATTGAAGAGCATATTGAAGGAGACACCGTTTGCAAGGAGAACAAGAAATACGAAGTTCAAAAGAGATTCAACAATTTCTCTCAACTCCCCGGTGAAAACTTAAGGCAAACTTATGAACGCTACTGTGAAATTATCAATCTATGTATTTCACTTGGCATGAAGTTTACCAACAAAGATTTGAATGTAAATTTTCTACAAGCTTTTGGATCAAGATACCTTCATAAATCTAGCGCTCTTGAAGACGCTGGAACTTTAGATGTTTGGACTTTAAGGAACCTATATGCAAATCTCAAAGTTTACGAACTCAAACTCCAACGAATCAGTGAAACTGAAGGAAAGTCAAAATCTATGGCTATGATGGCGCACAGAGAAGCCGCGCCTACTCCTGCGCCTACACCTGCGCCTGTACAAGATGAGAAAAGCTCCGATCCCAAAATTTCTACTTCTGAGCTATTAGACATGGATGATGAAGACTTCGCTTTATTTGTGAAGAAATTTCAAAAGTTCAGAAAATTCTCAAGACCCGGCTCAACCAACAAATTTCAAGGATCTACCAGCAAAGCTCCTCAAAAGTTTTCAAGGAGCAGTGATTCAAAAAGAAAAGAAGATCTTGTTTGTTTTAATTGCAGGAAACCCGGACATTTTGCATCAAGCTGCCCGATCCCCAAATTTGAATATATGCAGAAGAAGAGCAGCCATACTCCTAAATTCACTCCCAAGTTCACTCGACACAAGGGAATGGTTGCTGAAGAAGAAGCACCAGCAAATGAGCACAATACTTGGATTGAAACAGACTCCGATGAGAGCGATGAAGATTCCGATGATGGACTTGTTTGTTTGATGGCAAATGATGATGAAGTTGATGCTTATGATTCTGATGATGACTTCTCCAAGGATGTTCCCGATATGAATGCCTTGAACAAACCTATCAAGAAATCTGCAGGTTTTCAAGAAGCGAAAAAGAAGAAAGGACCAACCATCAGCGAGCTCGTTGAACAAGGATTTCTCACTCCGGCTCAAAACGATGGTGGATTGTTATTCTCACGATGTGATCTTGGAGCAAGGAACAAATTGAGAAAAGGAGCATACATTAGACCACAGGTTGAACCAACTGCTCCAATCTCCAAAATCAATGATGAAGTGATTGCTGAACAAGAAAAATTGTTCAAAAAGGCTGAAAAGGTAATTACTAGATTTGATAGTATGAAGGAAGCTTTAGCACTATCATGTGATGAAATTTCCCAGCTTAAGACCGAGAAATCTCTACTTAAATCTGAACTCACCCTCCTTAAGGAGCAGATAAAGAGCATGACTCCTCTTACCGTTAAAAACACTTTTCTAACAGAACAGAACTCACTTCTTAAAGTTCAAAACGATGAATTGGTTGCTCAAATCACTGATCTTAAAAAGATTACAAATGAGTGGTCCAATTCTCGTGTCACTATGGAGAATATATTTGAGTCCCAAAAAGTCAGTGGTGATAAAAGTGGCTTGGGATTCTCATCAACTAGTGACAACTTTAAATGTGATGTCTGTGCTGAAAGAGATAGTGAATTTACCAACCAACAAACTCTTGAAATTCCCAAGGAAAAACATTCTAATTCAATGGGTAAAGGACATGAAAAAGTCAAGAGACAAACATTCCATTATGTCTACCCAACGAAGCAATTTGGGAAAGCTAATGGGAAAGATATAGCTACAGATGAACCATCTCCTAGCAAAATCATTCTTGAAAATAGGCGCGCTCCTTCTCCGAGTGCTCATTATGCGCCTAAGAGCCACGCGCCTCATCGCCGTGCGCCTCCTAGCCCTATGCGCCCTTCGAGAAAAAGCGCTCCAAAATTTCAAAAGAAAGATTTTGTTAAGTCTAGTTCATCTGACCCAAAGAAGAATGCCATCCCCAAGAAAAGTAAAGAGTTTGTGAAAACTCACGTGATTGGTGGCTTTCATCATTGTTCCATTTGTGATTGTTCAGGACACAAGGCCGTGGAATGCCTTTTGCGATTCACTCCCAATGCCAAAGGACGTAAAAATCCTAAGGTCAAGCAAGAGTGGGTTGTCAAAAGTTGCTAACCCTAGGACCCAAAAGGAATAAAGGGGACCTGCTTAAATGTCTATATTTCAGGTTCTTTGTTTCATGGCTGGATCTTCAAAAGCTAGAAATTATGAATGGATTCTCGATAGTGGGTGTTCAAGACACATGACTGGAGATGAATCCTTATTAGAAGATGTCCATGAAGAAAGAGGTCCCTCCGTAACATTTGGCGATAATAACAAAGGTCAAGTTGTAGCATATGGAAAGCTCAAGAAAGACAAAGTGTGCATTGAAAGAGTCTCACTCGTGGAAGGGCTCAAGCACAACTTATTATCCATATCTCAATTCTGCGACAAAGGATTAGAATGCCATTTTACTTCAACGCAATGTCTTATCAAGAATGGCAAAACTGGAGCTATCTTACTCACGGGATATCGTAAGACAAATATTTATATTATTGATTTTCATAGTATGAACTCTAGTACTAATCTTTGTTTTGTAGCAAAAAGTGTGAACGAAAATAGTTGGCTGTGGCACAAGCGCTTAAGTCACTTAAACTTCAAGTATCTATCTAAACTCAGCAGGAACAATCTTGTCAAAGGACTTCCCAAGGTTGCTGATCATCATGACAAAAAGTGCGCCGCATGTCAACTTGGCAAACAACCGAAGCAGTCATTTTCAAGCAAGTCAAATCCTTCAACTACAAGATGTTTGCAACTGCTTCACATTGATCTATTTGGACCAGTTTCCACCGCAAGCATTCGTAGAAACAAGTATACTCTAGTTGTGGTGGATGATTATTCAAGATATACATGGGTAGAGATGATGATTACAAAAGATGATTGTTATGATATTCTCACTACCTTATTTCGACTGCTCCAAACCCAAAAAGAAGATGACATCGTTAGTGTTCGATCCGACAATGGAACAGAATTCAAGAACAACGGTGTTGCTCGATACTGTGAAGATCATGGGATAGATCACAACTTTTCAACCGCCGGAGTTCCTCAACAAAATGGCGTTGTTGAACGAAAGAATAGAACGTTGATTGAAGCGGGAAAGACGATGATAGCTGAAGGTAAATTGCCTAAGTACTTTTGGGAAGAAGCTATCAACACTGCATGTTTTACTCAAAATCGTTCCCTCATCAACAAACTTCACAACAAGACTCCGTATGAACTTTGGCGTGGTAGAACTCCCAACATTGCATTCTTCAAGATCTTTGGTTGCAAATGTTATATCCTCTACAACGGAAACGAACATAGAGGTAAATTCGATGCCAAAGCCGACGAAGGTATTTTTGTTGGGTATGCCAAACACTCTAAAGCTTTTCGTGTTTTCAATAGAACTACATTAGTGATAGTTGAATCTGTACATGTTACATTTGATGAACATTCTCTCCTTGAGCCACATTTGGCTCCAAATGTTGCTGATGATTCTATTGAGTTAAATGATACAGGTGCTCCTATTTATGTTGCTCCACTCAAGATCAGAATCTATCAACACAAGGAAATCCATCTACATCAAATGCACCTAATTCAATGTATAATGCGCCTGGTGAATCCTCTATTGCGCCTCACTCAAATGATGCGCCTCATGATTCCTCTTACGCGCCTATTTCTACTGCTGCATCTGGTGTAAACCCAAATTTCAATTCTGAGCCAGTTCAACCCCCAAATTTCAATGACTTTGAATCTGGTGAAGAGGTACCAATTGAAGACCTTCAAATTACTACAACTCAACCTAACTTACCTCCTGAAATTCGTGAAGTTAGAGGTCACCCAATTGCTAATATCATCGGTGATCTACAAGTTGGTGTTCGTACAAGGAGAGCTACAAACTTTGATGCTTACACTGCTTTTATCTCTCAAATTGAACCGAAGAAGGCTGATGAAGCGCTCCAAGATCCTAATTGGGTTGTTGCAATGCAAGAAGAACTCAATCAATTTGAACGATGTAAGGTTTGGACTCTTGTTCCAAGACCAAATGATCAAGGAGTGATTGGTACGAAATGGGTGTTCAGGAACAAGATGGATGAGAATGGAACCATCACGAGAAACAAAGCAAGATTGGTTGCACAAGGCTATAGGCAAGAAGAAGGAATTGATTACGATGAAACTTTTGCGCCCGTAGCAAGACTTGAAGCTATCAGATTATTTCTAGCTTACGCCGCTCACAAGAACTTCAAGTTATATCAAATGGATGTGAAGAGCGCGTTTCTAAATGGTGAACTCCAAGAACAAGTCTATGTTGCTCAACCACCTGGGTTTGAAGATTCACAATTTCCAAATCATGTGTACAAACTCCAGAAAGCTTTGTATGGACTCAAACAAGCACCAAGAGCATGGTATGATACACTATCCAAGTTTCTCATCGAAAAAGGCTTCACTCGCGGTAAAATCGATACAACTCTTTTCATTGCCAAACATAATGGTCATAAATTACTTGTTCAAATTTATGTTGATGATATTATATTTGGTTCTACTAATGAATTGTTGTGCAAGCGTTTTGAGAAACTAATGAAGAGCAAGTTTGAAATGAGCATGATGGGAGAACTCACATTCTTCCTCGGGCTTCAAATCAAGCAAATGAGTGAAGGCATTTTTATCAACCAATCCAAATACACAAAGGACTTAATCAAGAAGTTTGGACTTGAGAACGCTAAATCATACGATACTCCAATGGCCACCGGCAACAAACTCGACAAAGATCTAAAAGGTAAACGTGTTGATCAAACGCTCTATCGAGGTATGATTGGCTCACTCCTTTATCTTACTGCTAGCAGGCCCGATATTATGTTTAGTGTTTGTGTTTGTGCTCGTTATCAATCCGACCCTAGAGAAGCACACTTAATTGCTGTGAAACGTATTATAAGATATCTCTCTGGCACTGTTAACCTTGGACTTTGGTACACCAAAGATTCGAACTTTAAACTTGTAGGTTACTCAGATGCGGATTATGCAGCGTGCACAATTGATAGGAAAAGCACAAGTGGCACTTGTCATTTCCTCGGATATAGACTTGTGTCATGGGCGAGTAAGAAACAAGCTTCAGTATCTGTCTCAACAACCGAAGCCGAATATATCGCTGCGGGAAGTTGTTGTTGTCAAATACTCTGGATGAAGCAGCAATTGGTGGACTATGATATCATCGAAGAAAATTGTCCCATCTACTGCGACAATACATCAACAATTGCGGTTTCTGAAAATCCTGTCATGCACTCAAAGACCAAGCACATCGACATCAAATATCACTTCCTCAAAGACCACGTGGAAAAAGGCAATATTCATTTGGAACACGTGGGAACCGACTATCAAATCGCCGACATTCTAACTAAAGCACTTGACGCGAAACGGTTCATGTTTTTGAGAGGTGAAATGGGTATGCTTGAACTCAACTAAATTCAATATAGTTTTGTCAATACTAATGATTTTATGTTGTGTTGAGTTATGAGTATATTAGGTACAAATGATTAAATCAATTTTTCAAAAGTTTCAAGGAAATTATGCGCCATCTATGCGCCTTACTAACTGCGCGCCCATCTCTCGTTTTCTGCGCGCACAATATCTGCGCGCCTATCAATTCATGCGCGCGCTCAACCATCTTTGCGCGCCTTGATGTGTAATGCGCCTTGATGAATAATGCGCCTAGATGAGTATGCGCCTTGCTGAAGTAATGCGCCTCTTCATGCGCGCATTAACTATTGCGGCTCAATCATTTCTCAAAATTCAATTTCAATGATTGAACGTAATAAATACACAAGTACCAGGTATGTTCATTCTGTTCATTTATTATAGGAATCTATGTCTTTTGACATTCCTTTAATTGTTCAAGGGTACTTGTGCAATTAAAATTTTTCCCTCGTTTTACGCTTTTCGAAAAATTTTATTTTCTGGGATATATTTCTTGCACCCCAAACTTACACCAAAATAGATGTTTTTGGTGTTTGTGCAAAAATTAGTCAAAATTGCTCATACACTTAAAGGGAAAGTGGAGCAGTTTTTCAAAAACCTAAATGTCACATCATGACACTTTAGGTCATTCAGCCATTAATGCCCCTCAAATCCCAAAAATCCCTCATTAATGAATGTCCTTTTTGTCATGATGAGCCGCCATTTTCAAAATCCCTCATAAATGCAATCCTTTCAACTTTCCATCTTTTTAAATTTTTGACTGTTTTTTTTTTTTATATCAGTGCAAGTTTTTAATCCTAACCTATAAAAACACATCAACACCTTACTCCCTCCTACCTACTCTATTTCTCTCTCTCTCCCCGTCTCACTCCCTCTCTCCCAGACTCGTCTCTCTCTCTTCATCTTCATTTTTCTTCTTCATTTTACATTCATATATATAAGTTTATGGGTCCTAAGAAAGCATCAACATCTACACAAGACGATATGGTATGAATTCTCAACCTTTAATCTCCTTATATTTCTGTTTTTTTTCGTCATTTTCAGTGATGTTTTTCGTTTTTTTTAAAACCCGGATTCATTTTCTTTGATTTCTCTTGATTCGATGATCCGTTTTCTATATCGTTTGTTGGGTTGTGTTCTATTCTTGATTTCGAATCTTTTAAAACCAACATTTTAACGATCAATGCTCTGTTTGTTACAAATCTGAGTTTTTGTTTTCAAAATTTTTCAAAATTTTCGGGCATTCTTTTGATCATTGTGCTTTCATTATTGATTTGTTCTTATTTTTGTTTGCATATTTAGATTCCTTGTCGTCATGCGGTCATTTTGATATATTATTTGTCTAGTTTGGTGAAGTTTCATGATTTTCGTGTTCTTGGTGTTCTTCGAGCATTCAAGGGTCGTTCTTCGTGTTCTTCGTCATTTATGCATGTTTTGGTCTCTAAAAATTTTCTAACTTGTTTTCGAAAATTTGAACTTTTTGATTTTCATTTCTTTCATTTGAATGCTTGTTGTTTGTTTTTCTTACTAAGTAAAAATTTTCACGTCATGCGCCTATGTACTTCTTTATGCGCCTATTTTTTATGCGCCTGAATGATTTATGCGCCTCTACTTGTATATGCGCTTAAATCATTCTGCGCCTAAAAACCTTATGCGCCTAACTTCGTACTTAGTCAAATTTCGTTGTTTTAATTTTTCCTTAGTATTCACATAGAACCATATTATGCGCCTTGTAACTCTATGCGCCTTCAATATTTTATGCGCCTAATTCAATCATGCGCCTTGATTCTCTATAATTTTGTGCGCCTGTTTCAATTATGCGCCTATATATTTCATGCGCCAATGTTACTTTGATCATTTTATGTTTCTATGCGCCTATATCACTTCTAACATCAATCATTTTTTCAGGACCTTGCAAATTTCAAACTTGAAGAAACTCTTGATCTATTGGAGTTATCTGGTGAAGTGATGGGAAGAGAAATAATAGAGACTCTGCGCGTCGCTGGTCTGCTCCCTTTATTCACCATGGACCAAGATTTCTTCTCTGCGCTCCTCGTGGATGAGTTCTTCTCCACTGCTGTTCTAGTGGAAATTGACGTAAATGGGCGCACTCACTACCGGATTGAGGCGCGCGTTCAAAATGTTGACGTCCATATTTCATCATCTGTGATTCGACACTTGCTCGGTTTTCCATCTACCGGTGAAGATCGCATTATTGGGCGCCCGATGACTTACTCAATTGATGATCAGAACAAGATGGCTGCCTCACTTCTAAATATTCCCACGCTTCAAAACAATATCAAAAACACCGAAATTCGAGATGGTGGAGAACTCTTGACTCACATCGCTCACTTGGTGGGAACTTCAATAGTGTTCAAAACTGGGAACGTAAACCGATTCACGGTTGAACAATGGGAATACACAGCTGCTATCATGGCCAAGGAGAAGCTTCACTGGCCTCATATTCTGTTCAAGACTCTGCGTGAGCAAATTGATAAATTTGTGAAGAACAAAAGTGATGGAAAGACCCGATTCCGCTCACACTGCCTTATTCTCACAAAACTTTTTCTAACTTACCCTGAGTTAGTTAAGTTTTTGAATGAGAATCCGGAGTACAAGATCAACGATGTTCCAATGTTTGGTAAAGCTAGTTTGGACCTCAAGAAGCGCAGGAAGAAGCCCACAAAGCGCGCAAAAGGAATCCAAATCAAGACTGTTGAAGGCTTAGTAGATGAAGACACAGAGTCCGATGATGCGCCAGTCCTTAAAAGCGCACCATTATTAAAGAGCGCAGTAAAAGCAAGCGCTAGACAAAGCGCAGATCCAGTGCCAGGCGCAGATAAAAGCAAAGGCAAACGGGTAGTTGATGACCCTACTCCTGCGCCTGTCAAACGCACTAGATTTGAAACTGATGATGAGCGAGATCTGAGGCTAGCGCAGGAAGCCAGCAGGCTTGAGGCTCAACGAAAAAGAGATGAAGACTTTCTAGCCAAACAAGCTGCTGAGTCAGAAAAGTTAGAGCGCATGAAAGGCGCCGGATCAAGCGCAGATATTGAGAAAGGGCCTTCTGTTTCCGCGCCTTCCCAGCGCGCTCCTTCTCAACGCGCCCCCACTCCTCGTGCGCCCTCATTCAAATTTCAACCTTCCAATATGTCAAGGGTACAACTCCTCTCTGATTTCTTCGGCGATGACATTTCAGACATTGAGGAACCCGTTCAGGGGGAGCAAGAGACCATCCCTCAGCGCACTCCTTCTCCAGTTGCGCCTCCACCTGGACCAGATCCGATCTCAACAGAAACTTTTGATGTTGAAACAGTTGTTGTTGAAACTGTTGAAATTGAAACTGAAGATGAATTTGAGTCTCCTACTCATTCACCTCCTCCTGCGCCTCCATCTCCTTCTGCGCCCCTTCAAGATTCTGCGCCCCTTCAAGATGATGCGCCACTCTCTACCCCTGCGCCTCCTCCGTCTGCTCCTGATTTGAGCGAGGTACTTTCCATTCTTCATTCTTTACAGCAGGGGCAAGCCAATTTAGAGCAAGGACAGGCGCATATAAAGTCTCAATTTGAGCTTCTTACTTCCTTACTCACTGATCAATCTGAAGAGATTGCTGCCATTAAGGGGGAGATGAACTCTCTCAAGGCCAAACTTTCTGCTCCTTCTCCTCCTCCGGCGCAGACTCAGGTTCAAGCTCATACTGACCAGGCGCAAACCACCGCTTCTGCGCCTACGTTCATACCTCAATCTGCTGCGTCTCAATCAAATATGAATGTGCTTGTATCTAAGTTGGATGTCCTGAAAGAGTTGGTCGTCACTCATTTCACTGCTGCTCACTCAAGCTCTGACAGACGCGCTGAACATATTTCTTCAGATATTATCACGGCTCAAAATGCCATCGAAGCTCACATTCAAATCTTGGAAGAAAACATTTCACAGCAGCAGCAAATCACTCAGCGTTCCATTGATGAATACCAAAACATCAATGTGAATCACTTGAGTTATATTAGAGACGGTATTACTGCTACTCACTCCAGTGTCACGGACACTCAAGGGTTAGCGAACCGTAGTCATCAGCTCGCAAAGCAAATTCAGCGTTCTGTTTCAGAGATCGTTGAAGGATTGAAGGAAGATGATGCGCCTCCCAACCCTTAGCTTCTATTATTTTTTTGTAAATTTTTAGAACCTTTTGTAATAGAACAATCTCTTTTGTGATAGTGATTTTGTGCTTACTTGTTTTAGCACCTTTTGTTTTTGTTCTATTCAAAACTTGTAACTTGTAACTCTTACACCCCAAGTTTTAATGAGAACAATGCATCACTTATTATCAAACCTTGTTCACTCAAACTCCTTGTTTGTAGAACAATGAATATTGTTTAAATCCATATGCATCATATTGAATTGTTTCATACTTTCATGCATTAAGTTTAAACTTGGTTTAAACACATTTTCAAAACTAAAATTCATATATCATCTTGAATGTGTTAAACTGTTGTTTTTATCTTTCCATATGTAACTCTTTATTCTTATTGGAATAGATTAGGAATCTATATTTTGGACCAGTGTGTACATTAACTTGAGACATGAATTACCAATTTCATTCATTTGGACATGTTTTTATCAAGTATAATGTTTGTCCTTGATATAGTAGGTAATGGCATCAATCAAATAGGGGGAGATTGTTGGGTATGCCCACATATATCTCAGTTTTAATGTATTAGGATTTATTAGATTTGATTGATCCATCACCTAAGTTTTATTTCATGGACTTTAGACCCACATGTAAAAAGTATTTATACTTCATTTTTTAGGTTGTCCATTGTTATAGAATAGGCTTAGAAATAGGGCAAGAAGATCAAGTTTCAAGAAAAATCACTCAGTGAGTTTGAGCCGCGCTTATGCGCCTCCACGCGCCACGCGCCACGCGCCTTCCACTTTCGCGCCATGCGCCATTTAGAGCGCGCGCATAAGGATTTCTTCATAAGATTTGTTACGCGCCTCTGCGCCCCTTGTTTTAAGCACACGCTTACTGTGCGCCTATTGGCTCAATGCGCCTCTTGGCTCAAACGCGCCTCAAAGTATTTTTTCAACACTCAGTGATTTATTGAAGACTCGAAGACTTGAAGAGAATTCAAATTACGCCAATGATCCAACGGTGGTTAAAAGATGCATATGCGCCTAATCTGTTGACACGCGTCCATAACGGTCACCTTTATGTTGAGTGTCAAAATGGCCATAATATATGCATGCTCCAATCAACAAGCGACAGCTCATCTTATCCACAAGGATTTCCAACGGCTAGTTTTTTGAAGTTCACTATAAATACCCCATAACTTCAACATTTTGAAGTTGCTGAGTTTTGCTAAGAATTTCAAGAATTTCTCTCTCAAAGCATTTGTTGAAGATTTGAAGATTGCCTTCGTTTTTCCAGATTTCTCAAGAACATCTTCATACCTTCATCCTTAGCCCAGATCTTCAAGCCTTAACACTTTAGTTTCTTGTGCTCTCCATCTCAAAGATCTAAAGAGCCTTGATACTAAGAACACACACGCACCTCTTTAAGATTAATCATTTAGATTCATCTTTTAGAGATACACCGGTTATTGTTTTGGATTTGTTCTTTCATAGTAATAGATCTTGAGTTAGTGTATAAGCTCAAACATTGTAATTTGTAACACTCACTCATTATATAAGATCTCGATTAGAAATCCAAGACTAACCATCTTGGTAGAGGACGTAGATCTTTCATTGATCGAACCTCTCCAAATAGCTTGTGTTATTATCTTGTCATTTCTTTCAAGTTATTATTTTCACTCACTATTTGCTTGTTTACTCATTGTAGATTGATTGAACTGAATTGTGTTGTGTTGTTATATCATTTGCCTTAGTTCCTTATTTCACTCACTTTGAGCCAAAATACTTAGTGTGTGTGTTGCGCTCCCTTTATCACTTTGCGCCTATTTTCATTACTAAATTCCGCTGTGCATTTCACTCACTCACTTAGGCGCATTTCATAACGCTTACTTGATAAAGTGCGCATTCGCAATTGAGTTTTTCAAGGGTACGAAAAGAATTTTAAAACAGCTATTCACCCCCCCCCTCTAGCTATTTTTCATACCCTTGTTGCCCTTTGGGACCAACACTAAACCCGTCCAAAATTCTTTTCCAAAACAAATTAGGAAACCAGTCCCGACATGGTGTGCGGCCGCCCAAAACCCTTGTGCGGTCGCACATCTATCTGGAAGGTTTCTGGTACTTTCTGAGCTAAACTGTGCGGCCGCCCAAGCCCTTTTGTGCGGTCGCACACTTTCCCCAGATTTCCCCAATTTCCAAATTCCAATAAAGTCGTTATTTAAGATTCGTTCTATTGTGTGTGACCCTCTAGGATTATACTAAGTTGGAAATGGGTTCAAACATGAAACCATAAGATATGATTAGGTTCTAGCAAACCGTCATACCTACCCAAATAGTATAACTAGATACAAGTTCGCATTCCTTTAGAACATGTCATAATCCCTTTATCCACGATCTCATTGAACACAAGTCATGGTCAAACGGTCAACTTGTCTTTGTTCAATACTTCCTCGATTCCGAATATGTTGATAATCCAAATGACATTGATCTAATCAATTCATTTGAGTCCGGCCGAACATTTTCATCAACATCATTCCTACGAGAGGCCTAAGCTTGAGATCTCTCCGAAGAGGGACAAATCCATTCAGCTTATTATTCTTCCCTACGTGAATCCGATTATGCCAATCATACCCTTTATAACTACCCGGTTAAAGGTAGCGTTTGAATATGTCAAACATAATGTTCATCAAGTGGAAGACTATAA
This sequence comes from Campanula takesimana, assembly GCA_026119855.1. Lineage (NCBI taxonomy): Eukaryota > Viridiplantae > Streptophyta > Magnoliopsida > Asterales > Campanulaceae > Campanula > Campanula takesimana. The sequence continues at coordinate 14,927 of JAOWBW010000725.1, forward strand.
TAACTTCATGTCTAAGGATTCCAATAACATAACTAATATGAGATATATGTACGACATAGACCATGACATAAATCTCATACAGCGGGTCATGTCCAGTACCTTGTTCCAAACAAGTACCCATAAATCTAACACGATCATCTCATGATCATTTAGCCTTTATACTAGTGCTTAACAAGTACTAGGGACGGAGATTATTATAAGTAAACATGAACAACAATAATAATCAAAACATCTCTTTATTGATATGAAATAAATGATAACAATTACAACGTTTATAAAACGTGCCTAGGGCACCACTACCAACAATATATATATATATATATATATATATATATATATATATATACAGAGAGAGAGAGAGAGAATATTTCATATACGCATCAGTGCGTACGTATTAGGTGAAAAATTAAAACGCCCGTTTCTAAAACATCCCGCGGCCGCAAAACTCCCATCAATCTCGTTTGTGATTCTTCCTGCAGCAGCTAGGTCGTCGTCTACTCGGGCATGTTTCTCGGCTTCACAGATCCACCGACGGAATTCGAAAAAACTGAATTCGCAAATTGGACTTTGTTTCTTTTGATTTCTAGATTTCCAAATTGAATTTTTAAACTGGATTTGTGGAGAATAAACTCCAATTTTCGAAACCCAAAAAAATAGATTACAGAGGAGTACGAAACTGAATATGCAAATTGATTTAAGTTAGAGAAGCAAGGAAGAAGATGAAGAGGGGTGGAATAGTTTTGCATTGATTTTCCAAATTTACCCTTGTAAATTCAGTCACGTGTGCTTCACATGAGTATTTAACGGCAAAATTTTAACGGTGTTAGTCATAGTGACCTCTATTGCACAAAGTGTCCACTTGAGGTACTATACCTACAACAAAAATGACATTAGGTACCAAACCTGCACAAAGTGACCAATTGAGGTATTTTTTTTGCATTTTTACCATTTATCAATTACAAAAGGTTGAATGTAACAACTGAAATTTTGTAATGTAACATAGTTGTTTTACAAAATGAAAAATAAATAAAAGTGAACTAGTTTGATTGTGTTTTCGTTTTTGAGAAAGTAACGATTGAAATGCAACCGATTATATAAAGGGATTCTTGCTTTTTTTTAAAAAAAAAAAACTAAAAAAAAGTAACATTTACTAGGTAGAACTGTTACATTCATCTATATAGAAAATTACAATTATATATGCACTTTGTTACACTTCAATTATTACTTTTTCTAACCCCAAAAACTATCAAACTATTTAACTTTTTCTGCAAAATTGCTGTTACATTTTATAATAAAAGTGTTACTTTTTAAAGATTATACTGTTACTTTTTTCATAACAACGTGTTACTTTTCTGGTGACGAGCAGATCAATTTTTTTTGTGTTAAAAATATGTTTAGAAATTCGAACTATATCATGACCTATGTAGTTTGATTCGCCTAGTCGAGACGAAATAACAGTATTTTTAGAATTTTTCGACTTCAAAATCTCAAGATATTGTATTTTAAAGTTATTGGAGGTTTTTTTTAATCCGCGACACGTGTCGCAATTTGGGAGGACACACTGAAAGAAATTATGCGGCTAGGACTGTTTTCTGGGAACCCACCAACTGTGAGTACAACTGTGCTCACAGTTGTCAAGACAGTTGTCCTGTCAGTTGACACGACGAACATAGAATAATGCAGCGGAATTAAAACGAAATAAATTAAACACTTCAGCAAGAAATACCTTGCTGGAAAACTTTCATATATGAAAACAATCTTGCAGAATACAAGATGAATGAAAGAAACAAAACAATAAAAAGATCAAACTATTCTAGATCACTAGAACTCACTAAACACTCAAACACTTAGAAGTCTTTTTGGAAGTACTTCTAAGAAACAAAAGACTCTTCTAAGCTTCTGGCTTTGGAGAATAAAAACACAGAATCCGTGATCAGCAAAGGAATACGACGGCTTCTTTATATAGGGTTTCTTGGCCGCTACTTCAAATATCACAAGATCTTCAAGCAACCAATCAACCTTTATTTTTGAGAGTTCTTCCTTACCTATAACACAAAACCCTAACTTACCAAAGATAAACATTAGTAGGTTAGTGAAATAAATCTTAACTTAGTGAAATAAATCTTAACTAAAATAAATAATCCAAATATAAATTATTCCTAAATAATTACAACTAATTCCTAAATTAAATAAACTCTAAACTAATTATATACAATAATTATTATCAGAATCACAAAGATACATAAAATAAATATAAGAGTATTTCTTACTCTTTCAATCTCCCCCTATCTTTGTGGTTCTGATCAAAACATCCAAAACACTAATCTCTCCCCCTGAATTTGTACAATGGATTCTACTCCACCTAAATACCACTTTAGAACACATCTTTCTCCCCCTGAATATGAAGACCACATCTTTCTCCCCCTTTTTAAGAAGAACCATCAAACTCAAAGAAAGAAAATTTCCCCTAAATTTAAATCGCCCCAACAAAAATACCTCTAAGAGCATCATCAATCTCAACTCACATCGCAGCAAACCTTTATAGACCATCGAGTTCTGCAGAGTTACCAGATGAATTACCAGTTGACTGTACAATTGACTGTACAGTTGACTGTCCAGTTGTCCGCACAGTTGCACTAACAAGTTGCTTAGCACCTGCTGGATGCTTAACAACAAAAATGCCTGAGCTTGATCAGAGCAGTGGCAAACAATCATTTTGTGTCACAATCACTCAGAGTCTCTCCTGAATTCTCGGATATTTCTGCAAAAATGTTAGAAAGAGAGCATTTGCAGAATAGGAAGAAGATGAGATGAGAGAAATGAAGCTAGAAAACATGAGAAAGGAGATATACTAAACCATAATTCAAAACCAGATTCGACATAGAGAAATATCAAGGGAGGACAGAGATTCTTCCTAAGAACTCGAGTACCCATTTAAATTCCAAAACAAACAAGGATTTTGATTTTAAAATTCAAACTTTTCCCATGTTTTATGATAAATTGTCCGTCCCAAAATTAGAACTTGCCAAATTCAACTGAATCCATTTATCCACAATGCATCACAATTTCCACCAACTGCACAATGATACTTGAACATCACGTCATTAGATTATCGTTAATCACATGCAAAGCATCAATCTTTAACACATAAGAACAACAATTCAATTTGCCGATGGAAATACCAAGGAGAGAAAAAAAAAACTTAGAAAAATTATGCCTAAACAAACAAGTGAAGATTGTATCAATTTAGGTGTGACATAGAATGGTCAACTCAGTTCATGACTCGGTTTCAACTCACAAGAATTCAATGAGATTCACCTTCAATCATGCAGCCTCTAGAACACTCCCTTTGAAGGCTTATGACTTTTGAATCAGTTACGGGGAGGAGCTTTTCACTCTCACAATACAGTGTTACACTGATTCTCAAGTTATGTATGAATACACGTCAGCACATTGCCTAAATGAGTAGTAACTTCAAAGATTGGAGGCAGCTTGTTTTCCCCGCAACCTTAGATTGAGTGCCCACTCCATGATAAACAACAGGAAGGAATTAACAAGACAATATTCATTATCAGGTTAAGAAGGGTCTCACATTCAAGGGTCAAAGCTTGGATTCAAGGAACTGAATGAGACCAAGTGGTCACAAGAGACAATCGTGCAAAGATGGATGCAATCTACATTATTATTATTTTTTTATTTTTTTTATAAATTAGTGTGAACTGTAATATACAATTATACAGTTATGCAGTCAGTTGTCTGCACACTTGTGCAGTCAACTGGTATCACACAATCCGAGAGAAAATCTCTCGAAATCCAAAGCCTTGGTAAAGATATCAGCAAGTTAATCCGTTGTGCTTACATGTTCAAGAATAATGATTTTTTGTTCAACGAGATCTCTAATAAAATGATACCTAATATCTATGTGCTTCGTTAGGAAATGTTGTACCGGATTCTTGGCAATATTTTGGGAGCTTAAGCTATCACAAAATACAGTCAAGGTTTTACTTTTAAGACCATAATCCTTTATTATCTGGTTCAACCTCAACAATTGAGTACAACACGTAACAACTCCCATATATTCAGTATTAGATGGCCTACGAACCAAGAACCTAACATCTTTCCTTTTAAAATTTACCACTTCCTCTTGCATGACATTGTTCCAATTATTAACTTTTAAAGTTTCTGACTCATCCTCATGCTCAAAATTAGCAACGAAACAACAAGATCTTACCTGATGGTACGCGGATTGCATGCATACCAAACCGGCTAATTCCCGGTAATTTATTCGTTTCCCTCTTGTTTTTATTCCTTCATCCACTCCCCCAATGACCTGGGAAGTTAGATGATCTCCTTGTATGCTTGCAGCATCATCATTGCCTCTGCTTACCTGATCTTCAACGATTTCAGAATCTGAACCAGAATCAGCTGCGTTCTGACCATCTGTTATGTCAGTTGACTGTTCATTTTGACCGTCAGTTGTCCTCACAGTTGGTGCATCTGCAGATTCTGTTGTGGATTTAGGTTCAGATTCATCATTAATCCTTTCATGCTCCCAAGTGCACCCTGTAATGAAATTCTCAACACTATTGACACTAAGATCAGGAGTATTATCAAAAATTGGGTTAAAACATGAATGATTTTCAACCAACTTGTAACAATGATCAGAGGATCGAATGCTAGAAAGAACACACACACTTTTGTTATCAAAAACTTCACATTTGTACTTGTCAAACTTAACAAATAAGTCATCATCACACAGTTGACTGATACTTATCAAATTTGCTTTCAACCCGTCTACATGTAAGACATTGTGCAAATTTGGCAAGCCGTCAACACACAATGTACCTTTACCAATGACCTTTCCCTTAGCACCTCTACCAAAATTGACATTTCCTCCTTTGAAGACTTCATAATCTATGAGATGCTTAAGAGAACCGGTCATATGACGAGAACAGCCGCTATCAAAGTACCAAGCTCCTTCCACACTACTTTTGAAGGAGGTAAACACAACTTGACACTGTAAAGTGTCCTTTCTTACCCAAGTTTTTTTTTCGACCTGCTGCTGCCTGGGCGGTTGACAGGGCAACTGATTGTCAGATTGTGCCCACAGTTGTCTTGTCAAGTGGCTGCTGTTCTTTTCCAAGCCAAGATCCTATTTCAACTTGTAACAAAATGGATGTATATGTCCAGGGGAAAAACAATGGTGACACACGTATCTCCTTTTTCTATTTCTTTTGTTTTTATGAGGAGACACGTGATTAGCATTAAATCTCTCATTGTTTTTCGAAGTTCCCTCACCTTCCTTAACAAAACTTGGATCTCCATAGCCTATTCCTGATTTTCCTTAATTTCCCATATTTAGGACTTCTTCTAGTTTAGCCTTGCCATTGTTAAGTTTAGTGAGTGTGATAGTTTCTTTTTCAAGATTGCTTTTATACTTTTCACACTCATTGTCCTTTTTGGTAAGCATGACTTCTAACCTAGCTATGGAGTCCTTTTGTGTATCACTTTCACTCGACAACCTCTCATTCTTAGCCTTTAATTTCAGATTGTCAGATGTGAGTTTTTCATTTACCTTCTTTAATGCCTTGAGTTGTTCCATTCGCTTGGACCAATCTGCATGAAGCTCAACATATGTATTGTACAGATCTTCATAGGTTGCACTATCTTCATCCTCCTGATTGGATTCTTCAGATTCACCTGCAGAAGTAGAGTTAAAACATGTATACACATTAGTACCATTTGAGCTGACAGTTGACTGTTTATCTTTACTGTCAGATTCACTGTCAGAAAGGGAGGATTGTGATGATCATAAAAATGACAAGTTTGTTGTCTGATCGTCATCATCTGAATCACTTAAGGTTGCAGAAAAACTCATCCCTCTCTTTTTGAGTGTGTTAGCACACTCATTGGCATAGTGACCGAATCCTAAACACGCTCTACATTGAACGGACTCAATAGATCTTTTGTTTTCAGAAAAAGGTTTGTTCTTACTTGTTTCTTTCTTGAATGATTCAATCTTAGGGGAGGAAGCAATACCCTTATTGGGAAACCTTTGTTGACGTTTTTTGTTCAACATTTTGTTGATTTTTTTTGAGATCAAGTCACATTCATCTTCCTCTAAGTTTGAATCATCAATATCCTTTGATAATTCTACAAGATCTTCGGACACATTAAGATCACTAGCAAGAGCAATTGAATTTACTTTTCTAGTTTGTTGCACTTCAAGGCTCAATTCAAACGTAGTTAGAATACTTAGAACCTTTTCAAGACTCACGGTCCGAGTATCACAAGTTTCTTCAATGAAAGAGATTTTGATGTTAAATTTTTCTGGGAGAGTTCTTAAAACTTTACTAACCAACCTTGCATTGGAGATGGATTCCCCTAATGCGAAGGATTCATTTGAAATGTCCATTAATTTAGCAGAATAATTTTGAATTGTCTCATCTTCTCCCATTCTCAAATTCTCAAACTCTGTCATCAACCTTCTTAACTTAGTTTGTTTAACACTATCGGACCCTTCACAATGGAGTTGCAAAATGTCCCAAGCATTTTTGGCCACTGTATGGTTTGAGAACAACCGATACAGATTAAAATCAACGTGATCAGAAATTGCGGCCATTGCCTTTACATTGAAATTTGCAAGGGCAATTTCCTCCGCATTCCAATCTTGCTCGGGTTTTGGAATAAAATTTTTTTTCTTTCTTTTCTTCATCAGACACAGAAGCTTTAGCTTTTGGATCAGCCACTTCCATGGTAGGAGATTTATATCCCACTAGAATGCTGACCCAAGCACGATGATCTATGTTTTTGATGTACATAGTCATCTTTGCCTTCCAAATGGTATAGGTTGAACCATCTAGAGTAGGCGGCTTATTACGAGTATGAGTACAGTCCATAATGACCACTTTCAAAGATCGATCTCAGTATGTCGATGTAGATACCCCAGGAGAGCCCACGGCTTGGCTAGAGCGGTGGAAGGATCCTAGGATGTCTAATTGATTTTATTTTGTAGAGTCGCCACCTATGTTTTTAAAGGAACATAAGAAAAACCTAGAAATAGCCTATTTTTTAATGTTACGAAACCAAAGATTCGGGAAGAGAAGGGTTCGGGGGTTAGGTGACGGAGTGGGAAGTACTTAAACACCCACTCTGCCCCGCTTACGCGGGTCTTGCTACAATTGGTGTTCTAATGCTAAAAAGTCCTTCTATTTATTAATATGAAAATGTGCTAATGATTACAAGGGAAAGAAAAGGGAAACAAAAAGAGAATTGTTTTATTTATTGATTTATGCTAAGAACTACATGTTGAATTATTGCTAAATCATTACATTAAGAAATGATCAATGATTGAAATAGAGATTGAAATGTTGAGATGTAACCTTGGCCAAACTTCAATAGTGAAGTGGCCTTTTGGTTGTATCCCTTTTTATGGAGATTGCATACTCATTAGAGAAGTGAGAGATGAAGAAAACAAGTAAAGAGTTTTGACAAAGAGAATTAAAAGAGTTTAGAAGGAGAAAGTGAGAGTTGTACCTTGTGCTTGAATGGGGAAGAACCAAATTGTCTATAGTGACCACCCTTTGGAAATGGATTTTATGTGTTTTAAAGTGTTTTTGATTCAAGAATTCCTCCTCCTTTTCCATGGTGGAATGAAGAGGTATTTATAGGTGTTAGGGAAGTGTTTGTGGTCACAAAGATGGCCCTTCCCCGGATCAAGCCAAGACATAATGGCTTTGGGGGTTACAAATCAGAAGAAGAGGGAAATTTGGCAAAATCTGGGATCCTGGAGGTGGGAAGCCCGCACGTCCCACCCCCCCTATGGGAGGCGCGCTCGTCCCACAAAGAAGTCCAAAGGCGCGCTCGTCCCACCTTCAGGAAATCCATATATTAGCCCAAAAGTTAACCCCGTTATGCAGTTAAGTCCCAAAACTAACGAGATCAGTTAGAAACTTAACAAACACCACGAAAGTCAACAAAAACAAAGTAAACAAAGACTCAAGGTTGACTTTGTCACTTAGTCAAATCCAAGACTAACGGAGTAAGTCAAGGACTTAACGAAAAGTAACAAAAGTTAACGGAAAGTAACAAAACATAACAGAAGAGAGGAAGATAGAGAATGTCTATGCAATCGGGACATGAGAGGTCCAAGGAGGGGTGTCTACAGAGCCCCTCGGCGACGTGGATTGCAAAGCAAAACGCGTCGACGAATGTAAAAACACCCGCCGAGGACATCGACAAAGAAAAAGGAAGAAAAGAAAACAAAGACTCGATAAAAGTAGGAGTTTGAAATTGCGATAGATAGAGGTGCGCTCCCTGCATGAGCGACTTTTGCTGGAGTGTTGTATTGGAGCTCATGGGAGTTTGTCTCGATATGGACCGAGTTGTTGACTTGGAGCTCATGGGAGCTTGTCTCGATATGGACCGAGTTGCCGACTTGGAGCTCATGGGAGCTTGTCTCGATATGGACCGAGTTGCCGACTTGGAGCTCATGGGAGCTTGTCTCGATATGGACCGAGTTGCCGACTTGGAGCTTATGGGAGCTTGTCTCGATATGGACCGAGTTGCCGACTTGGAGCTCATGGGAGCTTGTCTCGATATAGACCGAGTTGCCGACTTAGAGCTCATGGGAGCTTGTCTTGATATGGACCGAGTTGCCGACTTGGAGCCGCATCTGCTTATGTTGTTGACTTTGTGGGGTGTGGGCACGGTTGACCACTTTCTGGTGGGGATGAAGTGTCTTGAGTAGCGGATGCTGTTGACTTCGTGGTGGTACCTGTTATGTGTGTGCTTGACAGGTATATGTGTTCTTGCAATAAGATGCATGAAGTGTGAAATGAAGAGAGAGAAATTGTGCTCGTGGTGTGATGGGATTTTGGAACACCCTTGCAATGAGAGAGAAGTAAGAATGTAGAGAGTGATCTTGTGTGCGGTGTGATTTTGAGGAAAGCATTGGATGTATTCATACCTTCACTTACCATTGCCGCTTGAGTGGAGATGGATTTCTGATGTCCGCGGAGGATGCTTTGATGGAGAATGTCCATTCTTTGGATGTTGATGAGAGAACACTCTTGATGATGGGTTGGCGAGATGGTACTCTGGATGATGGGTTGGTCGTGCCAAAGGCTGCCTACGTATCCCTTGAAGGGAATCAGACCAGCGTAGTTCAAGGATGATGGAGAACTCTGGGGAAGAAGCTATGGAGCAAGGCAAAGTAAAGCACATACTTTTGCACATAGAAGGAGAAAAAGATTTTTTTTTTTTTTTTAGGTTAGAAGGGAATGAATATGCACACATGTGAGGAAAAGATTTTTTTTTTTTTTAGTTCGTGGGTGAACCATTTTAACCATTGTGTGCTTTTGAAGCCAAACCAAGATCAAGTCGTGTTCAATCGAAGTCCGGATTGCCTTGTTGAATTCTGTCGTTGTTGCTGTGGTGTCCAACGAAATTGATGTCTAGCCCCAAGAGATTTGTCGATTATGGGGCTCCAAAAGGCATTTGATACCGAGATAAGGGGTTGCTGATTGTAAAGCTCCTAGAATGCCTTTGATGCCAAACTTTGAGTGGCTTGCATAGCCCAAGATAAATCAGTTCTTGGCCCATTCAAATAAATAGCCTTTTGTTGTTGGCGTGAGCAAATCCCAAGAGTAGATTATTGATACCAAGCCTTGAGAGATTGCAAAGCCCCAAATGTCATGGACTTCTTGTTTGCGAGCTTCAAGACGGTGGAGTGTGAAGACCTTTCGATGTAAAGCCCCAAATTATCTTGTGATCGGTTCGGCATTGAGAGCGGATGTACCGTTTGGTAGAATTTTTGATAGAGATCTCCTTCTTGCTCTTACTGGGGAGATGAATGGCCTCATTATGGTCGATACCCAAATGGCTGAGGGCTTATGTCAAAAGATGCAGTACTGTCTTGCGGTGCCGTCGAAGTCGCGGAGGATAAGGTCTTGGTGTGATAAAGTCTCAAATGAGTATGCTTGGTTGACTCTTCTTGAGTTGAACTAATGACGGATCTTCGGATGCAACTAGTTCTGTGGCCCAACTTTATCTGAGCTGCACCTTGTGCTTTTGATCTTGGAGAAGGGGGTGCTGAATTGCAGAAACATTGGGATTGGCCGTGGCATTTCCCGCTATAACCCTGTTTTGATTAGAGTTTAGCATATTGAATCTTTTTCCTTTTCTCTAAGACTTCCTTCAAAATCTCGCTGTGAGTTCTAACAAAAATCATCAACTTCATTCATAACATCGGAGTCTTCATTTAAAACCAAGAGGCCTTTGACTTGAAGTGTTTAGAGACCCTTTGAAGCTTGATCCCTTTCATGGAGACTACTCCCAAATTGCGTTGCTCGAGTATTGTTGCCCAAAAGACTGTCGGTCGCGAAGCCCCAATATTGCCCTTTGCTCGGATTACTGTAATGCCGTAGCCCAAAAGATTGTAGATTGCGAAGCCCCTTGAGACCTTCGGTGCCGAATTGAGGAAGCTTCCAATGTTGCACATGACTCGGCTGGGGATACTGCTGGGGAGTTAATTGCTCTTTGCCGAGGGAGCCTTTAAGACTTGACCGTAGCCCTTAGAGTGCCATCATTGATTGCGAGAAAGGTCCATCCTTGATTGGGGGAACGAGCACGGGCACACGCGACAAGAGGGCTTTTTGACATCCCTTTTGGGAGACTTTGAGGATAGTCTCACACATATTTCTCGAACATAGCCTCTAGGGCGTATTGATTGTCAAGTGAAGCAAAAGAAGTCCTTGTCCTTGAGTCACATAGCCCCTAGGGTGTCACCATTTGTTGAGCAAAGCAAGAGTGACTCATCCTCATGCGAGGGAACAAACATGAGAGGACATGGCAAGAGCTACTCCATTTCTCGGGAGCCTTTCGGCGTACTTTAGAAGCACATACTTGAAGAAGCTTTGAAAACTGAGACACATGTTGTTGCTATTTGTTGCCCAAGCCAATTAACTAGCTAGGGATTATTTGTGCAACCTCGTGCCCTATTATGATGGGCTCGTTCTCGGATGGGTCTTGGCTACCACGGGCCTTCTTTTCATGAACCCAAAAATGCACAGTGCTGGAGAATGATGCCAATAACCCAAAACAACCTTTGATGGTGCTATATCTTGTCGAGCTTTTTGCAATCCCAAAGTTGACTCGGTGGGGAATTGACTTTCTGAGGAGATCCAATGTAGAGCTCGTGCAGTTGTCTTCTTTAGAGGCCGGAGATCTCCATTTCTCTTTCCCTTCTCTCTCTCACTCTCTCATTTTTTTTATGACGCACCCTGTTTTTTGCCTAGACCGCCCTTTCGGGTTTTCAATCTAGCGGGCATCTCTTTTGCGTCTTCATTTTGACTCGATTAATGAGGGAGTGTGCATTGACTCTAGCTGAGGAGATAAGACATGTGATTTTGCGGTGGAGACCTCTTGTCACTAAAGGTGAGTGACATTGACTTGATTAGGGAAGTGTCCCTAATATTGACTTCATGTATTTGACCGTTTTTTGAATGACTCACGAAGGCAAGTAAGTCATTAAGAGAGAAGAGAAGGAAAGCCCCAATTTGATTGCAAGAAATTGGGAGTATGCAGAAAGAATAGAAGTCCCTAGACTCGACAAGGAACACGAAATGATTCCAAATCTAAGAAATTTGTTCAATCTTTTTGGTGAATAATTCATTGGCAAATGAATCGTACAAAGATGTCTTGACAAGTTCGAGAGGAAGGCCGATCACCATAATGCGCTAGGTCTAAACATATCTTTTTTCTTGCATGAGACCGGACCCGAAGGTTGCCTACGTTCCTCCAGTGAAGAGGCTCAGGTCACCGTAGTTCTTGTGGATTCTCCATTCTTCGTGATGGAATTGTTGCTTCGTAGCTTCGTCCTTTATTGGTGGATGTTGATGTTGATCTTCTTTGATTGAGGGGGATTTTTTTTTGTGCTCTAACTTTTGCCTAGGTTGATTTGATGATTTCAACCTAGCGAGCTTTTTTTTTTTTTTCTTTTTTTTTTTCGAATCCCCCTTTGAAAACTTTGCTTGATTTTTCTCCATGCTTGATGTCTTGGATTCGCCGTTGTTGTTGATGTCGTTGCCTTCGTCACGATGTTTAGCCCCTAGGCGTTCAAGCGATGGCCTTCGTTCTAAAACTTGTTTAGACATCTTTTCATCATTTTGCCAAGAATTAAATTGAACAACTTGGAATTGTGTATGAGGACAAGAACGACTTTTATTTGATAAGATCGACTCAAACATTGACATGAGAAGGAAGAAAACTTAATGCACACAAAAGAGGACTTTGACTTTTTTTTTTTATTCCTACTACTAGGTAGAGAAAGAGAAACGGAGATTGCTGTCGTCGTCTTTGCCATTGTAGTCTCCTTGCGGCATGATCTCTTGTTGAAGGCCCATTTCAAAACCAAGCTTTTTCCTTGATGGGTTCTTGCATGTTGCCATTCTCTAGCGGTTGCTTTTTACCCACATTAAATTCGCCGTTGTCGATCAAATCTTGGATGATGTTTCGGAGAAGGAAGCACCCTTCGGTAGTATGACCACTATGCTTGTGGTAGCCGCACCATTCACTATGTGCATGATTCTTCAGTATCGCCTTCGGCTTGTACCCTTCCAAAGGTTTGACCTTCCCACTTGCCACCAAAGTTTCAAATGCCTCGGCTTGGGTTACTCCTAGGAGAGGAGTGAAAACTCGGTTGTTGGTGGTACCTTTATAGCTTTTGAGGGTCTGGCCACTTGAGCATGCTTTACCATTGAACTTTGCTTTGCCGTCGGTGAGCTCTTGCAAACGGGCTTTGAGTTCGGAAACCTCTTCCTCGTGAATTCTTCTTTCATAATCAAGACGGACCTTGAGTTCGGAAACCTCTTCTTTGTGAATCCTCTTGTCGATATCGAAATGGGCTTGCCACAAATTTTCTTTACGGCGGGCATCCTCGACAATCCTATCCATTTGTTCCCCCATTGATTTCATTATGTTGAGTAACCCTTCGTTGGACACGAAATCATTTCCACCGTTGTTGTTGTTGCCGTTGGAAGCCATTGGACCTATTGGAAGAACACGGTTGATCTTAGGTTGGCCCCACAAACACCTTTTGAGTAATATGATTAAACCCACAAACAAGGAAAAATACTCAACCACATAGAAAAAAAATGACTATTTTTTTTTTATTTACAAAGTCGGAAGGACGGAGTCCTTTTTGGGGTTTCTAGAAAAATAGTGGAATCGTCACACTAGTATATAGACCTTCTCGCGGTCCCATATACTCATCGGATTCCACCACGCTTGTGATACCTACATGTGACGGGATTAAACTAAATTAATGTAGTAAATCATACATGCGGGGACGGATTTTTTATTTTCGTCCTAGATAACCACTTTTGGGGACGGAGTTTTATTTCGTCCATTGCAACAAATTGGCATGTATGATTTGAAGAAATTAGTTTAGGGAAATATCGGTACATGAAAACCGACTTGAGTCACGGAGTGTTAGACCCTAGACTAGAATTGTGTGGCTTGTGCTCGGCTAAAGAGAGGCTTAAAGGTCACCCCCGGCATGTAGTCTTGAACTACGCCACGGGCTGAGGTTGACCGCTTCGAAAGAGTCAAGGTCGGGTGGAGCTTGAAACTTTCTAGGACGGGCCTCGACGGGTTTGGGGTTGAACATTGTGCGACTCGATAGTGAGCAATTGATAAGAATATGTGCATGTAGTGTGAGGTCTAACATGTGACAAAACATTTTTTTTTTCAAAAGAAATAAAAAAAAACAAATAAGCACATAATTACAACTTTCGAATCACCCGTGTGACCGATAAAACAAACAGAAAATAAAAGAAGTTCTGTGCAGGCCCGGTGCCCACACATTGTCATTCTGCCTTGTTCTGTTTTCTGTGCACTGTTCTGTTCTGGGAATGCGCCCAGAAGGCGCGCGCGGTAGACAAAGAGGGGTAGAGGCGCCCGATTCTGGGCAGTACCTGCGAATCAGTGGGTTCAAGGGATTGCCTTGACCCTAAATAAAAAATTCTTTCCCCTGCAGTAATTGTTAGCACAGAAACATGGAGTTGAAGGACAAGAAAGGAGGCGGGCGATTCTGGTAATTGGGGCCGGACGCGCGCGCTTTAGGCCAAGAAGGCCAGAGGCGCGCGCTTCCCACCCTTTTTACCAAAATGCCCAGAAAACAGTAATAAGAACACCAAAAGTTAAGAACGCAAGTTTAACCCTCTAATAAGTCCCCAGCGGAGTCGCCACTGTAGATACCGCGGGAGAGCCCACGGCTTGGCTAGAGCGGTGGAAGGATCCTAGGATGTCTAATTGATTTTATTTTGTAGAGTCGCCACCTATGTTTTTAAAGGAACATAAGAAAACCCTAGAAATAGCCTATTTTTTAATGTTACGAAACCAAAGATTCGGGAAGAGAAGGGTTCGGGGGTTAGGTGACGGAGTAGGAAGTACTTAAACACCCACTCCGCCCCGCTTACGCGGGTCTTGCTACAATTGGTGTTCTAATGCTAAAAAGTCCTTCTATTTATTAATATGAAAATGTGCTAATTATTACAAGGGAAAGAAAAGGGAAATAAAAAGAGAATTGTTTTATTTATTGATTTATGCTAAGAACTACATGTTGAATTATTGCTAAATCATTACATTAAGAAATGATCAATGATTGAAATAGAGATTGGAATGTTGGGATGTAACCTTGGCCAAACTTCAATAGTGAAGTGGCCTTTTGGTTGTATCCCTTTTTATGGAGATTGCATACTCATTAGAGAAGTGAGAGATGAAGAAAACAAGTAAAGAGTTTTGACAAAGAGAATTAAAAGAGTTTAGAAGGAGAAAGTGAGAGTTGTACCTTGTGCTTGAATGGGGAAGAACCAAATTGTCTATAGTGACCACCCTTTGGAAATGGATTTTATGTGTTTTAAAGTGTTTTTGATTCAAGAATTCCTCCTCCTTTTCCATGGTGGAATGAAGAGGTATTTATAGGTGTTAGGGAAGTGTTTGTGGTCACAAAGATGGCCCTTCCCCGGATCAAGCCAAGACATAATGGCTTTGGGGGTTACAAATCAGAAGAGGAGGGAAATTTGGCAAAATCTGGGATCCTGGAGGTGGAAAGCGCGCACGTCCCACCCCCCTATGGGAGGCGCGCTCGTCCCACAAAGAAGGCCAAAGGAACGCTCGTCCCACCTTCAGGAAATCCATATTTTAGCCCAAAAGTTAACCCCGTTATGCAGTTAAGTCCCAAAACTAACGAGATCAGTTAGAAACTTAACGAACACCACGAAAGTCAACAAAAAAAAAGTAAACAAAGACTCAAGGTTGACTTTGTCACTTAGTCAAATCCAAGACTAACGGAGTAAGTCAAGAACTTAACGGAAAGTAACAAAAGTTAACGGAAAGTAACAAAACATAACAGAAGAGAGGAAGATAGAGAATGTGTATGCAATCGGGACATGAGAGGTCCAAGGCGGGGTGTCTACAGTCGAGACCAGGCTCTGGTGCCAATTGAAAGAAATTATGCGGCTAGGACTGTTTTCTGGGAACCCACCAACTGTGAGTACAACTGTGCTCACAATTGTCAAGACAGTTGTCCTGTCAGTTGACACGATGAACAGAGAATAATGCAGCGAAATTAAAACGAAATAAATTAAACACTTCAGCAAGAAATACCTTGCTGGAAAACTTTCATATATGAAAACGATCTTGCAGAATACAAGATGAATGAAAGAAACAAAACAATAAAAAGATCAAACTATTCTAGATCACTAGAACTCACTAAACACTCAAACACTTAGAAGTCTTTTTGGAAGAACTTTTAAGAAACAATGGTCTCTTCTAAGCTTCTGACTTTGGAGAATAAAAACACAGAATCCGTGATCAGCAAAGGAATACGACAGCTTCTTTATATAGGGTTTCTTGGCCGCTACTTCAAATATCACAAGATCTTCAAGCAACCAATCAACCTTTCCTTTTGAGAGTCCTTCCTTACCTATAACACAAAACCCTAACTTACCAAAGATAAACATTAGTAGGTTAGTGAAATAAATCTTAACTTAGTGAAATAAATCTTAACTAAAATAAATAATCCTAATATAAACTATTCCTAAATAATTACAACTAATTCCTAAATTAAATAAACTCTAAACTAATTATATACAATAATAGGGGCAAATTGCAATTTAGTTACCTGAGTTTTACACAATGTTTCAATTGGTTCCTGAATCCGTTTTTCAGCAAATTGGTTACTCCAGTTTGTCATTTAGTTGCAATGTGGTATAAAAATGGATGGATCGTTTAAAAACAAACAAAAGTGGATGAAAAACCTAACGAGCTTCTTTCAAAATTGCAATGGTTAACCCTACAATTTAAATTTTACCACTTCACCCCCTAACTCCTAACGAATGTTTAAAAACTAACATAATTTGCATGCATATGTCCAAAGATTAGTGTTTCAGTCATTTTCATTTTATTTATTACATCAAAATTATAAAAATTATGATATCTATCATAAAAATAATAATTTTATTTAACTTATGACAAATACATATCATTCATAAAAATACTAATTTTATTTAACTAAAATTATAAAATATGATATCCAGAGCGGAACAGTGTTTTGGCCCGTCGAAAAACAAAGGAAACCACCAAAAATGGCAATCTCTCCACCCACGTTCCTTCTCCCCCTTCTCGCGACCACTGTTTTCTCTCTGCTCCATCCAAGTGGGTTTGGTAGTGCTTGCCTTCATGATCTCTTTGTCATTTCTAATCAAAAAATTGATGGCTGGAGAAGCGTTTTTGCACAAGAAATTGTGGCTTGTCGGCGCAATTTTTGTCAATTTACTGTTTCCGGACAATGCATAATATACTTAAGAAAAGGCCCAATGTTTTTTAAGTGAGAGCTAGAAGATTTTTTTTTTTTTTTTTTAATTATTATTATTATTATTATTATTATTTTGCTCAAGTTTTTTTGAAACAAACAATTAGAATTTGTAGGTTTATTAATTAATGTCTTTAGATGTTACAAATTTTTTATTATGAGGTAAAAATGTGAATAAGTTGAGTTGTGCACTTTGCAATTATAAAAGAAACTTGTTAGATTTTCCATCCATTTCATTAAAAAACTAACAATCCATCCATTTTTATACCACATTGCAACTAAATGACAAACTGGAGTAACCAATTTGCTGAAAAACGGATTCAGGAACCAATTGAAACATCGTGTAAAACTCAGGTAACTAAATTGCAATTTGCCCTAATTATTATCAGAATCACAAAGATACATAAAATAAATATAAGAGTATTTCATACTCTTTCACACACGTAGGGTGGGAAGCTGCTCGGCTAAGCTGGGCGGACGGGTTGGTGTTTGGGCGGGCCTGGTACACCCACGGAGGGTCAAAGAAAATTGATGACTCCTAATAAAGAGTTGTGTTTGTTTTTTGGGGTGTTTGAGAATAAAACCTTAAAAATTCTAGCTAATCTCATTGTACAAGGATTCCAAACTTTTGGCCACGAAATTTATGAATT
This sequence comes from Campanula takesimana, assembly GCA_026119855.1. NCBI lineage: Eukaryota > Viridiplantae > Streptophyta > Magnoliopsida > Asterales > Campanulaceae > Campanula > Campanula takesimana. Next base: position 32,453 of record JAOWBW010000725.1, read on the forward strand.
GTTTTTCCCAGATTGCATCGTGTTATCCGCCGATAAACAATGTTTTAAAAATCGTTCGCTTAAACCGCTTAGGTCCCATTTAGGCGATATGCAGTCATAAAACGCTTCAATTAATTCTAAATCTGCTTAGTCGCAGATAAAGACGGTGCTTAATAAAGTTGGAGTCCTCGGTAGTCGAGGACAAGAAGGAGTTGGAGACAGCGGTAAATGGTGTTAGAGTGGACGGTGATGGTGGATGGCGTACGGTGAGATTGAAATTTAAAACAAGTTCACACACAAAATTGAACTGTTGAAGGCTTTGAGCCCGTGAAGAGGAGCCTTCTCTTTGATTTGATGAAATGAAAAAGGCGCTTGAAGTGAATCATAGGTAAGAGAGGGGGATGGGGTTTGTGAATGAGGAGATAAATAAAAAACCAATGGTTAATAGCACGAAATGATGGAAATTATGGGTATGCTACAACTATTTATTTCACCAGAAAATTTAAATTTTGCAATTCTCGGCCCCGACTTCGGCGCCTAGCAACCATTTAACGGTTTTTGAAACCTTGATAATATCCTATGATAATTAGGATTATGTTGTTTTCATAATGATATTGACTTGTCAATATATATAAAGAATACTCATCCTTATGTCTCATTTGAATTAGGACAAATTTTTATTTTAGGTGTCCACTTAAAATAAGACAACCCCAAAATGAAAATATTTTATTTAATGGGACACACATTCACACTCACAACAACTTTTGAATCATTATTCTCTATTATACTTTCTCTCTTCTTGCCACACTTTTCATACTCACAACCCCTATTGTACTAACATTATTCTTTATTCCCCATGTCCAACTCAAAAATCTTATTTTGAGTAGAATGTAGGGAGTATGTTTTACTTATTGTGCATTGATTATATAAATGATAAAATTGATTTCACTTTTAATAAAACAATCTACTCCGTTTGTCTCGAAATGAATGTCCATTTTTAAGAAATTTTTGTCTCATAATGATTTTTTTTTTTGGAAATAATTTTGTTCCTAATTGTTTTTTACCAATTTTTTCATCACTCTCTTGATACAAATGTTTAGAAAGAGGATTACATGATTATTTATGAATCTTTGTCACAAAATTATGAAACATATAAATTTTTAGAAAATTTTTGAAATAAAATTTAGACATTTATCTAATTCATATAAAAAGTACTCACTCCGTCCCATACTTATCGCTACTTATTTTCATTTTTGGTGTCCCATACTTATTGCTATTTACCTAAAAATGTTCACTTTTCTCTCTCATTTCCGCTCACAACAACTATCACTAACTTATTTTCTCTCTCCTACCCACTCACAATACTTACTTTCCCAATATATTTTCTTAATCGATGTATACTCTCATTTGGTAGCAATACAAATATATATATATATATATATATATATATATATATATATATATATTAAAGTTGGTTAGGAGAGTTGTGGGTTTGACATGTGTACATGTTTTAATAAAAGCTTGAATTTGGAGAAGCCACATCAACATCATCCTAAAATGTAATGACTTTTGATATTCTCATTCTTAACTAAGTAATACTATTAGTTAATCATATTAGTAATTATATGAGTTAACTATTACTATTAATAGTATAAGTTAACCATTACTATTAATAGTATTAGTTAACAATATTAGTTACAATACAAGTTAAATATTACTATTAATAGTATTAGTTAACTATAATAGTTACTATATTAGTTAACTATTAATATTAGTAGTATTAGTTAATTATAATAGCTACTATATATAAGTTAATTATTACTATTAATAGTGTTAGTTTACCATAATAGATACTTTATAAGTTAGTTTTTACTATTAATAGTATTGGTTAACTATAATAGGCTACATACATTAACTATTACTATTATTAGTATTAGTTAATTATAATAGTTATTATATAAGTAAGATTATTAATTTTTAATATTAATTAATCATAGTGGTTACTATATCAATTAACTATTACTATTCATAATATTATTTTATTATAATAATTATATTAATAATAATTATTATATAGATTAATTATTGCTACTAATATGTATTAACTATTATTATCAATAGTATTAATTAATTATAATAGTTATTATAATAATAGTAATCATATAGATTAATTTTTATTATTAATATTTTTAGTTAAAATGATGATTACTATATTAATTAATTATAGTTAAAATATTTTTTAAAACATAATATTGATTTTCCGTGCAGAGCACGGGTTACCCGCTAGTACAATAAGTATGAGAAAAAGGGAGTACTATTTTACGGTACACTCAACCAAATTAACAGGGGTATTATATTGGTCGTGGATACCAAGTGGTGTACATTTTGACTAGCAGAATCAAGATACAAATTCTTGAGATTGAGATGTACTCCCACCGTTCCAAAATAATCTTCTCATTTGATATTTTTCATTATCAAAAAAAAAAAAAAAAAAATCACATTTCTAAAACTTAGGTTTAGAAGTACCCAAACAAAACATCACTTGTGAATCAAGTGTTCATATCCTTAAAAAGTTTAAATAGTCAAATGTGAATCATTTTGTGACGGAGGGAGTAAAATTATGCAACAAAACAGTTGAAAAAATTACTACCTCTATCCCTAAATGAGTGTCCAAATTTCATTTTAATGGACATCTGAAAATCTCAACTCTTTATACATTTTGGTGGCAAATATTCATATACTCCCTCCGTCCCGCCGAAAATTGCAAAAAAAAAATATGGCACAATAATTAAGGGAAAAAGTGAAAGGTGATGTGTTGTGAGACCACCCACAATGGCCTATTGAATGACTTGTTGGAAAGTGGTCAATAGGGGTGAGGGATGTAATGGGGTATTGAATGAGTTGTTGAAAAGGTGTGGGTGTTGGACCGGATCAATAGGCGTTGGTGCAGGAGGTGGGTCCCTCCGTTCAACACGCGTCAGCTTCCAAGTGGTGAGGACAAGGCGCGTGTTGTACACGCGCGGCATGGGCGAGTGGACGGCGCGAGTGGCCGACTAATCCGTCCTTTCCAACCAGATTTCGCCACTTGTCTCTCTCTGGTTGGTTGGCTTTTAATCATAAAAAACATTAATTAAGTGGTGGGGTAGGATGATGAGTTGGGAGGGTGTTGAATGGAAAGTGTTAAATAAGCCATTGGAAGGTATAAAAATTAATGGGTTGTTGAATGAGTAGGTGGATGGAGAGAGAAGATGAGTTGGAGTGATAAAGTGGGTGTTGAATGGAAAGTGGGTATTTAACCACTGTGGTGTTAGTGATTTACAACAGAAAGAACAAATACAGAATAATAAATTGAACAATAAACTGGAAATACAGAAAGTAAAATTCGATTGTCGTTTGCACGAGCCCAGTTGGTTACTGTCTCCTTAAGACTTATTCGTCCCCTCACCACTTGTGCTTGAGTTTTGTCGGGACGCTAGCCTCCCAGGATAGAACGTGCGGACCGGGGGCACTTTGCACCTAAGTTTCCCAGCGAACTGAATTGCGCTCGGACAGAATCACCACTATTAAACAATGCAAGGAGGCCAAGGAAATCGCAGAACAATATGCAGCAAAAGAAAGATGGAGGAAGATTGTTTTTTTTTCCGTGCATTTCATCCAGTTTGTGAACACTCCTTTTTATAGCTGCACAAAGCCAAGAATCCGAAACTGAAATCTGCCATTAAACTCGAAATTAAAACTCTGTTTTAATTTGAATCTTTCAGTTTTTATTTGCTGCACTTAATCTCGAAATTAAGACTGCAATTAACCCATTGATACTTGGCAGTTACAATGTTAGAAATCAAAACTGCTCATTATTTTTGATTCACAAACCAAAAAATTTACCAAAAGGTGGGTTGGTCCGACTAGGCCATTTCGGTGCTACATTCGTGTCCGCAGGACGCACCCATGCACGAGTACGCACCTCGCAAGCCAAATTTGGGATTTGATTTGCACCCCCCCCCCCTGCGCGCGAGAGAGAGCCTCTATGCTACTTAGTCTTGAACATTACTCTAGTGTCCAAGTCTTTATACTAGCAAAAGGTTCATTTCCCTTCCAATGTGGGATATCCACATTTTCACTTTCCAACCCACTTACTTTGAGCATTCATATCTCATTCATCCAATAACCATTTTGGACAAATTAATACTTGATTTCATTCTTCTCATGGAGTAGAACACAAAACCATAATCAATTTTGTCGTTGGACAAAATTACCCTTATGGAAATTCCGCATAATTTCCTTCAAAACCACACTATTTCCCAACAAGTGGATGGTCTGAGTGTTGATAGTTGAGTGGGAGAGAGAAAGTGGGGTAGAGAATAGTTAGTGGGTTAGTGGATGAGAGTGTGCAAGTGGGTAAAATCTTTCCATTTATGGATTTTGCAATTTATATGGGACGCCCAAAATGGCAAGTTTTGCCATTTCAAGCGGGGCGGAGGGAGTATAATCTTGTAATCTCATTTCTAAACATTTAGTTTTGCACGTATAAAGAGACCGGTGAAAATAAATTCGAAAAAAAACATTTAGGGAAAATGTTATGTTAAAAAAAAACACTCATTTTGGAACAAAGATTTTTTGAAAAATGAACATTCATTTAAGGACAGATGGAGTAATATTTTTCCCAGAATCGTCAGAAATTGAGCCCTCCCCAAGTTCCAGTAAAAGAATAACACCAATATTTAAAGAATCAATAATGTGTTAGATACGCGAGTCCTCCCTATGCTATTACCCAATTACAAGTTTTCCTTCTACTTTAATTTTGTTTCAATCAATTAACATGTACTTCAATTTTGTCATGAAACTGCCCCAATCATCCGATTTTTATCGACATTCTAAACCACTGTACTTTGCTTAAGCTGTCGATTAATTCACCCATGTTTTTTTTTTGCAGTTTTAACCATCCAACTTCATTTACGTTTTTAATAAACCCAAATGGCCTAACGACATCCAATAATGTTAGAAAAACTTAACGAAACCTAACCTAATCTAACGCTAGTTAACAAGAGTTAACTTGGACATAATTCTCTGTTTTTGTTTTCCGGCGACAATTAACGGCGACGACACCGCTCAGTTACTCGCTTTCAAAAAATCCTCAGTTGATTCTGATCCAAACGGTGTCTTAACGGACTGGACACCTTCTTCTACTCGTCCCTGTTCATGGAAGGGCGTGCTCTGCTCCGGTGACAACCGAGTCACCGGCGTAAATCTACAAAATTTCGGCCTCACCGGCCGCCTCAACCTCGCCAAGCTAATGGGTATTCCAACGCTTAGACATCTCTATTTTGGCGGTAACTTTTTTTCCGGTAACCTCTCTTTCATCGCTCCGTCTTCTTGCCCGTTTGAATCCCTCGATTTATCGGCGAATAATCTTACAAAGCCACTTTCAATTCAATCGTTGTTGGTTTCATTAACCGGCTTGTCTCTCTTACCCTCTCAAGTAACAAACTTTCCGATTCAAATCTGTTATCTGTTACTCTCTCCAACTGTCATAACTTACAATACCTTAATTTTTCCAACAACAAGTTGACCGGAAATTTACCCACTACCCTTTCCTCTTGCAGCAACCTTTTATCTTTAAACCTCTCTTCCAACTCATTTTCTGGCGTAATCCCACCTAATTTTGTATCTCACGTGCTTCCCACGCTCCAGTTTCTTGACCTCTCTCACAATAACTTCAGAGAATTATGTCCAAGTTAACTCTCGTTAACTTGGACATGATTAGGTTAGGTTTTGTTAGATTTTTTTAACATTATTGGATGTCGTTAGACCATTTGGGTTTATTAAAAACGTAAATGAAGTTGGATGATTAAAATTGCTAAAAAAAACATGGGTAGATTAATCGACAACTTAAGCAAAGTACAGTGGTTTAGAATGTCGATAGGCCAACTTTTTGACATGAAATGGCACATTGAGGTTTCATAATGAAAAATATAACTGAGTTAAAGTTTGAGTTGTAATAGCAAAGAAAATGTCTAACCCATCTCGAATATCGAAGCCCAGTCTTGAACCAAAGTTCCTTTGAACGCTTTGACGAACAATGACTTGTGATGCTCAAATGTTTCTCCAAGCATAACTTGGACACGCCTCAACAATAAATATTACTCCATCAGGTCCAAAATAACTGTCGCTTTTGGTCAATCAGATGTAATTTTAACCAATAATTTAAATAAAAAATAATGATGTTGATAAAAATCGAAATTTTGTCATTGTATTATAATTAATAATACTTTTAATAACAATTTTTAGATTTTTATTTTAATCATTATTTTTTGTTTAAATTTATTGGTCAAACTTACATCTGTTTGACCAAAAGTAACAATTATTTTGGATCAGAGGGAGTAATTGCTTATACCTTAACCTTTTCAACTTTTACAAAATTCATAACTCTACTTTGTAGATTGTGTCATGCCTAAAATACCCCTATTAAACTATTCCTTCCCTCCGTTTCAGAGTAAGAGTCATACTTTGGTTGTATATGGTTATTAATGAACAAAAGAAATGGGGTCACATTGCAAGTGGATCGGGGATATATTTATCTAGAACACTATTTATAGTACAAGTGGGCAAAAATTATGTTAGTGATCGTTGGTTTTTTTTAATTATAGAAGTATTAGAAGGAAAAAGTTGTTCAAAACACTATTCCTCCTTTCCCATCATTGGTCATTTTAGGAAAAGACTCTTACTATAGAACGTACCAAAATAAAAAGTAGAACTCTTCTTCTAAGACGGAGAAAGTACTATTTTATGTGCCACAGTACCATTTAACACCAAAAAATGACAAATTCTTGTTTGCGCCCGCCGCACAAGGTGAGACGGGTCGCCAATGGGTTGGACCCGGCGCTCTAGCTGCTACCCGCCTGCTCCAACCTTGCCCCTCAGATCTCGCCACGTGTCATTCCTTAAAAGAAAAACCTCAATAACTTTAAAATGCTATATCTTGAGATTTTTAAGTCGGATTTCTTTTTAAAAAATGTCGTTGTGTTCGTCTCGACAAGACGAATCAAACTAGATGATATGGTTTGATTATTTTTTTAAAAAACATATTTTCTAACACAAAAAAAAAATGAGATGCTCGTCAACTGAGATGTAACACTCTTTTCTGATAAACGTAACAGTTTCATCTTTAAAAAGTAATACTTTTTACTGTCAGATGTAACAGTAATTTTGCAAAAAAAAATATAAATAGCTTTGATAGTTTTTATGGTTAGAAAAAGTAATATTTGAAGTGTAACAAAGTACATACTCCATCCGTCCCACCTCACTTGACACCCATGAGGTGGGCACAATAATTAAGGAGAATGAATAAAATAAAAATAAATGTGTGATAGAAAATGAAGAGAGAGAATGAGTGGGGTAAATAGTAGTGTTAGTTGAATAAATTGAATGGTGGAAAATGAAGAGAGAGAATGAGTGGTGGGGTAGAGTGAATATAAAATTATAAAAAGTACTCGTATGCTATTTTGGGAAGTGTTAAGTGAGTTGGGATAACCCAAAATGGAAATAAGTGTCAAGTGAGCTGAGACGGAGGGAGTATATGATTATAATTTTCTATATAGATGAATGTAACAATTTTATTTAGTAAATGTTACTTTTTTCTCTTTAAAAAAAGAGTAAGAATTCATGTATATAATCGTTTGCATTTCAATTGTTACTTCCTCAATAAAAATTGTTACATTTCAGATAGAAGGTTACATTTAGAAATATAAATTGTTACAATTGAGGAAAAAAAATGTAACATTCATTTATTATAAAATGTGACATTAGTTAGTTGTCAATCGTATGTTATCTTTAATCTATTTCAGCAAAATTGTGGTACATTTTGAAGAAAAAAAAAGTGTTACAATTGAAAAAAAGTATTACATTTCGTTATAAAAAGTGTTACTTTTGTTGGCAAGAAAAAAATGGCGAGGAAAAAAAGTTGGTGGGCAAGAAAAAAAGAAAAATGTTCTCGGCTCGAGTGCGAGTCGTTGTACGCCCCGCACATGAGACAGCCTCCCAAAAAATAACAAAATTGGACAAAAGAGAGCATTTTTTTGACAAATTCAAAGTACAGGCTAACAATAGAATAAATTGAAATACTGGGACGTAATTTGTGAGTGATACTCCATCTGTCCCGGAAAGATAGTCAAATTTTGATTTTTTATGGTCAATAAAAATAAACTTTAACCACATATTAGTGTCAATTTAATGATCACAATGAAATTCTAAAAACTGTTATTGATTAATCACTTAATGATTTATCAATTATAAATTTTAGAATTTCACTAGAATGATTTGATCGTCACCAATGGTTGGTCAAAATTTATTTTTGTTGACCATAAAAAATCAAAATGAAACTATCTTTCTGGTATAGAAGGAGTAGTTCAAGGGTTAGTGGCATGTTTAAGCCAATAAAAAATTAGAGCCAACATGGATATCTATGCCCAAAATCATACTCCCTCCGTCCTTATTTACTTTTAAAAAAATGCCATTTTGGGTGTCCCTATTTATATTACAAAATCTCAAAAATGAAACTTTTAAACATTTTTTAGATAGTGGGACCCACTTATCATACTCACAACAACTATCCACTTACTTTTCTCTACCCACTTTCTCTCTCCCACTCAACTATCTACACTCACAACACATTAATTTTACAATCATTTTCTTAATTTTTGTGCAAAACTTTATTTTTGAAAGGTAAATAGGAACGGGGGAGTATAGTAATGCGTGAGACATGCTAGTACAAGACAAGACATTACCTAGACAAACCAGAATAAATTTAATTTATCCTTCTCTTCCCCCACTCTTCTCCCTCCATTATGGATATGAATATTGACCTATAGATAGATTACACGTAGACCTGTATAATTGTGTCGTTCATTTGAATTAATGAATGAAATACATTCTACTATATCCAAAATAAAAAAAGGGCACACTCTTGTGACGCGTGAGACGGCTCACAGCTAAGTCGAGCCGAGCCGGTCAAGTTGAGATAAGGCCTTCTTTTTTTTTTCTTTTTTTTTTGTTGCCCTCCAATTTTCATTTTACGTTATTTTTTATTTGTCAGCAAAAGTAACAATTTTTATAAAAAAACTGTAACATTTTTTTTTCTCAAATGTAACACTTTTTAAAAAAAAATTGTACCACAATTTTGCTGAAATAGATTAAAGATAACATAAAATTGACAACTAAACTAATGTTTCAATTTATAATAAATGAATGTAACTTCTTTTTTTCTCAATTGTAACATTTTTCTAGGTTTTTACATTCAATTGAAATGCAACCGATTATATACATGGATTTTTACTCTTTTTTTAAAGAAACAAAGTAACATTTCTAAATAAAAATGTTACATTCATCGATATAGAAAATTATAATCATCTATGCACTCTGTTACACTTCAAATATTAATTTTTTTAACCACAAAAATTATCAAACTATTTATATTTGTTTGCAAAACTGTTGTTATATTTGACAGTAAACGTGTTATTTTTTGATGATGAAACTTTTACTTTTATCAGAAAAGAGTGTTACATCTCAGAAAACGAGCAACTCAATTTTTTATGTGTTAAAAAGTTTGTTTTTTTAAAAAATAAAAATAAAAAATGAAATCACATCATGACCTATCTAGTTTGATTCGTCTTATCGAGACGAACACAACGGCATTTTTAGATTTTTTTTCTAGTTAAAAATCTTAAGATATAGTAATTTAAGATATACTCCCTCGTCCCAGTTTAATGTTCTTTCTTTCGTTTTTTGTATGTCACAGTTTAATGTTTTTAGTTGATTTATTCTTTAAATGACAAAGTATGAATAGTGTTTTGGACATTCTTGTCCTTATAAAGTTCATATATTACAAAAAAAAATCATAACTCACCCATCTACTTTTCACCCACTAGCTTTATAAATTGACAATTATATCCTTCACACACTACTATTGTTGACTCAAGTTTGCCTTGAATTCTTAATAAGCGTGTAAAATCAAACTAAGAACCTTAAACCGGGACGGAGGGAGTAGCAATTTACTCTCAAAACATATAAGCTTATGCCTCTACAATTATATTCTTCAAAGTATTACTTAATCATTTAATTTATTAATGATGTTTTTCAAATTAATCATATACTCCTTCCGTCCCAGCTCACTTGAGACTTTTTGACCAAAACTGGTCAACTTAAGGTCGGTTTGACCAACACTTTATAGAAATATTTATGATCCGAACAAAAAATAAAAAAAATGTAAAATGACCACCATTAAAAATCTTCTCAATAACAATTTTTTAAAATTTTTTTGGAACATAAATATTTCTATAAAGTGTTGGTCAAACCGACCTTAAGTTGACCAGTTTTGGTCAAAAAATCTCAAGTGAGCTGGGACGGAGGGAGTATTTAATAAAAATTATTTTTTTAGCCTCAATAATTATAGATTGATTCTTAGTTAAAGTATCATATATTTTGGGAAAGAAGAGTATCATATCGTTACATGTTGTGGCCATATCCCCAAGTAACTTTTATATAAACACCTACGATCCATGTTTCTTCATTAACAAATACTTTGTAATTGTCCCTGATTTTTTTTTTTTTTTGTTTTAAAAAAAAACACTTAGTAATTGTCCCAATAAAACTGGTCAGCATTTTTTAATTGAATTAGATTGAATGTTGGGAACCGAGTTAATGGGGTCATGGCTTAGCTATCATTAACCCGAATTTCAAGATTTCAAACCAGAGTCGAGATCTCCTGTAGCACTTTTGTGTGCCACTTCATGTACCACTTCTAATCTAACCGTTCACATGTTTGCATAATATTACAATAATACCACTCTTAACGATTGTGAGCCATTAGATCACTTATGATACATGAAGTGACACACAAATTGGTACAGAGGATTTTAACTCCTATTTTTCATCCAAAATAGTCAAATGGTAGTAGCTAGGATTGCCCAATCATTTACCCTTCACAATAGGCTCAGAAAACAGTAAATACTTTCTTTTATTCTAATTTAACTTTAGGAGACTGCATGTGGGAGTGGTTGCAAGTTGGTAAATGTGTGTGGCGCGGAGAGGGATGAGGTGGGGGTAACAGATGTTATAGCGGAAGATTTGTTGTTCCATTGATATAGGAGTATATGTTTAAAATATTAATTTTGTTTTCTCGTTATTGAATTAATAATGTAATTAATTAGGTTTAAAATTCAATTTTATATGAATTTAAAATAATTTTAATTGTTAATCTATCAATACAAAAAATGTAATTAATGGAACAACAAATTATTCGCTACAAAAGTTCCAAATTGGGGAGAAATGGTTAGATCTAGGTTGTATTATAAAAGAGGAATTAGCACAAGAAAGAGAATCTACATGACACATTATATTTGAAAAATCAAAAGAAAACAAAAGTTACTTCCTCTTTCATGTGTTCTAAAAAAAAAAAAAAAACTGACCAAATAGTGATTGTAGATCAAGCATGCATGAAAAGCAATAAGATTTTTAACCCCAAAAAGACACCCTCACATCACACCTCCCACATCATGTGTTTTGATTTTTTGAATATGCATGCTTAATCACAATTACCCCACCTTCACATTACCTACCTTATATGAACAACAACCAAGCACATGAAAATTCACAACTCATTGGAATCATTACTAAAACTACTCATATTGATAACTTTAATTCCTATTCCATGTTTATTATTTTTTCACTATACAACTCCAAATAGATGACATATCAGTGACTTGACTCGTTAAATAGTTGTTGCGGGATACTACATCTGTCTCATTCATTTTGATCATATTAATTTTTTTTTATCAAAATAAGTAAACTTTAACCATATATTAATGTTAATGGGGCTCAATTCGGTATGTGTACAGCATGAGCTTGAAGCCCATGATAGCTTGGCAATCTAATTATCCTAATGAAATTTTAAAAATTGTTATTAATAAGTCATTTTGTGAATTATCATTAACACTTTCTAAAATTTCTTTGGATTGATTAGATTGACTTTAATGCTGTTGGAATATATCTTGTAAATATTGAAAGGAAAACAAATTACAACATTGAAAATACAATATACAACAATTATGAAAAAAACATAAAAGGAACGATACAACCGTATTTGATCTCTTCATTGGGTTTGTCCATCTTTGATCTCTTGTATCCGAGTCGTGTGAGAACACACTCTCCTTAAGACTAATTCGTCCTCCTCTCTACGAGTGCTTGAGGTTTTCACGGGCGTTAGTCTCCCAGGATAAAACGGATTAACCGGAACCACTTCGCACTTAAGCCTTCCGGCGAAATGAACTAATATGCTTGGACGATATCACCATTGATTTTGTTCTAGGAGGCCAAAGGAAGAAGATGAACAAATTGCAAGAGGGAGGAAGAAGATTGAAGGAAAAATTCTCAATTGTGTGTTCTTTTTTCTCATCTCTTTTTCTCTTCACTTTCAAAGAGTTGTGGGTATTTCTTTTATAGCTCAAAACTCCCCAATGATTAATTCTCTAATTAATCCACATATTGATGATCATCTTAATTCAACAATTAACATTGCCATCAATTTCTTTTTGGAGTTTCATTTGCCAATCATAAATGGACATTAACCTTGGAAGTTATTCTTTGAATTAATCTTGAATTAAAAGAATTATAATTCAATAAAAATGGGAATAACTATCAACTAGTTTTTCCATTCTTTTCACATGTGAGACAAACTCACATTTCCAACTTCCATCCATTTATTTAAGCTATAATATTTTTATCATCCAATCTTCAAATTGAACAAATAAAAATATCATTTTCATGTTCTCACGGAGTAGAATATGAACCCACAATAATCTTTGTCCAACGACAAACGATTCTTCCAAGGAAATGTACACAATTTCCTTCACACACAACATATTTTTCCAACAATCCCCCACATGAAGGAAATTGAGGACGAGCTTGGTGATAAAGTCCGACAGACAAAAACTTGCATACGAAGGTGTGGGGATATTGCCCATTGAACCTCCGCTCGAACTAGCATATTTACTCTACTCGCAAGTCGATAGACGCGATGTCCTTGAATCGATATGCTTTTTGTGTAGCCGATCATATACTAGACACAAGTAATGTCCTAACATATTTCATTTCTCATAGCTATGTTCGTTCATGGCCCTGAACATAATGCCTGGTTCTGCGAGAGGATCTAAGAACTGGGCCTCACACAATTCTCCTCGAAGCGGCCCCACTTCTCTCTCACATAGGTGACTTCTTGAAGGTAACCCGTATTACCCCGCTCGACTTTCTCGACGCGTAAGAGTCATTAAAAGTATTTTGCTTATCCTTGTCCCTTCGGGATGTCACTAATAGGAATGGACTTGGGGGATTTGACCCCCACAGTGACGCGCGAGTCTTTTAACAGTTAGGTGGTCCCTTTTGAATCTAGTTCTTGGGATCTCCAGTCATCTAGATTGGGTTTTCCGCTGTGATCAACTCTAAGAGGCTTTATGTCTCATTCCCCTCCATAATTTATAACTAACTCTCGGTTCTAACCATTTGGTTAACGGATCCGTTTTTCATTTGACTTCACATAGTCAAATTAGTTGAGAGTAGTTTCTTAATGGTATTACGTCTTTGACATATATGTCAAGACCTACCATTACACATAATGCTTTGTGTTCAATCAATCATCGATTGAATTCTCGCAATACTACCAATTGCTAGCACAAGATTTATCCCTTAGAATATCTTCTATAAATTGGCGTAGCCTCTCGGCTTTCTCACCACATTTATCTAAAGCTATAAATTTAGATTCCGCTTTGAATCTATTTATAACTTATTTATTTAGAAGATTTCATGATATAGTCGCTTCCGCTAATAAGAATACGAAACCACTCGTAGACCTTAAGTCTTTGATTTCATATATCCAAATAGCATCGCTATATCCTTCAATTATCAATAGATGTCTAGTGTAATGTAATCCGTAATCTCGATTGTATCTCAAGTACCTTAGTACTTTCACTATACATTTTGGATTACTTGTGTTCCAACTCACTAGACTTTCAATAATTCTCGAGTGTTCAACTTGAGAAACAATGTCACTTCTATTCTTCAATAGATGTTGACTCATGCCAATTGGGTTTTAGCCATTGCTAAATCATCCTTGTTAATTTCTCAAGAATTATCCACACAATGTGACTAGCTTAAAGCAAGTCCATTCAATTTCTTAGAAATTTCCACTTCAAGGATTGTATCCGCTAAACCCATATCTCGTGACCTTTTCAAATTTCCAAGAATTATATCTTAATTTGCTTAGTGCAAATTCATTAGTTCTTCTTGAAATTTTAAATCCAAATGTCTCATATGCTAAACTTCTCTCAAGTTCAACATATTTTTGATAGATTTAATCAACATTATGACATAACCACTCATGTCATATTTGATTAATCCACTTACTGACAAAATCAACCTTTTGATGTCATTATCTTTGTGCTTGTTTTAAATCATCTAGTGACTTTACTAACTTGCACACCTTATTCTAGATTTTACTTTGATCTATTTCATTCAAAGCATCACTTTGATCTATTTCACTCAAGTATCATTTGTTCATTTTCATGAACTTGACATCAATACTTGATTTTCATTTTTTTTCTTTTGTTTTATATATATATTCAAAGTCATTGAATCATATATAACAACCATTATGTAAACTCATTGTTTACATACTCACCATCTTGTACCCAATTATCCATTTTGTTGATTTTGGACTTTCTACTTTACGAACCACCCCCCACATTCACAAGTGGACGTAGGCCTACGTTTCCATACTTCATATGAAATTTACATTGTTCTTGGGGTAACCTAATCAATAGGTATTTATTTTTTCAAAGTAGACTCACCCTCACATTTTGGGTTAGTCCAAAATTTAGCAATAATGCTATCATTTCTTTCATCAACACCATTTTGATAGTGATTTACAAGATGGATATTTTGTGAACAAACACATGTTATGCACACACACTATACTCAATAGTGTTTTATCTTCATTATCTCATTTCTAAGTTGTTTTCCAACTTCTCCATTCAACGAGACAATGCTTATAATATATAACAATTACTATGTGTTTGAAATCTCTACATATCACAAAGCATCGCAATGCTTAACTTGTGATGATATAATTCAACACACATTTCATTTCTTTTTGAATGAAAAATGTGATCCAAGTAAAGAGACGTAATCTCATTATTAGTCACCAACTCAACCCGCGGTTGATATAATTTCAATTTCATATATTCATACATCATGGATATCATCCTTGATGACATCTACCTTTGTCTCTTAAGACACCATAAATATGTTTGACTTTTTCAAACAAGTTTAGCTTTTCATACAAGTTTGACTTTCAAACAAGTTTGACTTTTGACCAAGTTTGACAAACTTTGTCTTTGCCTTAAGCATTTCAATATGCTCCACCACATTTGCTTTCATCACAAGAAGTGTTACACAACTTCTTATCTTAAACTCTATTCTCTTTTCCAACACAAAGATGAATAGCAAGCATCTCAACATTCATTTCAATTCATTTATGCTTGAGTTGCTTCTTGAAATCTTTTCAAGTGAAAATTAATTTTTCAATTATTTCCGTCCCTTGAAAATTTCACTTATCACCATCCATTCGACATGGATTTCATGAAGGACTATTTCAATTCTTTCATTTGACTTTTTACGGTTTATGGAGTCTACTATTTTAAATCAAGAAACGGCCTGCAATGAATTTCATTGTACCAACATTCTCGATTTTATTTTATAGTCCAAAACTCCAACTATTCTTTTCCTTTTTCTTGGTACTATATATGTTATATAACGAAACCAAAAATCCGTTAAATATATAGTTCCGGCAAAAGAAACGCATATGCTTCAACCGCACTCACGGATTAAACATCCGTCTCATTTCCACCAACTTTGTAGGATGTTCCTTAAGAAACCTCACTAAGTTCAAGGTGGTTAAGTAGAACATCTTTTGTTGCCATCACTTAAAGTCGAGGCTAACAAAATTTTCTAACTTCTCACGATGGTGATCAACATACTTGGAACACCCACATTCCGTTGGAAATTTGTCTCCACACAAGGAGCCTTCGCTCAAAACATTGGCTTTAATTTTTCAACAATTAAAAACCAAATTATTACTTTGTTGTTACAAATATAACTCTCTAACTTAATTAGAGAATTTACTCCAAGAATAAATTGCTAATTCAATAAGAGAATTATCACAATTTATTTCTTGTAACAACCCATCTTAATAAATCTCTTAATTCCTTAATGAAATTATTATTAGTGATTAATTATTTCAAAATTAAATGTCTCATTTTGGAGTACCTCTAAATTCGAGACATTTACATTCTCATTCACATAATACACAATTTCATTTAGAAGCCCTCCTTCTAAACATTGTGTCATTTTTCATAATCAACAACAATAGGATTTAACAACTTCCTTCAAGAAGTCCTATTGTTTTTTGTCTTCATGACATTAGTCACTTATCAACTATTAGGTTTTAACAACTTCTTCCAAGAAGCCCTATAGTTTTAGTATTTGTGACTTCACAACAATAGAATTCAACAACTTCTTTCAAGAAGCTCTATTGTTTTTATCTTTGTAACTTTTGTCACTATTAACAATAATAAGTTTTAACAACTTCTTTTCAAGAAGCCCTATCATGTTAATCTTTGTGAACTTCGTACCATGTACAATAATAGGTTTTAAAAACTTCTCATAAGAAGCCCTATTATTTTCGTCAACGTAACGTTAAAGACTTAATCTTCCAACGTTCTTAGTTCCAATGAACTTTCCAATCTCTTCACTATGATTCATACGAAATGAATCATAAGAGACATATCACGTGATGTATAACCACTACATGAGGCTTAGCCACAATTGGTTTATACAATCATTGTAACATAGTTGATGTCACGGAGCATCAATCTTTCCATCTTTATTAATCTCATTAAAAAGAAATTAAAATTAGTGTTTTAGTTCACAAAAACTGCTCTGTTCCGAAATTTTTATCTTCACTTTCACATTATAGATTCCAATCGTCACCGTTCAGAATCTTCTCCTATGAGTCGTGAACATGTACAAAAAATTCCGGCCCAATCCAACGGTTAACAAAGCAGGATATGCTGTTTTACTACAGCTGGTCAAGAAAAATCTGTGCAGAAATTTTCTTGCTTTCTTTCCCATTGTTCCTCATCGTCTTTCATCCTTTCTCTCATAGCAACCTTGCCACAAGATTCTTGTAATCTGCAATCCTTTCTCAACAAGTGAATTAGTCTTAAGATTGTTGGAATATATCTTGTAAATATTGAAAGGAAAACAAATTACAACATTGAAAATACAATATACAACAATTATGAAAAAAACATAAAAGGAACGATACAACCGTATTTGATCTCTTCATTGGGTTTGTCCATCTTTGATCTCTTGTATCCGAGTCGTGTGAGAACACACTCTCCTTAAGACTAATTCGTCCTCCTCTCTACGAGTGCTTGAGGTTTTCACGGGCGTTAGTCTCCCAGGATAAAACGGATTAACCGGAACCACTTCGCACTTAAGCCTTCCGGCGAAATGAACTAATATGCTTGGACGATATCACCATTGATTTTGTTCTAGGAGGCCAAAGGAAGAAGATGAACAAATTGCAAGAGGGAGGAAGAAGATTGAAGGAAATATTCTCAATTGTGTGTTCTTTTTTCTCATCTCTTTTTCTCTTCACTTTCAAAGAGTTGTGGGTATTTCTTTTATAGCTCAAAACTCCCCAATGATTAATTCTCTAATTAATCCACATATTGATGATCATCTTAATTCAACAATTAACATTGCCATCAATTTCTTTTTGGAGTTTCATTTGCCAATCATAAATGGACATTAACCTTGGAAGTTATTCTTTGAATTAATCTTGAATTAAAAGAATTATAATTCAATAAAAATGGGAATAACTATCAACTAGTTTTTCCATTCTTTTCACATGTGAGACAAACTCACATTTCCAACTTCCATCCATTTATTTAAGCTATAATATTTTTATCATCCAATCTTCAAATTGAACAAATAAAAATATCATTTTCATGTTCTCACGGAGTAGAATATGAACCCACAATAATCTTTGTCCAACGACAAACGATTCTTCCAAGGAAATGTACACAATTTCCTTCACACACAACATATTTTTCCAACAAATGCTTAGTCAAATTTTAATTGAGCTGACTTAAAAATTCAAACATGGCTAATACAAATGGGGCGGAAGAAGTATTATTCTCAGCCTCTTTTAGTTGGTTAAAGGTGAAATCAAAACTATGAAATCATTTCATAACCCATCCCCTCCCGTCAGATTAATTATATTGTATAATTTGTTTTTCAAACAATATTGACACATTAATAAACAAATTCTAATTTTACCACTGGTTTACCTTAATAATGGGAATGGACAAAAAAGATGAGCTAAGCAAGATTATAATCCCCTCAAATACCATCTAGTGTACTAGACGGTCAAATTACGTAATTACTCCCTCCGTCTTAAATTAAAATGATCTTCACATTTGACTATTCAAATTTTGTAAGGATAAGAACATTTGTTTCACTAGCCATATTGTGTGTATGAACATTTAAGCCTAAATTGTATAAATGAGAAGAATTTTTTGTGACAATGACAAATGGCAAACGAGAAGATCATTTTGGGACGGATGGAGTAATTGTTAAAAAGATATAATAAAATATTATAAGACAAGATGAATAAAAAAGTATTGTGTTGCAGTAGCATATCAGCTTTCGGCAATGGGATCGCATTTGGGTTAAAGAAAACAGAAAATTGGACGTTTTTATGTGACCAAGATCCTTCACGTTATCTGACATTGTTCGTGTCCACCATTCTAGTTACATGACCATGGGCACGCATTAGTTAGCTACGATTAACCAAACAGTAACTATTCAATAAAACCGTACAACACTACAACAGTAACTATTCATGAGTATTCCATAAAACACTACAACAGTAACTATTCAATAAAACCGCTAAAGCAGCGGTACAAATGGTTGGAAAAATTGTTATTTGTGAATGAAATTGTAGCCATTTTGAAAAAGACTTAGGTGGTGTATGATGTATTAAGCACTTGATGCTTGATGCTTAATGGATTGCAAGGTATAATTTGGAAGTAAGGTGCCTTGATAGCATTGAGCTCTATATGTTGAAGGTTTGATGAGGCTCTTATTGATTAAGCAATGATTTTGATTCTCAATTATTAAGAGCCTCACGTAACCTCCAACATCTATACCTCAATGTCATCAAATCAAAGGCACCATACTTCCAAAATATACCTTGCAGTCTATTAAACATCAAGCAAGCATCAAGTGCTTAATACATCAAACACAACCTTAGGATAAGGGTCTGAATAGATATCTGAGATAAGATTATAACAATAGTTGAGGGGCAAGAGGATGATGCTACCTCAGCTTGTAAGTTGTAAGACAGACAACAATGACATTAAACCTAACTAAGATCTCAATCTCTCATTATAACAAAACAAAAAACGCATTATTGATTAGCTTCAATCTCTAAAAATAGCCCATAATTCAAGTATACAGTTCATAAACAGAAGGGAAAATCGCAAAAGAACAAGAAGTGACTCATGGGAAATCTTCCATTGATGTACAAATTGGTTTATATACAAGTTACAAGTGTGGGCCGTCAACAGGAAAAAAAAAAAAAAAAAACTCAACATACTCTCTTCTTCTCAACCTCCGGTCAGCTTTTGCTCACCGGGGTGGCCTCAAACCTCCTCCAACTTCATATTACAAAGTAGTAAAAAAAAAAGATTTACAATTAGAAACAAAAATCATAGAAAAATCTACACTAGACTGTCAGTTGTATCGCAAAATTTGCCATCAATCCTGTTTTGAACTGCTTTAACAGCAGCTACTCTTGCTGCAGTAGCAGCTCGATTTGCAGCCATAACTGCCTTGTCCACTTTCTCATCCACTCTACGTAGGTGGATCGCATTCTCTGCAGTTCTTCTGGCAGCCTGCAAGTAGATAAAGGCAAAAAGAATAAAGCCCATGATAAAGTTTCAGTTTCATAGTTTCAAAAATAAATTGCTAGTGATTGCGTGCAATCAAGATCCTCTGTACCACTTTCTGTATCAGTGTCCCAACAGTCCCAGTTGTGGATCACTAGTGGTACACAATGTCTTACAAAAGACGAGGACTTAACATTGGTAAATAAAGTGGTACTGAAGATATAGACTCGGATATACAACTCATTACCTGTACTGCTCTAAGGACCGCATCGGTTAGGGGTGGTAGGGCCGTCTTAAGATTGCCACAATCCCATTCACCACATCGTGTATCGCCACTTCGAAATGTGTACATGCCAAACCCTTGTTTACGGCCTTCATGCCATGACCCTTCGTAACAATGGCCATTAGCAAAATGATAAACCCCAAATCCATGAATTTTATCTCCGAAATATTCCCCTGCATATCTATCTCCATTCCTACAAAACAATTAAACATTTTAATCATAACTTTCACAAAATTTATGCAGCTGAACTCAAAGATACAAGAATCTGAAAAAGCCTTAATAGATTCAGTATGTTTCAATTGATTGAAGTAATATTTTTCCCAATTCTATCAATCTTTTTCTGTCCTAGATAGTTTCCTCATTTGGATCACATATCAATGAACTACTAATAACAATCTAATTCCAAAACAAGATAACCAAATTACTTAGTATAAAAGTGTCTGATAAAACACAACTAATTCCTTCAAAGCCAATCATGCCCAATTGAAGACCACCAAACTCCCAACAACATAAATCAAAATCAATCAACAACAAAAAATAAACATAATTTCAGCAATGAAACAGAATTTTCACAAAAAAAAAAAAATAAATAAATAAATAAAAAAAAAATAAAAATCTTCTACTGGTCTATCAATAAGCATTATTTAGATCAAACCTAGAAGAAACACAATTCTTTTTAGTACACCCTCCGTCCCAAAATGATTTTCACGTTTTACTATTCAAACTTTTTAAAGATACGAACGCTTGGTTCACTAGTCATGTTGTGGTTTTATGCACATTTAAGCCTAAATTATAGAAATCATAAGAACTTTTTGGGACAATGAAAATTGACAAATGAGAAGATCATTTCGGGACAGAGGAAGTATTAATCAATCAAAATTTTAGAAGAAATTGACCTGAAATGGTAACACCCAAATCCATGTTTGACACCACATTTGAATTCACCAATGTAACAGCTTCCATCAGAGCAAGTCTGAACTCCAAATCCATGGCTTTGTCCATTAAGCCACTGACCGGAATAAGTATCCCCTGTAAAAAACTTATAAACTCCATAACCATGTCTCAATCCTTGCCTATATTGCCCTCTATACCTACTCCCTCTCTTCCAACTTTCAATCCCATACCCATCATATCTCCCATCAATCCAATCCCCTTCATACCTTCCATTCACAAAATAATTGTAAACCCCACTCCCATTACACCTCCCTTTGTGAAATTCACCTTCGTAGAAATCACCATTGCTGTAAAACTCCACACCTTCTCTGATAATCCTCTTCTCAGTTATTACCTTCTTGTCTTTCTTCACATCCTCTCCGATGAACCATTGGACCGGTTTCGAGTTCGTTTTCGATGACAACCCCAATTTTTGATGACCTAATTGCTTCAAAACTCTGAAGCTTTGAATGAAAAAACCAGGGTTTTTTCCGGCGAAGAATAAGGCTACGGCGATGAAAATTAGAGCTAAGAGGAGATTTTCCGAAGTGGGTATGTCCTCCCCGCGGGAGTAAACGAAAAGGGTGTAGAAGGAGAGGAAAGTCAGTGCGAGAACCGGGAGAATCCTTGTTGAACCCGAACGAATCGGGGGTGAACCGGGTTTGTGAGGCTTCTGCTCTTCAATGTCGTCTAATTCTTGGTCGGGGTTGATCTCGGAGACGGAGGACAACGATTGAATGGAGGATCGGACTGTCGGAGAAGACCGGAGGAGTGAAGAGTGGGTCCTAGTGAGCTTCGACTGGCTTTTCTGGCCGTCCATTTCACTTCAGCAGCCGTCGTCGGATCTTGATTGCGTTCTTAGAGGGCTCACCTGTATCTTGATAGTCTGATCACCGGAGACATCTCAGGCGAAGTGGTAGTGGCGCAGGACAAGCAGAGGTGGATTTAGTGGGCGCAGGTTAGCAACTGTCAGAGCAGAGAAACTAACTAAAACAGAGAGAGAGAGAATTTTTGAGGGAAAGAGAGAGAGAGAGAGAGAAATGGGAATAGTGGACCGGGTTTTGAGTGAGTTATATGGTGGGGTCTTGGGTTTAATTTAAGCGGTTAGATTATGATCGGAGGGTTGGGATAAGAGGAGAGATTAAGGCGGTCGGATTGGGTATTGGAGTTCCCGGTATTGACGGGAAGATGTAGTCGTCGGATCTAGATTCGGTTCTTTTTCTCTTTTTTTTTTAATTTTTACCGTGCCAGGCCGGCACGTGCTTCAATGTACTATTCTTTTATTTCTTTAAACCATTGGGAAAGTTGGAGGTTTGATAAATAATTTTTATTTTATTGTAGTAACAATTTTAAAATAAAAAATAGAAGTAAAAAAATGTGAAATATTTGAGTAAGTGTTAATCACTACAGAAGACCTTTATTTATTTTTTCTAAAAAATCTTTTTGGTTCGTGAAAATATATTTTGAATTAACTATTGAACCACTTTTGATTACCAATTGTTATCTAATTTATTTCTTAACCAAATGACCTAATTCAAAAGCGTAAATTGCTCTGAACTCAATGAGGAATGTCCATGATTTTTTATATGATTTTAAGAGATATAAATCATGTTTAAATGAATAAAGTTACAACATGCTAGTCTTAGATTAGTTACTGCCAATAAAACACATTAGTAAAAGATTGACAAATTCAGTCATGAAAACGAACTCATAGAAAAACCCAAAACATGAAAGTTGTAGATAAAATAAAAATACATGAAACTTGAAGTTTTTAAATTTTGAAATTTTGTTTTGATCAATTAAATACATGGAGACATTTAAGTCCTTAAATAAAAACACATTTTGACAGATTTTATTGTCATGCAAGATGGGTGAAAATAAATATGTAGATTATGCATAAAATTATGTGAACATCTAGGAACATACTTTTATGGGTTAAGAAGAGTTTTCAATTTACAAATCTCAGTATATATTTTACTATAATTATTGCAAAACAGAGCAGTCCTTCATAATGCTTCATGAGCAGATTTTTGTTACTTCAAATTTGAAGTCCAAAACCAAGTCAAATGAATGAAGATTGTAGAGGTTTCTGCAAATAGATAAAGAAGAATTAGTGATAGCCAACAAAAGTGTATGTGATATAAAAATAAACAAAAATAACTTAAAGAATTAGAGCATAATCCTCATCTGAACTGCTACCCCTGGCCACCATGGCCTCTGCTCTGACTGATGCCTCGCCTCGCTTCTTTGTGGGACAATCGAATTTCCAATGCCCCTTCTCCTTGCAGGAATTACAGACATCCCCAGGTTTCGGCCCCATCTTGTGTGAAGAATTACCTTTATTGTTCTCCTTCCCACTAGAACTCTTATTACTACTACTAGCAACCAAACCTGATGACTGGGTATCTGCCCCATTCTCACTCGCCTTTCGGCGTGATCCCTCGTCTTGAGAGAAGTTTTAACTTCCTCTAAAGTGATACCATCTTTATGATTTATGAACAAATCGACATAATGTTCATAAGACATACGTAAAGATACTAAAAGCTGCAAGGCTGCATCCTCGTCATTCACAATAACTCATATATTACGCAGTTCAAGTAATGCAGAAGTAAATCTATCAAGATGATCATTAATAGGCATACATTTTGTCATACGACAATCATACAGCTTCTTCTTCAGGAATAACTTATTGGTCAATGAACGTGTCATGTACATATCTTCCAACTTTAACCAAAGATCGCTTCCGGAGTCTGTTCCTGCAACATTGGTTAGAATCTCATCGTCCATCTATCTGATGATCTTGGCATGAGCCTTCTGATCTAACTTCTTGAACGATGCTGCCTCCTTCGCTGTTGTTTGTTTGTCATTCTCTGCCAATTCTACCGCAGGGGTAGATCTACTTTCGATTGCCTTACCCTTGGGGTCCTTACGATCACTGATTGCAATCTCCAACGGTTCCCATAAATCTTTGTCTATCAACAAAGCCTTCATCTTGATCTGCCAGAGAAAAAAACTATTCTTCCCATTGAACTTGTCGATCGAATCTGCTCCTTGACCCATCTTCTCGTTCTATGCAGCGTAATCCCTGAATCTCTAACCACGAACCAAAGCTTTAGTGCCAGTTGTTAGAGCAATAAACAAGACTTGATGAGAAAATCAAGCAAACACAAGAACAAAGATTTACGTGGTTCACCAACTTGGCTACGTTCACGGGGAGGGGAGAGAATATTATTATCAATCTGGAGAAACGTTTACAAGATCACACTAATCTATGCTAGCATGAATTTTGGTCACAAAATTCCTGACTGTGCTAAAACCTTACATCTAGAATTATTGATCTTCTCTGAGCAATCTATTTTGGCCAAAATATGTTTAGCCCCCCCAATGTATCCACCCATTCCCACTTTGCACCCCAAACCCAATTTTTTCCCAAAGTGACCATCTAATTTGCCATTTGTCCCAGTTTGACCTATGACCCCTAACGGTGTTAGAAAATTAACGAGAAATGGTCATGTGCATGTCACATGAGGTTTTTTTTTTTATCATTTTCTTTTAAAAGAGAAGGACAAAATTGTCAATTTGTTATTATGGTGGCAATTGCTTTCTCCACCCAACCCCACCAGTCAACCACCACCATTTCTCCCGAAACCCAGCAACCACAACCACCATCACCCAATTTCGGCTGCCACTACCCATTTCCGACAACCACAGCCTGATTCCGGCCGCCACCACCAATATTCCTTCCAAATCACCAATTTCACAAGATTAAATAAGAAATTAGCAAATCAAAATCACAATATATATTCTCCCAAATCAACCACAATTTAAAAATCCAAGTAATTTATACCAATCTGAAACAAAAAACAACCTAGAATCTCAGATTTGGTGAGGGTTTCAATAGATCACATGGATATGATATTTGCATCGAATCAGATGAAGAATGGAGATGCTGGTTTTCGCTGAAATCGAAGATGAAGAGGAGGTCCTTAAAGGAAGCTTGGTGATGGGCAGTAAGGGCTCAGATTGCTCGGACATGGAAGACTGATATGGAAGGGTAGGGGAGGACAAGGGATGGTAGAGGGAAGGAGCGGGAGAGATGGGTGGTGACGGAAAGTTGAGCGGGGAATGTGAGGGTGGGTTGGTGGTCAGTGTTAGGGAGGATGAAGAAGAGAGATGGTGGTTATGGAGGAAGAAGAAGAGGGATGAACAGTTGGGTGAAATGGAGGTAGGGAAGAATCTGGGTGTGTGAGGGTGGAGAGGGGCGGAGGGGATGGATGGGGAAGAAGGGAAGAAGAATCTGGGTTTCTCTTTTCTTTTTGTTTTGCTTTTTTTTTTTTTAATTTGTTTTTGGTTAGTTTACATTTTTTATTTATGATTTTTACTATCCCATATTATTTTTATTCTTTATGTTGTCAATGTATTTTTAATAAAATGAATTTATTATTTTGATAATAATTTATAGTTTTATTATTTGATGTAAATAAGAAAATCTAATATTGAAGAGAATAATAAAATAAAGGTTAACTGAAAATTAGAAAGAAAATGTCCAAAATACCCCTCATGTGACATGCACATGACCATTTCTCGTTAATTTTCTAACGCCGTTAGGGGTCATATGGGGTCATAGGTCAAACTGGGACAAATGGCAAATTAGAGGGTCACTTTGGGACAAAATTGGGTTTGGGGTGCAAAGTGGGAATGTGTAGATACTTTGGGGGGCTAAACATATTTTGCCCATCTATTTTTCTTCTTGAGGTATTATTCTTGTTAGGATGATAGCCTCTATTTATACTAGTTGTTGGGTATGCTTACTTCTTAACCCTCCTATTTATTAGAATTGATTGATACCATCACCTATTTTATATTTTATGCACTTTAGGACCCTATGTAAGAAGTTTTATAAACTTTAATTTTTAGCTTAGTCCATTTTATAGTATAGGCTTAGAATATAGGACTTGGAGCGAAAAGGAATGAAGATCCAAGTGTCAGTGGTCACTGCGCAGAACTACTCTGCGCAGGACACCACTGCGCAGGTATATCCTGCGCAGCATTCTTCCTCAGTTCAATACATTCAGATCACCTAACTTGGAAAATGCTTTGAAGATGTACGCTTTTAAAAGTGCTGAGGTGTGCAGAAACGACAAAGCAAGCACACTTAGCAGATCCAACGGTGGAGACGCGCTCAAGAGAAATATTTCAAATGAAGACAGCTGTTAACCTTCTAGAAGAAGCTTTTGAATTTGGTCTTCATGCTCAGTCTCCAACGGCTCTAAAACACCTGCGCACCAATCATATTGTGCCAGGTCATCAACTTTGATTAGAGCCCCAACGGCTATAAAGGACATCTGTGCACCAATCATAATGTGCCAGCTCATCGTCCTTGCTCAGAGCTCCAACGGCTATATTCAAGCTCTCAGCTATAAATAGCCAGCTCATCTTCATTTCCAAGTTGCTAGAGTTTGTGCTTTCTAATATCCTTGAAGTTCTGAAGATTGCTGCTTACTATTCACAGATTCAAGATCAACCTTCAAACCTTCATACCTTCAAACTTCTGCCCAGATCCTAAGCCTTAAATCACCAGAATTCTTCGTGCTCTTCATCTCATAGATTCATAGAGCCCAGAATTTCTGAACACACACACACCTCTTGAAGCTTCGATAATTTAGATCTTACTTCTTGAGATACACCGGTTTAGTCTAGGATTTGTTCTTCATAGTTATAGATCTTTGAGATAGTTTGTGTTTCATTGTTGTATCTTGTAACTCTCTCATATAATAAGATCTCCATTAGAAAATCCAAGACTAACCATCTTGGTAGAGGACGTAGATCTTTCATTGATCGAACCTCTCCAAATAGCTTGTTCTTTATTCTCGCTATTTACTTCCTGCTTAATCATTTCTGAATTACTGCTTTGTTTGATCTTATCAGATTGCTATTATTGCTGCTGTGTTTGTTATTTCTTATTGCCTTAGAACATTTTATCCAACTCTTTAAGCCAAAACTTAGCGCGTGCGTTTTTTTCCTTGCGCAACTTTTTCCTGCGCAGGTGTTGCTTAAACTTCCGCTGTGCATCTCACACTCTCTCTGCGCGCTATACTTAGCTTATTTGAGAACTGTGCGCATAAGCCATTGATTTGCAAAAGGGTTTGAAAAGATTTTTAAAACGCTATTCACCCCCCCCCCTCTAGCATTTTTCATACCCTTGTTGCCACTTTGAGACCAACAAGTGGTATCAGAGCAAACACCTTCATAAAACTTGTTTTGTTTTTCAAGCTTAACAGCTTGGGTGCCGATTCAAGATGGCTTCAAAATCTTGGGCAATGGCTAACTATTCACATGTCCCAGTGCTGAATGAAGATCACTTCGAAATCTGGAAGCACTGCATGCTCACTCATTTTTCTTCTATCGACGAGATCCTCCACGACATCGTTCTTGAAGGACCCTATATTCCAATGAAGGGTAATCCTGATGCTGCTACAAATAAGGAAAATCCTACCATCAAGAAGAACAAGGAGGAATGGACTGATGAAAAAAAGAAATGGGTTGGCTATGATGGAAGAGCAAGGAACATCATTCTTAGCACTCTAGACCTCTCCACGCACAATCAAATTGTGAGCGGTGGAACTGCAAAGGAACTATGGGACGCTATTGAAGGATATGTGAATGGAGACAAAGTAAGCAAGGAAAACAAAAGATTTGTGGTGCAAAGAAAATTCAACTGCTTCATGAGAAAAGATGGTGAAACCTTGAGACAAACATATGATCGCTTCTGTGCTGTTGTAAACTCTTGTAAATCTCTTGGAACTACTTTCACTAATAAAGAAGTCAATTCTCAATTCTTAGATGCGCTAGGTTCCAGATATGTGCACAAGGCAAGTCATCTGGAAGATTCAGGATTTCTAGATACTTGGCCTCTGCGCAGCTTGTACGCTAACTTAAAAGTGTATGAGCTAAAGCTTGATCGAATCGACGAAACTGAAGGCAAAGGAAAACTTGTTTCTTATGTTGCGCAAAAGGAACCTGCGCCTGCTCAAACCTCAGACAAAGTCTCTACTTCCTCTTTACTTGAAATGGATGATGATGATTTCGCTATGTTCGTTAAGCGATTCCAAAAATTCAGGAAATTCTCTAAACCTGGATCCTCGAGCAAACCACCTGCTAAATTCTCTCGTGGCAGAGACTCAAAGAAAGATGAAGAGTTGGTCTGCTACAACTACAGAAAGCCCGGTCATTTTGCTTCAAAATGTCCTACTCCAAAATTTGAGTACATGAAGAGGAATACTGCCCAGAGATCATCAAGGCAGCGCGGAATGATTGCTGAAGAAGACTGCGCAGAAAAGGAACTAAAGACTTGGATAGAGACTGACACTGAAGACAGTGATGATGATGACTCTGAGGATGGACTGCTCTGCTTGATGGCCAATGTCGATGCTGATAGCGATTCAGACAATGATCCCGATGCGGACACAAAGGCTGCACCAAGGACAACTCAGAAGAAAGGTCCCACTATCACAGAACTGGTGGAAATAGGACATCTGACTCCAAGCAGACAGAATGGCAAGTACTTATTTGCCAGAGCAGATCTATCAAAGAAATTTGTAGCTGCGTCCCCGCGTAAAGAATCTCTTGAAATTCCTGCTGAAATTGTAATAGAAAAGAATGACTCTGCTGCTGAGCGCGAGTCTATTTTTCAGCAAGCTGAAAAGGTAATCAAGAAATTTAATTCTATGAAAGAAGCAGTGGACTTCTCAATTGGAGAAATTTCACAGCTTAAGACGGAGAAAACTCTTTTAAAATCTGAGATCACCCTCCTTAAGGAGCAGATTAAGAGCATTACTCCTCTTACTGAAAAGAACCGTTTTCTCACAGATCAAAATGCGCTACTTAAAGTAAGAAATGAAGAATTGGCTGCTCAAGTAGCTGATCTCACAAAGATCACTGAGGAGTGGACCAAATCTCGTGTCACTATGGATCAAATTCTAGAATCCCAAAAAGCTAGTGGAGACAAGGAAGACTTGGGGTTCTCAACTAGTGATAACTTTAAATGCGCAGTTTGTTCTGAAAAGGAAAAGGAATTTACACCCCAGCAAACTGTTGAAATTCCTAAAGCAAAGCATTCTGCTTCAATGGGTAAAAGACAGGAAAAAGTCCAGAGACAAAATTTCCATTATGTCTACCCAAAAATGTAAACTGGGAAAGCCAAGGGTAAGGCTAAAGTTGAACCTGCGCATGACAACTCATATTCTGACTATGGTTGCGCTTTAACTTCAAATCTCAAATCTGCGCAAAAGGGTCATGCGCATGAAAGCCATGCGCCCCAACGCCAGATGCACATTCTTAAGAAAAGCGCACCCAAACCTCAGAAAATGATATTTATCAAAGCGAGTTAATGTGCTCCAGTAAAGAATGTTGCGCCAAAGAAAAGTAAAGAGTTTGTAAAAACCCAATCTATAAGTGGCTTTCATCATTGTGCTGTGTGTGATGGTTTAGGTCACAAGGCTGCAGAATGCCTTTTGTGATTTGCTCCTAATGCCAAGGGACGTAAAAATCCTAAGGCCAGACAGGAGTGGGTTGTCAAAAGTTGCTAACTCTAGGACCCAAGAATAAAGGGGACCTGCGTCTTTAATGTCTATCTTTCAGGTCTCCTGCTTCACTGCGCACTCTTCACAAGCTAAAGCGCATATATGGTACCTCGACAGTGGATGCTCTAGACACATGACTGGAGATTTCACCGCTCTTGAAGATGTGCATGAAGGAAGAGGTCCCTCTGTAACTTTTGGAGATAACAACAAAGGGCACATAGTTGGATATGGAAGAATCAGAAAAGATAAAGTATGCATTGAGAAAGTTGCGCTCGTAGAAGGTCTCAAGCACAACCTGCTCTCCATATCACAATTCTGCGATAAAGGTTTGGAATGTAACTTCACTGCAACGCACTGCTATATCAAAGATGGCATATCTGGACTAACTTTGCTCACAGGGACTCGTAAGACCAATGTTTACATTATTGATCTTACTGCCATAGACTCTATCACTAATCTCTGTTTTGTAGCAAAGAATGTAAGTGAAAGCAGCTGGCTATGGCATAAGCGCTTAAGTCATTTGAACTTCAAATATTTGGCTAAGCTAGGAAGGGAAAATCTTGTCAAAGGACTTCCCAAAGTAGCTGACCATCATGACAGAAAATGCGCAGCATGCCAGCTCGGTAAACAACCTAAGCAGTCTTTCTCCAGCAAGATTGCCTCCTCAACTTCCAAATGTTTACAACTGCTTCACATGGACTTGTTTGGACCTGTCACCACCGCGAGCATTGGAGGAAATAAGTATACTTTAGTTGTGGTGGATGACTACTCAAGATACACATGGGTCGAAATGATGATATCCAAAGATGACTGCTATGATATCTTGACTGCGCTATTTCGAAAGCTCCAAACTCAAAAGGAAGACGACATCGTGAGCGTTAGATCAGACAACTGAACTGAATTCAAGAATAACGGTGTTGCTCAATACTGCGATGACCATGGAATTGATCACAATTTCTCTGCTGCTGGAGTTCCTCAACAAAATGGCGTTGTGGAAAGAAAGAATCGCACTTTGATTGAGGCTGGAAAAACAATGATAGCAGAAGCTAAGCTTCCAAAGTACTTCTGGGGAGAAGCTGTCAACACTGCTTGCTTTACTCAGAATAGATCCCTCATCAACAAAGCCTATAACAAGACTCCATATGAGCTATGGAGAGGAAGAGCGCCCAACATTGCTTTCTTCAAGATCTTTGGCTGAAAATGCTATATCCTTTACAACGGCAAAGATCATAGAGGTAAATTCGATGCCAAAACAGATGAAGGTATTTTTGTTGGGTATGCCAAACATTCTAAAGCTTTTCGTGTTTTTAATAGAACTACTCTAGTAATTGTAGAATTTGTACATGTTACTTTTGATGAGCATTCTCTCCTTGAGCCACATTTGGCTCCAAATGATTCTGATGATTCTGTTGAGAATGATGAGACAGGTACGCAGCCTCAAACTGCACCTGCGCAGAATAATTATCAAAATCAGAATCAAGCAAGTCCATCCCATGCGCATACACCAGATGCTGCGCCAGAAGTGACGACTCCTGATGCGCAAACACCTCCTCCTGCGCATAACGTTTCTCCGCTTCAGCAAATCACTTTTGATGATCTCAATGCTGGAGCAAATGAAGTGCCCATTAAAGATCTTCGTATTCCTACTACTCAACCTAACTTACCTCCCGAGGTTCGTGAAGTTAGAGATCATCCAACTTCAAACATCGTTGGTGATCTCAATGTAGGGGTTCGTACTAGGAGAGCATCAAACTTTGATGATGAATATCACTCCTTTATCTCTCAAATCAAACCAAAGAAGATTGATGAAGCGCTCCAAGATTCAAGCTGGGTTACTGCTATGCAAGAAGAGCTTAACCAATTTGAGCGCTGCAAGGTTTGGACCTTAGTACCCAGACCTCATGATCAAGGCGTTATTGGTACAAAATGGGTATTCAGAAACAAGATGGATGAGAATGGAAGCATCACCAGGAACAAAGCTAGGTTGGTTGCGCAAGGCTATAGGCAAGAAGAAGGAATCGACTATGATGAAACCTTTGCGCCTGTGGCAAGACTAGAAGCTATCAGAATTTTCTTAGCTTATGCCTCTCACAAGAACTTCAAGCTTTATTAAATGGATGTGAAGAGCACATTTCTCAACGGTGAACTTCAAGAGACGGTCTTCGTAGCTCAACCTCCTGGATTTGAAGATAGCAGATATCCAAATCACGTCTTCAAACTTTAGAAAGCTTTGTATGGACTTAAGCAAGCTCCAAGAGCATGGTACGATACGCTATCCAAATTCCTACTAGAGAAAGGCTTCAAGCGCGGTAAAATCGATACAACTCTTTTTATTGCTAAGTATAATGATCATTCTTTACTTGTTCAAATTTATGTCGATGATATTATATTTGGTTCTACTAATGAGTTACTTTGTAAGCGCTTTGAGAAGCTCATGAAAAGCAAGTTTGAGATGAGCATGATGGGAGAACTCACATTCTTCCTCGGACTTCAAATCAAGCAATTGAATGATGGCATCTTTATAAATCAAGCTAAGTACACAAAAGACTTGATCAAGAAATTTGGACTTGAGAATGCTAAAGCATACGACACTCCAATGGCCACGGGCAATAAGCTAGACAAAGACTTAAAAGGTAAGAAAGTGGATCAAACTTTATATCGAGGTATGATTGGCTCTCTCCTTTATCTTACTGCTAGTAGGCCAGATATTATGTTTAGTGTTTGTGTCTGTGCGCGCTATCAAGCGGACCCTAGAGAAGCACACTTAACTGTTGTTAAACGCATTATTCATTATCTTTCTGGAACTATTAACCTTGGACTTTGGTACACCAAAGATTCGAATTTCGATTTGCTAGGTTATTCAGATACAGATTACGCAGCATGCACGATTGACATGAAGAGCACTAGTGGCACTTGTCATTTCCTTGGAAATCGACTTGTTACGTGGGAAAGCAAGAAACAAGCTGCTGTGTCCATCTCCACTACAGAAGCTGAATACATTGCTGCTGGGAGCTGCTGCTGCCAAATCCTATGGATGAAGCAACAATTAGTGGACTATGGAATTCATGAAGCAAACTGCCCAATATTCTGCGATAATATGTCCACCATAGCTGTCTCCAACAATCCTGTCATGCATTCAAAGACAAAGCACATCGACATCAAATATCACTTTCTCAAGGATCACGTGGAAAAAGGAAACATTCATTTAGAGCACGTGGGCACAGATAATCAAATTGCTGATATTCTTACAAAGGCTCTTGACGCAAAGAGATTTGTATTCTTGAGAGGAGAAATGGGTATGCTTGAACTTAGCTAACCTGTCCATATGATTTGTTAATACTAATAATCTTGTGTTTGCTTGATAAAATGTTCATCATAGGTCAAGATCCATGCTTCTGCGCAAACCCTGCGCAGTACTTCATTTGCGCATGATTCTAATGTTAATTTGTTTTACGAATCTATTACGCTATTCAAAGCTCTGCGCATGATTTTAACATGCGCACACTTCGTGGATCGCAGGTAAGTCTTCTATTTATTAGAAATTTCACTTAGGTCCCTGACTGAAAAGTCAACGCTAAGTTCACAAGGGTACTTGTGCAATTAAAATTTTCCCTCGCCTTATTTTTTAAATTTCTTGGGAAATTACACTTTTGCCCCTGCGCACGTCCCATTATCATTAAATGCATACGGCCATTAATGATAGCGCCTGTTAGAATTCCTGATCAACATTTATGAGGGAGTTGATATGACTGTGACCTGCCTAGACCTACTCACACACGCGCATGTCAGGACTGCGCACGCGCGTTCCCTATTCGGCCACGTCGCTTTGCTATCGTGCGCCTCTGCTTTTCTCACCAAATTCGCCGTCTTTCACCAAACCGCCTTGCTGACGTCATGCGCCTTTTCCCTTTTTGGTATAAATCCCTTTTGACTCTTCTCTTTTTCTCTCTTTCCTGCTCTCTCCTCTTTCACAAATTCATCATTTTTCTCTCCTCTGCAACCTACTCTCCACCTCCCAATCATTTCCTTTTCTTCTCTCCTTGACTTTTCTTTCAATCTCTGCAAGTCTCTTCTCTCTCTTCCCCTTTTCAAAAACCCTAGTTCCATTTAAAATGGCTCCCCGAAAATCAAAAGCTAAGGTATTTGGTGAGGTCCATGAACTGGTTGAAGAGGTTCCTCCTCCAGAAGCTAAGACTGTTGACGACATGGTAACAATTTCTGAACCTTGAACTCATTTTCTGTTTATCCGCCATTGTTAAGTCTCGAGCTCTAAAAACTCCCTTTTTCGATTTTCCCTTATCTGTTAATCATTTTTAAAATCGTCTGTTGTTTTGAGTTCGTCTCTCTCTGATCTACCTTTGTATGTACTTTATTTCACGATCAGTACTGTTTTCATATGTTTTCTGCAACATTTTTCGTTCGAAAACCACCAAGGCAGTCGAACAGTTATTCTCGATTTATGGGCTTAATGTTTTATTTTTGGAAATCTTGCTTTCTTAGTTGTTTTTCGTCTCTGAAATGCGGTTATTTCAATATGTTTTTTGTCCTTTTTGGTCAAACTTTGATTTTTGGTGTTCTTGGTGTTCTTGGTGTTCATATTTTATTATTCCGTGTTCATCAAGTTCTTATTTTTTTCTCTTGCTTTGGGTCGCATAAAATTTCTAAGTGTTTGCATTTTTGCGCATAACTTTTACATTCGTTCCCTTTGGAGATGCTGCGCATACGTGTCTCTGTGCATGCGCTTCGCTCCATGCGTGATTCTTGTCTAAACTATTTCTTATTTTACGCAGAATTCTTTCTACTTCCTACAAGGCTGGGAACTAGATCTTGCTGCGCTACATAAAGACGCTGTCGGACGCAGGATTGTTCATCTTATGGATTCTTCCGGCATCTTACCTCTCTTTACACTGGCTCAGGACTTCTATGTCCCCTCTCTTGTAGACGAGTTCTTTGAAAACGCATAAAGAGTCACCATGACGCACAAGAAAACTCGAGCAAAGATTGATGTTATCCGCTCCGTTGTTTGGAATTTCTCAGTGCGCATTGTTCAAGCGTCACTTAAAAATCTTTGTGGATTTAATGTTGATGATGCGCCAGAAGCCTATTCTGAAGCTAAACAAAACAAGCTTGCGCAGAAACTGGTTGGGGAACCCTCTCTTGTAAAGAAATGGAGCGTTCATGATCGCAAGGAGTTTGGTGAGGTGATGTATCACCTGTGCACCATTATTAGCGACTCAGTAAACTGAAAAAATGGAAATAAGGGCAAGTTCATTTCCAAGCAGTGGGCTTATTGCGCTGCGGTTTATAATGGCGATGCTCTAGACTGGTCCTCGGTTCTTTTTGACGAGCTATGGGATGCATCGGAGAGCTATGACAAGCGCATGGACAAGAAAGTAGCTAAGTACAGAACTCACTGTAGGCTACTATCCAAGTTTCTGATGAACGTCTCTGAGCTGCGCACCTTCGTGCAGAAGCGTCCTGATCTCAAAGTTCCGTGCACCAAGACCTATTCCATCTCTCACCTCTACTCTCTGCGCAATGAAATTGGTCGCAGTGATTATCGCAAGATCTTGAACAAGGACACCAGCCCAGACAAGGAAGATTGGGTTGATAGTGATGATGATGTTGAAGCCCCTCAACCCAAGGCAAAGAACACTGCCGCGCAGCCTTCCAAGGCCACTGAGCCTACTGAACCTGAAACTGCTGCTGCGCAGGCAAAGCGCAAAGGCAAATGTATTTCAGATCCTGCGCCAGTAAAGGTGAAGGAAATCCCAAATGTCAGATCAACTGCTGGCATTAAAATTGGATCTGATTTACCGCCCCCTGCTCCCAAGCCTTCAAAGAAGCGCAAAGATCCTCCTGCGCCTGCTCCCTCTCCTGCTAAAACCAAGAAAAAGTCCGCATTTACCAGACTTCCTCCTACGGCGGCTATGGTTGAAGAAGACAGCGAGTCTCGAATGGATGAGACTGCTGCTGATTCTGCGGATGATACCGCGCAGGGGGAGCAAGATCCAAAGGCTGCTGAAGCGCCTCCTGCTCAGGGTACAGGAGATAGTGATGATTGGATGGATGAAGATTTTCCCGTCTTCGGTACGCCTGCCAAGGCCGCTGCTGCTGCACCTGCTAAGGATGATCCTCCTCGAACTCCGCTCAAGAAACAAGTTGTGCGTATCACTGCGAAGGGACAGCCAAAAGCTGCGGCTCCTCCTTGTCCTGAACCATCATCAAGTGCCTTTCAACGCCTAAATATTCCTGTTGGAAATACTCAACCTGGCACCTATGTTCTTCATGATGGATTGGACTTAGAAGATGAGGATGCGGATGAAGTTACCAAGTCTGTGCAGGCCGGTGATGCTGCGCAGCAAGCTGCTGTTAATCCTCATAAAGGTGAAAAGGAAGGGGATGTGTGCACAACTGATACAGATAGCAGCAGCACGCACTCATCTACGCATAGATCTCCTGCTGCTGATCCTATTCATCTCTCTCCCAAACAACCTTCTCCAACGCACTCTCCTCCCAAAGTTTCTCCTCCTCCAGCTTAAGATATTCCTTCCGTTCCTACAGTATCTACTTCCTCTCTATCTTCCTCTGCTGATCTTCGCCAAATTCTCCAGGCTCTCAATACCATTCAAGTCATCCAGGTTGCTGCGCAGTCCCAAATGACTCAGCTCATTACTGCGCAGACAGTTATCCACGAGCAACTTGATGCGCAGCGTTTAGAGATTTCTGCCATTAAGGGGGAGAATGTTTCAAAGGCAAGTACCTCCGCAGGCCCCTCTGCGCAGCGCGTCCCTGATGCTTTAGACCTAATGGTCCTGGACTCATTAAAGTCAATAGCTGGGATGCTTGAAAACGTCTGCACCTATACCGCTATCAATGATGGGTTTATAGCTTGGCCGATGGGTTGCATGAAGGGTTTGCAGGGATGGAAGCGATGATGTTGGAGAGATTGGAACAAGGTGGTCCCGTGCATGCCAATACGCTTAATATGGAAAGTGTCAGGGAGTGCATGACTCAAGCGATGACTGATTTCGCTGATGGGTTCAACGCTAGGATGGATCAAGCCATGTTCGATATTCAAGCCAGCGTGAACACTCAGCGCCTCCACACTGACCAAAGACTTGAAGCAACGCAGGCCACCGTCATCAACACTATTGAAGCTGCTGAGCAGTCATATTTTAACCAGATGACGGGACATCAAGTGCAATACAGAGCGAACTTCCTAGAGCTGCGAGAAGACAACAGAGATATGCGCAGAGGAATGGCTACCTATGTTGGTGAGGCTGTGGCATTCAGAGAAAGATTTCAAGAACTGAAGATTGAACTTATGAATAAGTTCAACAGTCTGCAGAATGAGCTGCGCGAAGCCTTGCACCGGATCAACATAGACTAGGCTCTATGTAAATTTTTTTTGTTTGCGCAAAGTATTTCTTTTTGTGCGCATTTTGTTTTTCTTATTCAAACTTGTAATCTGCAACTCTTTACTCTTCAAGTTTTAATGAGAAAAATCGCATCATGTGTTTACAAAACCTTCTTCAATTGAAACTCCTTGTTTGTGGAACAATGATTGCATTATTTCAACCCATGCGCATAATCTTAATTGTTCATATTCACACGCATAATGTTTAAACATTCAGTTTAAACGCATACTTAAAACTAAAACTCATATTATTTGTATGCGCTGAATGATATTTCTGTCTTTCCCTTTTCATAAGCTAATATTTTGGATAGACTAGAAATCTATGACATTGGCTAGTGTGTGCATTGACTTGAGGCATGATTTGCTATTCACATCTTTATGGACATGTTATTATCAAGTACAATGAATTGCCTTTGTTATAGTAGGTAATGGCATCAATCATTTAGGGGGAGATTGTTGGGTATGCTTACTTCTTAACCCTCCTACTTATTAGAATTGATTGATACCATCACCTATTTTATATTTTATGGACTTTAGGACCCTATGTAAGAAGTTTTATAAACTTCAATTTTTAGCTTAGTCCATTTTATAGTATAGGCTTAGAATATAGGACTTGGAGCGAAAAGGAATGAAGATCCAAGTGTCAGTGGTCACTGCGCAGAACTACTCTGCGCAGGACACCACTGCGCAGGTATATCCTGCGCAGCATTCTTCCTCAGTTCAATACATTCAGATCACCTAACTTGGAAAACGCTTTGAAGATGTACGCTTTTAAAATTGCTGAGGTGTGCAGAAATGACAAAGCAAGCACACTTAGCAGATCCAACGGTGGAGACGCGCTCAAGAGAAATATTTCAAATGAAGACAACTGTCAACCTTCTAGAAGAAGCTTTTGAATTTGGTCTTCATGCTCAGTCTTCAACGGCTCTAAAACACCTGCGCACCAATCATATTGTGCCAGGTCATCAACTTTGATTAGAGCCCCAACGGCTATAAAGGACATCTGCGCACCAATCATAATGTGCCAGCTCATCGTCATTGCTCAGAGCTCCAACGGCTATATTCAAGCTCTCAGCTATAAATAGCCAGCTCATCTTCATTTCCAAGTTGCTAGAGTTTGTGCTTTCTAATATCCTTGAAGTTCAAAAGATTGCTGCTTAC
Organism: Campanula takesimana; assembly: GCA_026119855.1. Taxonomy (NCBI): domain Eukaryota; kingdom Viridiplantae; phylum Streptophyta; class Magnoliopsida; order Asterales; family Campanulaceae; genus Campanula; species Campanula takesimana. The sequence goes on from JAOWBW010000725.1 coordinate 70,871, forward strand.
TATTCACAGATTCAAGATCAACCTTCAAACCTTCATACCTTCAAACTCCTGCCCAGATCCTAAGCCTTAAATCACCAGAATTCTTCGTGCTCTTCATCTCATAGATTCAGAGAGCCCAGAATTTCTGAACACACACACACCTCTTGAAGCTTCGATAATTTAGATCTTACATCTTGAGATACACCGGTTTAGTATATGATTTGTTCTTCATAAATTATGGATCTTTGAGATAGTTTGTGTTTCATTGTTGTATCTTGTAACTCTCTCATATAATAAGATCTCCATTAGAAAATCCAAGACTAACCATCTTGGTAGAGGACGTAGATCTTTCATTGATCGAACCTCTCCAAATAGCTTGTTCTTTATTCTCACTATTTACTTCCTGCTTAATCATTTCTGAATTACTGCTTTGTTTGATCTTATCAGATTGCTATTATTGCTGCTGTCTTTGTTATTGCTTATTGCCTTAGAACATTTTATCCAACTCTTTAAGCCAAAACTTAGCGCGTGCGTGTTTATCCTTGCGCAGCTTTTTCCTGCGCAGGTGCTGCTTAAACTTCCGCTGTGCATCTCACACTCTCTCTGCGCGCTATACTTAGCTTATTTGAGAATTGTGCGCATAAGCCATTGATTTGCAAAAGGGTTTGAAAAGATTTTTAAAACGCTATTCACCCCCCCTCTAGCATTTTTCATACCCTTGTTGCCCCTTTGGGACCAACACTAGTCGTAACTTAACCCTGAAGACATAAAGAGTCCCAAATTTGAGTCCCCAAAGGAAACCAAATTTGTCCCACGCGTTTTCCCTTTAATCCGCGACGTCTGGGCTGATTTCCGCTATTGCACGACTTGTGCATATGGGCACGAGTCGTGACAACAACCTTCAAGTCACATATCACAAAGCGCGCTCCTTTGGTCGCTTGGGGCACTCTGCACGACTCGTGCACTGCACTATGCACGACTAGTGCTATTCTGCACGACTCGTGCACCGCCTGATATCTCTTTCTTTGTCCTCGCTTCTGCTCTGTCTCGGCATTACGAAATCATCTGTTGTACAATCTTTTAATACGGCGTCCCACATTCAAAGGCATTATCCCAACAATTTTGAAAGCGAATACTAAAATATTTATGATTTTTACCATAAAAATATAATTTTCATAGTCTTTCAATCAAGAAAGATGTTCAATATGAGCCAAAAAAAAAGAAAAAAAAGAAGCAACAATCATTATTCTACTGAAAGTATCATTATCCTTTCTTAATAATTACAAATATAAGGATTTATTTATTCTTCCCAACCCAATGATTATATTTTTTTATTTATTTTTTGTAATGTTTGTCCCATACTAAGGTCCTTTTTAAAAAAAATTACTCCAGCTACCTCCAATTTTTTTTCCTAGCATTTACTTTTTATGCTTGAAAAAAATAATCTAATTTACCTTTAATCAAGTGTAAATTTGAAAGCTCTTTTGATCATTTATTTAAAGACAAAGTCTTGGGTACAACCGTTGCATGGCTGTGCGACGGGCTGCTCCATGGGCACCCGCCCGACCCGACCTGTCCGCCAGCCCTCATCCATTCTCAGCGCGACATGTGGCGCGCTATGAGCCACTCGCTGGTTCACCCAGCCGCGTCCTGACACGTGTCCCCTTAAAAACATGTTTTTATAACTCAGGAAAAAAATTTAAAAATACCGTTGTGTGAATAAAACTACATAGGTCATGATATGGTTTGTTTGTTTTTTTTTTTTTTTTAAATATTTTTTACACAAAAAAAGTTTGAGTTGCTTTTGTCAGCTGAGATGTAACACTCTGTTCTGATAAAAGTAACAGTTTCATATTCAAAAAGTAACACTTTTTACAGTCAAATGTAACAGCAATTTTACAAGAAAATTTAAATTGATTGATAATTTTTGTGGTTAGAAAAAGTAATATTTGAAGTGTAACAAAGTGAATATATAATTATAATTTTCTATATAGATGAATGTAACATTTTTATTTAGTAAATGTTACTTTTCTTCTTTAAAAAAAGAGTAAAAATTCATATATATAATCGAGTTGTATTTCAATTATTACTTTCTCAATAAAAAATTGTTATATTTCAGATATAATGTTACATTTAAGAATATAAACTGTTACAATTGAGAAAAAAATGTTACATTCATTTTTTTTATAAAATGTAACATTAGTTTAGTTTGTCAATCTTATGTTAATTTTGAAACAAAAAAGTGTTACATTTGAAAAAAAGAGTGTTACATTCCTTTATAAAAAGAGTGACATTGGTTTAGTTTGTCAATTTTTATGTTATCTTTAATCTATTGCAACAAAATTGTGGTACATTTTTTTTTAACAAAAGTGTTACATTTGAAAGAAAAAAGTGTTACATTTCGTTATAATAAGTGTTACTTTTGTTGAGAGGAAAAAAAAAAATTGGGTGCCAAAAATAAAATAAAATCTCGGCAATAAAATAAACTAAATAAATAAATAAATAAATAATATATATATATATAGGCGCTCCTGGCGCCGTCGCACGCTGTGCGGCGGTTGCACAGGAGACTGCCTCTTATTTAAAAAGGAAATATTCTAAGAAACTAATAGGACTATTCATATATATTCGCCAATAAATTGTTCAAAAAATAACAATATCTTTCTATAAAAAATAGAAAATAACTTGGAACCAATATGATATAATATACCGTATTACTTTCTCTGTCTCAGCAAGATAGTCTCAGCATTTTGACTTTTTAGGGTTAACAAAACTAAACTTTTACCAAACATAGGTGTCAATTTAATGATCACGAAATTCTAAAAATTGTTATTGATAAATCATTTAATGATTTATCAATTACTGATGCTGCACGAAACGTGTTGGATCAGCCCTCCGTCTAGTGGTTCGGATAATCCCAGCAAAGAATATCTTCGTGTCCGGAATCTGCACACAATGAACAAACGTGAACTAGCCGGGGCTTCACCGGCGAAGGCCCTCCGGCATGAGAGTAAGAATTCGGGTGATCTGTGAATAGAGAAATTAATGGACTAGTTAGGGCCCAAGAGTTCGTTACCCGTTCCTGTGTAGGGGACCTGCTTTTATAGGCGTGGGTGTATGAGTTCTGACTTGTCAAGAAATCCAGGAAGCCCGTGGTGATGTAGGACTCATATTCCTTGGAGATAGACTCCTGATAAGGATGGATTAAGCCCTGTTATTTGATAGGAGAGTTATCCTTGCTTGGATAAGGACTCTCAATTTTAGAGTTGTAATATTAACTCTATAAGTGGATTCTTGATAGAAGTAGGAGGCATATGGTGTAAGTCGTCCCGTCACGTGTCTCGGCTTTGTCATGGAAGCCGGCTAGGGATCGGGCCTATTGGAACTCGGCCTAGGCAAGGTTTGCCTGCTGGATGTCGGCCTCCGGGAAGGTGGGCTTCGTTAATGGGCCTCAGGGGTGTAAGCCCAGAATGTATGAGTCCCATTTAACCAAGTCGGTTTATGTCGTTCAGTGGCCCCCGAGTTTCTATCTCGGCATGCCGAGTAGGAACTGTTTCTGTACTTGATTCTGAAGCTTCATTTATCATGATTTAACAGTCAACCACCAAAATCCCCAAGGGTTTAGATTTTCTGATGTCATGCTGATTCGCCCTCAGGTGAAATCATTGTTTTTCTTGGAAAGGGAAAGCTTCATTAATTTCTCTATCATAATGAGTATAAATATTTCACCCTTCCATCTTCCCGGGCTTATTTAAGCGTTCGCCTTTTGACATTCACTGCCCGAGAAACTCTTATTTTTCTTTCAAGAATCTTCAGAATGGCTCCAAAAAGAACATACGATGATGCTTTCCCGGAGGAAATTGATTCATCCTCAGAAAACAAAAGCTGGGAATCCCAATTCTTCAAGCAGCGATGATTTCATGCCTTCTTCCTACCATTCTTCCTTTCCGGCAGAGGACTCGCCGTCCGACAGCAACGGCGAATTTCAATAACCAGACCCCGTTGATGAATCTTCCGATGATGACTCTGTTGCAGAAGATTCAGCGGATGATGGTGAAGATGATGAGGAAAGCGAAGATGATCCAGAGCCTATCATTATTGATGAATATGGGTATGACGGAGACTTGGAGTGGGAAGAAGATGACGATGACCAAGATCAAGATAGTGACCTTTCTTGATCTCTTAATCAATGATCCCAACTATTTTTCTTTATGATTTTGCTCAGGTCAAGCCCCCGGCCAGTTGTGGGGGTTCATTAGTATATATAAAACTTTCTGCCTTTCTTGGCCTATCAATGTCTTGTTAGAGATTTAACTTTTCCCATTCTGAACATGGTCATTCAACTACTTTCATAAAGTAGATTATGTTAATCTCGTCATAAATACTCTTGATGTCGCTATCGCCTCCTGATCTCGGCATTTGATGATGGAGATATGTATTTGCAATGTTCTTGAAGTTGCCGGGATGATGACCTTGAGTTGATTTTCAAATATTGAGATGACTCGTTCTCGGCTTAATTTATGTTTGTTTACTGTCTCGACCTCGTCCTGTTACTTGTATTTAGGTTGATTATGCCGGCTTGGATACTATATCGGCCTCGTCCTGACACGTGTCAGTCCGGTATTGGCAGTCTTTAAACGGCGGTCGGGTCACCTCAATCGTTTCTTCTCCTCATTTTGTACGGCGCACGTGCTTAATTGATGGGACATTCCTCTTGAAAAACATGGCCCATTAAATGCGTTTGATGATGATTTCGTGGGTGTACGTGCAACCCGTGGGTCATGGGTCAGGTCCGAGTCAAACCGACCCGTGATTTTTTAACCCGCCCTACTTATATGCTCAAAATCCCTCAAATCTTCTCATTTTCAAATCCTCGCTCAAGGGAATAGTGTGTTCACCCCCGGCGAGTTTCCAGAGACCTCGATTTTTGTTGCCAATCTCGCCGTTTGATTTCAATCAATTTCCTCCATTCCGTCGGCCGATCTTTTTTCTCCGATTGCAAACTCGATGAAGGTACTGTTCCGTCCTCTTTTTCCCTCAACGATTTTTTGCAATATGTTGGGGTTTTGGGAATTGCAAAGCTTCAATCTTTTCTCCCTTCTGCATATCTACTAGTAGATCTAACTTTAGAATAGTTTCTCCTTCTTGTCATGTCTGATATTCCCCATTTTGACCCCGACATCATGTATGGCTTCTACGAGCGGAACAATAGGGTATATAGGCTGTCAGAGGGGAAATGGAAAATGTTGTCCTTAATAGCCATTAGTGATCTGCTGTTCCTGAACAAAACTCCTAGAGACGACGTTAGGTATCCCTCGGGCCTTTTTGCCCCTAGAACCCTTGATGATAGCGTAGATGGCGTAATTCTTCTCAACACTTTCAATGCCATTATTCGGCACATTTTTCTTCATTATGTTAAGGACAAGTCGGATTTCCGATCTCTTTTTGAGGGTCCTTCCTCGGCCCCAGAAGCTGAATCGGGGGGGGGGGGGAAGGTCACCTCGTCCTCGGCACGGGATGATTCTAACCCCTTGATTGATGCAGGTATGGCCGAGGAAAGTGTTTCCGGGAGGATTGTAGATAGGTTTGAAGAGGAGGTCGCGGTCGCACGGGGAGGCCGAGATGGGGCAGGTCCTTCCGGCTCGACTTGCCGAAGACATCCTTCCGGTGGTGACGCCATGATTAAGGATCTCTACGATAATTATGGTGTGGATCGTCGGGAGTTCAAAATTTCCCATAGTAGGGCCCATCCGTTTGCCAACGAGAGAGAGGCAGAACGTTTCTACTACAACGACGCCTTCCTTCCCTTTTTCTACAAACAGTTTCAACTCGGTCTTCGCCTTCCCCTGGATCCTTTCATTAACGAGTACATGGAAGAGTGGAATATTGTGCTGGCTCACCTGGGCGCTAATGCCGTGAGGTATCTTATCGGATTTATCATTCTCTGTCGTAGCCTTGGTTTTGAGCCTTGTATGTCGGCTTTCTACCATTTCTTCAAGTCGTCTTATAACTCTTCTTCCAGAACCATTACTATCAAATCTGACCCCCACAAGCCTAAACTTATGATTCCCATATCCAATGTTGTGAATAAAGTAACCGGCTGGCATAACAACGTTATCAAGGTTGAGAGCCGACTCGGATGGGAATTCCTGGGCCCTGACAAAGACCCGGCGAGGCCTGAAGCCGTACATCGGCCATCCTGGAGTGCCAGTTTGATAAGGAGGTTAGAAGAGTTTGCCGCCTCAACTACCTTTGATTGGGGGAGGACCGAGTTAGATTTCAAATATCATGTTCAAGCCGGTTTGATGAGGGGCCCGATTGGCGGTATTGTGCCGAGAGTTGTGGTGGAGAGAGGAAGACGATTTTCGGGCTGGGTTGTACATCCCGATTTTGTTTTTCACTCGGAGTGTGACGTTTATAAAGCCGAGAATGACAAGTGTCTCCTGGCGCGAGATATAATAGGATGTAATGCTTTTTTCCTTTGATACTTTTCTTACCCCTTTCCTGTTTTGCTTTATTATCGTCCTTAACCGCCTCCTTAACTTGTGCAGATCTTTCGATGGACGACCTCCAGATCATTGACTCCGAGGAGCTTGACCCCGCCATGGCGGCGAGAAGGAAGAGGCAGCTGTCGCGCACCCGGGGCATTGAAAAACGTCATGCCGATATGGAGGCCCGACAAGAGGCGTTGCAGGCCCAAGGTGCTGCCCTCATTCCTACTGGTCCTTCTGTCGTCCAGGTAGAGGCGGGTGGAGGGGACGACATCGAGATTGTGGAAAGGGAGGTTGAGGTGGAAGTTAACCCTGCACCGGAACAGGATCTAGGCCAGCACGATGACATCGAGGTCGAAGTGGACCAAGTGGGCCGTCGAGGGAAGAGGCCGTTAGAAGAGTTTGGGGACATTTCTGAGCCTCCTTCCAAGAGGACTCCTTCAACTCGTGGCTCGGCCTCGGCCTCGGCTCCTACTGAAGCCGAGATTAACGAACTAGCCAATGCTCTTGGAAATGTGATGATCATCCCTGATCTTGACGACTCTGTCCGTTCTGGCCCCGCTCTTAGGCTTGGTGCGGCTGTTATCAAGAGGGCCATGAATCAGAGATCTGCTCAAAGGTTGGTAGACACTAGGCCAACCTCCACTCAGCTTCGGAACCGGAAAGGTTTACTCATCAGCGAGGTATTTTCACGCTTCCTTAGTTTTTCTTACTTTTTACTTTTGACTCTAATACTTTGCCATACTGTTCTCTCCTTTGCACCTGGCTTCCATTGCCCAACATGAGTATGCCTTGATGCAGCTTGCTGTGAGTAACGCCAAGAAGTTTGAGGACGAGGTTGGGCCTTTGCGTGCTTCTAATGCCGAGCTTAAGGAGAGGGTAGAGAAACTTGAGCAGGAGAAGCTATCTTTTGAAGTCGAGTTGAAGAAGGCAGCTGATAAGTCGGCGGAAGCGGTTGAAGCTGTTCGAAGGGCCGAGACAATTGTCAGGACGGCCAGAGAAGAAGCCGATATTTCTAAGGCCGACTTGGAGAAAGAGCGCCAACGAGCCGAGAGTCTAATGCTTGAGAAGGTTGATGTTGAGGCGAGGCTTGACCAGATGGAGGAGAGCATCCCAAGTCGAGAGGTGAGGGCTGTCGAAGCCTTCAAGAAGGGGTCGGAGATGAGGGCAGCTGTTCAGGACGAGGTAGGGAGCACTTACAATGATGCATGGTTCAACCTATCTCGGCTTCTCTGGATCGACCCTGAAGTTAACATAACTCTCGACAAGCTTGCCCGGCTCTATAATCAGGATGCTTACGGGGTTGAAGCTCGTGCTGCTCATTCCCAGATCCCTTATTCTGACAAGGGTTTGAGAGTGATCAGGAGCCGAGACCACCAGGCTGGAAATCCTCAATGGGTCCCTCCTCCGGTTGAAGCAGGGAATCTAGACGACTTGATTGTGCAGGTGGAGGAAGAAGCAGGAGATGGCCTTGATTAGTTTGGGTAAGAGGCCTGTTTGGATTGAACAATTTTTCTTTTGTAATGATTCAAGTATTTGTATGGCTCGGCCCAGAGTACTTGGGGGAGCAAACACCTGATATTTTGTTTGTTTTAAGTATTTGTACAAATCGGCCCAGAGTGACTGGGGGAGTCTAAACACTTATTTTCTGTTTATCTTGAAAGTGTATGCCTAGGTCCCATAGTTATCTGGGAGGCGTAAACACCTGACAAGTATTGTCTCGTCACTTGTTAATGTTCTATCTCTGCTTGAGACGTCTTAACTTTGTTTGAAGTGAGGAGACGTTGCCTAGCCTGGTAGAGGCCCTTTGTAGGCTGTGGTCGTTCACCACTATGGCCGAGACGAGTGTTTGTGAACTCGGTTTTGCTAGGACTAACTCGTTGCTAGTCTCAAATTGTTATGGGGACTAGATGTAACAATCTTAACCCAAATTTGAGAGCACTAGCCGTTAGAGCTAGGTTTTGATTATAGCCGTGTTAAGCTATGTTAGAAGGCCGTGGTCGTTCACCATCGGGACGAGCATTTAGGAGCTCGGTTTGATAAGGACTAACTCCTGGCTAGTCTCAAATTGTCATGGGGACCAGATGTAATAGTCATAACCCAAGTTTGAGAGCACTAGCTGTTAGAGCTAGGTTTTGATTACATAAAAAAATTTTGTAAAAGGAAATTTTATTAATAGGAGAATCAAACTAGATATATCTAAGCTATAAAATCTAATTTAGAAAGTAAATCTAAGCAAATAAAAAGTAGGTAGAATACCGAGGTACTAATGATAGTATTTCCTCAAATGCTCCGAGTGCCAGGGATGTTTCAACTCTTTTCCTTCTGGAGTTTTGAGCATGTAGGTCCCCTCTCGGATGATATGAGTGACAATGTATGGGCCCTCCCAATTGGGGGAGAGTTTGTTTTGCTGGGTTTTCAAGTGTGTCGACTCGATCTTTCTGAGTACCCAGTCGCCGACATCAAAAAATCTCTTCTTTACTTTGCTGTCATGGTAGGCTTTAGTCCTTTGCTTGTAATTAATCATTCTTAACTGAGCAGTCAGCCTTTTTGCTTCAACCAGATCTAAGTCGAGGAGTCGGTTGTATTCATTTGCCACTTCGTCATAATTGGATACCCTGATGGTCGGCAAGGCCATCTCGGCTGGTGCCATAGCCTCTGATCCGTAAGTTAATGCAAAGGGAGTCTCCCCAGTCGGCCCCCGAGTGGTTGTACGAACTGCCCATAAAGCCAGGGGAAGGTCGTCCAGCCACTTTCCTTGACTTCCTTCTAGGCTCTTTGTTAGGGCTTTCAATATCAATTTGTTTGCTGCTTCGGCTTGACCGTTACCTTGAGGGTGACTGACGGATGATTTCTTGTGCTTAACTCCAAGCCTGCCCAACTCCTCGGTGAAGGCGTCCGAGAATTGGAGTCCATTGTCGGTCACGATTGTATGAGGTACACCGAACCGACACCAGATATAATCATGGATGAAATTGATGGCGTTCTCCTCTGTGATTTTGGCCAAAGGCTTAGCTTCCACCCACTTCGTGAAATAGTCAACTGCTACAATAACAATTTTGTTGCTTCCTTTGGCTAAAGGGAAAGGCCCAATGATGTCGACTCCCCACATATCAAATGGCCATGTCGGTATGACGAGGGTTTGCTCTACTGGCGGTACTTTGGGCAGGTCTGAGAAACGCTGGCATTTGTCACACTTCTTCACATAAGCTTGGGCTTCTTCCCTTAAGTTCGGCCAGTAATAACCGAGTGTGATCACTTTATCGGCAAGGGTTCTGGCCCCCGGGTGTCCTCCGCAGATTCCCTCATGTATCTCGGCCAATAGCTTCTCGGTGTCTTTAGGGGAGACACATCTCAGGAGAGGTCTGGAGAATGATCTGCGGTACAGAATGTCGTTCCAGACTACGTATCGAGCCGACTTCCTCTTTATCGTCTTGGCCGCTATCTCGTCCTCCGGTAACTTGCCTTCCTTAATGTAGTCCTTGTAGTCTTCAATCCAGGTTCTTTCTTCATCATCCAGAATAAGGATCTCAAGTCTCTCGAAGGCAGGTTGGTCGGCATAGATGATCAGTGGGTTGGTCTCTTCTGACGTGGCCATTTTTGACAGCTGATCGGCCTCCTGGTTGTGTTCTCGTCCTACTTGCCTGATTTCCCAAAACTCCAAGTTTTTTGTCATACTTAAGATGAGATCCCGGTACTTAGTCAGCATGTGGTTCTCGGTGTTATATTCTCCTTTCACTTGGTTCACCACGAGTTGGGAATCACTGTAAGCTACCAGTTTGTTGGCACCAAAGAACTTCGCCCTTTCTATTCCCAAGATCAAGGCCTCGTACTCGACATGATTGTTAGAAGCTGGGAATTTAAATCTGATGAAATCCCGTTCTACATGCTCGCCGCCTGGACTGGTTAGGTATACTCCTGCCCCACTTCTATCTTTGGTTGTCGACCCGTCTGTATATAAGATCCAGCAATCTTGTGGGAGCGCTTCTAGAGGTTCTCTGTCCATGGGAAATTTCCTCTTCCGGGTGGTCGGCGTATATTCGCTTGAGAACGCGGTCTCGACCAGAAAGTCTACCAGGGGCTGCTCCATCAACGTCTTCCTCGGTTTAAAAGTTATGTCGAACTCGGTCAATTCTATAGACCAGTTGAGTAGTCTGCCGGAACTGTCCATCTTGTGAAGTATCTTTCTTAGCGGGGCATCGGTGTAGACCGTGATGGGGTGAGCGGAGAAATATGCGCGCAATTTTCTAGCGGCGATGACCAAGGCGTATGCTATCTTCTCGGCATTAAAATATCTACTCTCGGTTTCTGACAATGCTTTGCTGACATAGTAAACCGGCTTCTGGATCCCGTTGTCTTCGCGCACTAATACGGCTGCCACGGCCCTGTCTGTTGCAGCCAGGAATATCGAGAGTGTTTCTCCCATGATCGGACTACTGAGTAAAGGGGGTGAGCCTAGGTACTCTTTCAATTGCTTGAACGATTCCGAGCACTCCTTGGTCCAGACGAAGTCTTTAGTTCCTTTTAGAGCCTTGAAGAGAGGAAGTGATTTCTCTGCCGACTTGGAGACGAATCTTCCTAGGGCGGCTACTCTTCCGTTCAATCTTTGAACCTCCTTTATGCATGTCGGCTCTTTCATGTTGACCAAGGCTTGGATCTTCTCCGGGTTCGCCTCAATGCCGCGCTGGGATACCATGAAACCGAGGAACTTGCCTGCTGTGACCCCGAACACGCATTTACTAGGGTTGAGCTTCATATCATTCTCCTTTAGATTTCTTATGGTCTCCGTTAGATCCGGGACGTGGCTTCCTGACTTGGTTTTTATTACCATGTCGTCAATGTAAGCCTCCATGTTTCTGCCGATCTGGGATTTGAACATCTTGTTCACCATCCTTTGATAAGTTGCACCGGCGTTCTTGAGGCCGAAAGGCATCATCACATAACAGTAATTCCCTCCTGCTGTTTGGAAGGCGGTTTTCTCTATGTCTTCCTTGGCCATCTTGACTTGGTGGTAACCGGAATAAGCATCCAGAAAACTCAGAGTTTGATGTCCGGCAATGGAGTCCACCAACTTGTCGATCCTGGGAAGCGGGTAGCTGTCTTTTGGGCAAGCCTTGTTGAGATCCGTGAAGTCAACATACATTCTCCACTTGCCATTCTGCTTCTTCACCATCACGACATTAGCTAACCATTCCGGGTATGTTGTTTCCCGGATGATCCCGGCCCTCAACAGCTTATCCACCTCGGCCTCGATTGCTTTCTCTTTCTCGGTGGAGAAAGCCCTTCTTCCTTGTCTGATTGGTTTAAAAAACTTGTCGACCTCTAGCTTATGAAGAGCTACGGCTTCTTTAACTCCAACCATGTCTTCTACCCTCCATGCAAATGCATCCAAGTTGCTTTTGAGCAGAGTGATGAGTTCATCTCTCTCTCTTTGGGGAAGTAGTCTCCCAATTTTTATTTTCTGCTCGGGGTAGTCGAGGTTGATGATGACCTCGTCCAACTGATCGACCGGTCTCAGCTCGGGTCCTTCCCTGAATTCCAAAGTTTCCACCGTGATTTGCTTGATCCTCTTTTCTTTGCTATCCGGGTTTAGGTTTCCCATATTTGGGAGCATGTCCATCTCGACCTCTATGGTTGCGGGCTCGGTGGCCTTTGAGTTCTGGAAGAGAGTGAGGGCTGAGGAGCTTGGCTCGTCTTGATCTATGTTCATGGATATAGATCCAAATCCATCCAATCCATAAGTGACGTCTTCCTCAGTCGTCTTGCCATTAAGTGACATAGGTTCCTCGGACGTTTCCACTGTTATCACACCTATCTTGGGGGCTGATGTTGTCACTCTGGTCGACTTGGATATGACGATGTTCCTTTCCGGTGTGTCAATCTCCATACGAGCTTTGGTTTTTCTGGACCTCATGACATGTTCTAAGAAGTGTTTTGGGTTTCCAAGGACACATCCTATTCCTTCTGGAGTTGGGAATTTCACCCTTTGGTGAGGCAGAGAGGCAACCATTCCCAATTTTCCTTGACTAGGTGAGCCGAGGATGGCATGATAATCACTAGCCAGGTCCATAACAATGAAAGTGATCGTGGCCGACGTCTTGTAAGGGTAGTCGCCGACTTCCAATAGTAGGTCCACCGTTCTTTTAGCCTCGGCTTTATGATTAGTGAAACCCTCTAATCTCCCATTGTAGGGGACCAACATGGTATCCGGCAGCTCCATCTCTTTGAAGGTCTTGTAGTATAGCACATCTTTGGCGGCCCCCGAGTCTATAAGTAGTCTTTCTGACTCACAATTATCAATCCGTCCGGTGATGACCAAAGGCTGTTCTCTCATGGCCCTGTTTCTGGCCAACTCGTTTGGGGAGAAACTGATCACCTCCTCCCCCTTATGGATCCACGGGGGAATGTGGTAGACCTTACTAAGCTCATGGATTTGTTCCCTTAGCCGTGTATTTGAAGGAATTTCTTCCCGGATTACGCCGATTAACTTTGCCCAGGGTGGTCTGTCGTCTCGACCACCTTCTCTCTCGTCTTCCCTCGGGCGCTTGTTATCCTTTTTGGCTATGAACTCATCAAACTTTCCTTGATCGGCCCATCGCTGCAGTATCTTCTTCAAGGCAAAGCAATTGTCGGTCTCATGCCCATTGTCCCGGTGATAAGCACAGTATTTGCTCGTGTCCCGGGGAAATTTCGGATTGTCTCTTAGAGGCTTTGGGTCCGGTAAGTTGACCAGGGTCATTATCTCGGAAATCGGCTTTGTGAGAGGTGTAAAGACCTCGGTACCTCGGGTTCTATTTTTTCCTCTGTTTCCCCCTCTGTTGGTGCCTTGTGCCGAATCCGAGGTGGGCCGACTTTCTTTTCTGTGATCTCGATCTCGGTACCCGGACAGCAATTTCTTCTTTTCCTCAGCATTGGCTGTAGCATAAGCCATCTGGTATAGCTCAGATTTGGTGAGAGGCTCTCTTACTGACAGTTCGTAGGTGAGGTCCTCTGACCTTTTCCCATTATAAAAGCACATTATGATTTCCCTGTCAGTAAGTTTTTCTTCTATTGAATCGGCCAAGTTCCTGAACCTGTTGTAGAAGCTCATGGTCGACTCGCTCTTCCCTTGGACAATGTTCGCCAAGTCTGATAACCTCTTCTTCCTGGCCCCAGCCGTGGCGAAGTATTCTAAGAAACTTGTCTTCAACTTAGAGAAAGAGTCGATGCTCTTTCTTTCCAGGTCCATGAACCAGGATCTGGCTGCCCCATGTAACGTACTAGCAAAGGCCTTGGAAAGCACGTCGTCCTTGTTAGATAGGAGAGCCATCATTCCTTCAAAGGATTGAAGGTGATCCATGGCGTCAGTATTGCCAGAGTATTTCTCCAAATGAGGGAGTTTTAGCTGTGGAGAGGGTGGAGAGTCTTTAATCCATTGGGCAAATGGACGCATTGCGTCATAGTCGGTCTTTGGTTTCCTATGCCTCTGATTCATCTCTATATTATCAATCCTTTCTCGTAGGTCCATTATGACTTGTTCACTGAATCCCGAACTGTTGTGGGAACTTCTAGGTCGGTCTCTTTCTCTATCTCGACCTCTTCCCACGACTCGGCTGACGTCCGGATCCTCTCGGTGTCGTCTCGGCGGAGTGCGACGAGGTGGATCTCGTCTAGGCGGATTTTGCTCTTGGTTTTTCCATACTCTTCTTTCTCCCAAATATCTCACACCTGGTGACTCTGCTTCCTGCTCCCTTCTTCGATTTATCTGATTTCTCAGATCTCTTTCATCAGGATTGACCAGACCGAGACGACCATCAAGTCGGCTAAGTGGGGCGGCTCGATTCCTTCGGGGAGGTACAGGTGGATCCTGACGACTTCTGCCATCAGCTGGAAGGTCTTCCCTGCGTTCCCTTCTCTCGCCGTCTCCCCCTGACCTCTCTATTGTCAGTCGGTTGAATGAAAGGAGCTAGGGAGTGATCCGGGTCGAATTCCAAGAGAGCTCGCTGGGCATCAGCTAATTGCTGAAGGGTAGTAAGGTTCTGTTGTAGCAATACCCTTCGATCAATGAGGGGGGCCTAGATGGGCCAGCTTCGGTAGGTAGAGGACGTGATGCAGTTTGCCTCCGTCGCCCATACTGATGAGTAATCTCAGGTGGCGGACCTCTGGAGCGAGTGTGCATTCCATGTCCCGGAGGGGGGGGGAGGGAGACCTTGATTCAGCGCATTATTGTTTGCCATGTTCGGCGGCGGCGGATTCCGGCTAGCGTCGGGAGTGACGCTCGCTTCCTGTCCGTCAGTAAGGATTTTGGACATGATGAATTTGCAATTTTCCGAATGGAAGAGTTCTCCAAACAACGTTCCCGGCAATGGAACCAAACTGATGCTGCACGAAATGTGTTGGATCAGCCCTCCGTCTAGTGGTTCGGATAATCCCAGCAAAGAATATCTTCGTGTCCGGAATCTGCACACAATGAACAAACGTGAACTAGCCGGGGCTTCACTGGCGAAGGCCCTCCGGCGTGAGAGTAAGAATTCGGGTGATCTGTGAATAGAGAAATTAATGGACTAGTTAGGGCCCAAGAGTTCGTTACCCGTTCCTGTGTAGGGGACCTGCTTTTATAGGCGTGGGTGTATGAGTTCTGACTTGTCAAGAAAGCCAGGAAGCCCGTGGTGATGTAGGACTCATATTCCTTGGAGATAGACTCCTGATAAGGATGGATTAAGCCCTGTTATCTGATAGGAGAGTTATCCTTGCTTGGATAAGGACTCTCAATTTTAGAGTTGTAATATTAACTCTATAAGTGGATTCCTGATAGAAGTAGGAGGCATATGGTGTAAGTCGTCCCGTCACGTGTCTCGGCTTTGTCACGGAAGCCGGCTAGGGATCGGGCCTATTGGAACTCGGCCTAGGCAAGGTCTGCCTGCTGGATGTCGGCCTCCGGGAAGGTGGGTTTCGTTAATGGGCCTCAGGGGTGTAAGCCCAGAATGTATGAGTCCCATTTAACCAAGTCGGTTTATGTCGTTCAATTACAAATTTTAGAATTTCACTAGAATGATTAGATCGTCATCAATGGTTGGTCAAAATCCATTTTTCGTTGACCATAAAAATTCAAAATGAGACTATCTTTCTTAAACAGAGGGGGTATTATTCAAAATTTAAGAGTGGAATTTGGCAAAGAAAGAACTCATCATTTCCCTTTTCCATTTCAATCTCGAATGAACCATGTGCCATATTTCATCATTAATAGACTCTTTTGATGTTTATAATATTTTTCATGAACGAATTATCACATGCAAAAAAAAAAAAAAAAAAAAAAAAAACACAGCTTCAAAACTTTCAGAGAACAAAAGCTTGTTTTGATTAACACTTAAGTTTCTTGCAAATAATAACAAAGTATGACACAAAACGCCTAAATTTAAGTATAAAGTCCGAATTATTGATCTCCAAAAGTGCATTAGATTCAATTATAGACCGTCGTTTGATTGTGGCTCATTAAGAAATTACTATTGCAAACTCCATCTGAAGTGACTCAAATATCTCCCTACAAATTTATACACACCAATAATCAGATTGGCCTCTTTATCATCCTAGCACTGTAATCTATATTCATATAGACTTAACTACTGATTCTCACACCGGAGGGCTATTACAGGTACCCAACCCGGGCACCACCTCTCACCGTGCTTTTTTTTCTTTTTCTTTTCAAGAAAATTCTATACATGCAAAATCACGCTATTGGCGTTGGCACGACTGTGCTAGCAACCGATGAATATCTCTTCTGCAATCTCCCTTTAATCTGCCTTATTTTCGCATCAACCCTAGCCGAGAACCCAATCTTGGTCTCTCGCCTACCCTTCGATCTTTCTCTCCTCCACATTTGTCGGTCCATCACATCTTTTCTTAAATACTTCATTTCTTGAATAACGTGATGATCCTCCGGGTTGTAAAGCCTCTGGTACGATTTGTAAATGAAATAAGGCCCGTTACAAATGACTGCAACAACAACCGTCGTGGCCCAAAAAATCGGGGACGGACCCAGCGCTTCGGGCAGTATCCTGAACGCGTTCTTGGAAATGTCAGGTGAAAATTGCCCGTAGATGAAGATTAGAATGTACCATGTTACGATACTGCCCCAGATGAGGATGTGTTGGATCCAAGTGAAGTGGTTCATCAGGAGGAGGATCTGAAAATTGACGGCCCAGATCACGCTCGTAAACATAGCCGTCCCGATTGCTGACATGTCAGCAGTTTGACCGTCGATACGAAAGGCTTGACTGAAGTAGACCACGATGTTGACCACGAAGATGACTAGGGATGAATATAGACCGTTGGCTAACCAACCGAATATTCTGAACCAATCAAAGAACAAGTTCTGAGGTCCTTGCTGATACAATGCAGGGAACTCTAGACATATCTCTGAAGAAACATCTTGTTCTAAAACACCGAGCGATATTACAGGTAATGATGTTAAAACGACGTTGAATAAGAGCATGTACCAATCGTCGTAAATCGATTGACCCGAGAATCCGGTCAACGCTTCAAAGTAGAAGAGGGTGAGGCCAAAAGCTATGTTCTTGTAGAAGAAATAACATATCATTTGAGCAATTCTTTTGTAACACCAATGCCCATGAACAACTAGGAGCCTTTCAAGGAACCGAAACTGCGCTATAGAAAAGTCGCTAGCCATTACCGCTTGCATTCCTTCGACCCCACTAATTCCGACCCCAAGATCCGCTTCTTGAATCATCCCCACATCATTCGCTCCGTCCCCAATTCCCAAAGTAGTTTTTCCCGTCCCTTCTTTGACTAGTCTTGTAACCAAAGCTTTCTGCTTCGGGGAAACTCGACAGCATATAACTGAGGCACAATTAACTGCTAGATTCAAGAACTGAAATTTCATGTCCTCCTCCAATGCGAAAGTCAACGTTTTCCCATCTATGATCAAAGCAAACGCTGCGTGAGGATCCTTTTCGCACTTTATCATTTGAGACGCGCTGCTGATTTGTTTCAGAACGTCTTCCATTGCCGCCTCTCTCGATTCTTGAGCTGCATTCGTCGTGACACAAATTTGCTTCATCCCTTGTCGAAGAAGACTACACGAAAACCCGATATTTATAGCTGTTTCCATTTTATCGCCTGTCAAAACCCAAATCTTGAGACCGGCTTGAGCCAATCTATCGATACATTGTGGGACCCCTTTCTGTAACTTGTCCTCCACAGCCGTTGCACCCACAAGGATCAATTCCCGCTCCATCATATCGGATACCTTTTCAAGAGTTTCGTCTATATCTCCTCCGATTGAAGTCTTTGCCTTGTGAAACTCATCGTTCCAAGCTATGTACTCTGACTCGTCTAGCTTCCTGTAAGAAAGAGCCAATGTTCGCAACCCTGCATCTCCATAGTCGTTCAAATGCTTTGTGGTGGCTTCTAAATACATTTTTCCGTTTTTCGATAACCGGTCGAATATGATGGTGTCTGCGCCTTTGCAGAGGAGAAATATCTGACCATCTTCGTCACGGATTATGACTGACATTCTTTTTCGTTTACTAGTGAAATCCAGCAGATTTAGAAGCTTGTATTCCTTCTCAATGGGTTCTGGAGAAGAAGGGTGTTTCTCACGAACAAATATGCTCGATTGAGTTCTTTTAAAAAACTCGAACCCGAATTCCCTAGCTGCAACAAGGAAAGATCCTTCATCGGGGGACTCTGCTTCATAAGTGTAAGTCCCCGTCTCCTCGTTTAACTCGGGTACTGCAGTGTGACAGATTGCGAGTATTCTGAAGAACAATAAAAGAACATCTGCATTAGGCTCTGTACACCAATTCCCATTCATGATCCGGTCATCTTCGAAGCTGAACCCTTTGATCGGAGGTTTTGTAAGTACAGTCTCCAACTCGATCTCTGATGGTTGATAACTGATCCGATTATCAGAGTCCGTCCCGTCTTGCTCCATGGCCATTTGTCTAGCAGCAGCAAGTTCAACCTCGCTCGCACGCTTCCCATAAGCGTATCCAGCAATCGAGCACTTGAGAAAGTCCATCTGATTGCAAGTCAAAGTCCCGGTTTTATCAGACAAAATCGTGTCGACTTGTCCTAACTCCTCGTTCAAATTCGATGTTCTTGCTTGTGCTGCAATCCCAGTCTCTTCATCGTACAATAATGTGTCCTTGTTAATGAACATTGCCTGAGAGACTTTCACCACTTCAATAGAAACATAGAGGGAGATCGGGAGGAGGTACCCGTAAAGAATGAGTGCAGTGACAAGATGAGCCAAACCCGTGAATGCAGGATTTGTCGGGTCAAAATCCAAATTCGTCCCCTCAGTTGGTAACAAATACCACGAATCGGGCACTTCGAATTTCGTCTTCCAACTGAACCCGAGAGCGCTTACTAAAGAGATCAAAACGAGGAGGCTGAAGAGCAAGTAAATGATCTTATCCATTTGTTTCTCGATCCTACTCCTCTTCGTAGGCGACTTTGTAGAATTTTGCATCACCTTCGTGTCACGACCCGTGAAAATCACAACTCCATAGACATAAGTCGTGTTGCGAAGCTTTGAGTCCCGGAGAAGGAGCTGCGCAGGATCCAGAGGGTAAACCTGAGGACCATATTCAAGATTACCCACAAATGTATAGAGACTCGGATTCGGGCTTTCACATCTAATCGTCGCATCAAACTCACGAAAGAACGTGGACCCTTCATCATCATCAGATGGTGAGATCGAGCCTGAAAACTCCAAAGCCCTCTTGAGTTTCAAATTTGTCTCCCCATCAAGATTCATAGTCTCCACATAACAAATCCCATCGTCATAGCTAGACAACAAGAGAAGCAAATCCGCAGGAAAGAATTCATCTTTCTCGACTTTCACAATATCCCCAACAACAATCTTTCTCCAAGGTTTATATTCAAACACGCCATTTTCAACATGAACGCTCGCCTTTCTGAAATTAATCTTCATGTCCTGCACGAATCTCTGCATATCCTCATACCCTTCTTTAGCCATACTGAGCCCAACAACGAAAGCTAAAGGGGCGATTTGGCTGATGGCGGAAAAAGGGGAGACGGGGGTGAGAGAAAGAATGGAGGCAAGGAGGAAATATATGTTGGCGACACGCCTGAATTGTTCGAAGAGAGCAACGGGGAGGAAAGTTAGGACATTGTATTTGGTGGTGGAAATGTAATTGGAGCAATATTTAAGAGGCGGTTTCTTTTGGTGGAGACGGGGTTGGTTGCAATATATAACACGGGAGTATTGGGGGCCTTGGAGGGATTCTTGAGGTGGGGCTTCATCTTTCCGGTAAGCCGGACGTGAACGTTGCTGGCCAAATGTGTAGAGACTGCTACGCCGGATTTTTGCCCGGATTCTGCCTCGTGCCATTCTTTGCAGGCCCGGAGGATAATTTTACTGATGGGATTTTTTTCAAAGGGAAATTCAGCCATGGAGTTGGAGAGAGAGAATGAGGGAGAGGTTTGCGGAAAAAGATGGTCTCTCTTCATTCAAGTTATGAGTGAAAACCATTGTTTGAGGATATGGGAATGCCATTGTTTTAGGAGAATATGATTTTAGGATAATTTAACGGGTAATTTTCATACAAAGTAATTTTGCTACAAATGAATGTGATGTGTTGGGTGGGTTAGAGGTTAAATAGGATCTGTAATTTAAACACACAAATTATAAAAAGAAAATTACTATAATTAGTGTTGGTTTGATAAGTAAAATGGTTATTCTATTTTTGGAAAAATGTACATCCATACTTAGGAATCACATGCATATAGGATCCGGGTCTCTCCAGTTTGCCGGATTTTTATAATAGATGAGTTGTGTGTTACGTTTTATCGAGAAACATGAAAATAAATTACATATTTAATTACAGAATTACATGTTATAATAGCATAAATCCGTCTTTTATACCGTCTGACTGCAAACGCCCCAAATCCCATGCATATATATATATATGCTGATAAACCAAGTTTTCGACAAAATGGAGTAACAATTACCTGAGACATCTGAGTGAATTTCTTTTTCCCCGCACATAAATGATTTCTCAGCTCACTTCTTCAACAATAGCTTCTCCTTCATCCTCTCAACAGCACTTCTCAACGTCCCCTCATCTTTGCAGAAGGCAAACCTCACAAGATTCTTCCCCTCTTCTGGATTCGAGTAAAACACACTTGTAGGTATCGCAGCCACCCCTACTTCCTTTATCAGATACTCACAAAATGAAACATCATCTTTCAGCCCAAAAACAGTATGGTCCACAACCACAAAGAAGGTCCCACTTGACGGGTATACCGTAAATCCCACCGCCTTCAACCCCTCCACCAAAATTTCTTTCTTCGCTAAATAATCCTTCCTTAGCTCCTCGTAATAAGAGTCGGGGGTTGAAAGGGCTGCAGCTGCTCCATACTGCATTGGAGTTGAAGTAGAAAAAGTGAGGTATGTGTGTGCTTGTCGTACTCCCCACATTAGGTGAGGTGGCGCTATGGCCCACCCGATTTTCCAGCCTGTCAACGAGAAAGTCTTCCCCAAGGAGTTTAAAGTCACAGTCCTCTCAAACATACCAGGAAGAGACGCGATAGAAATATGGTCCATTTCAAATGTTAGCTTGGCATAAACTTCATCACTGAATACCAAAACATCATTCTCAATGCAAAGAGATGCAATCACTTCGAGCTCTTCGCGAGTAAACATCTTTCCTGTTGGGTTATGAGGTGTGTTTATAAAGATCGCACGTGTATTTTTTGAGATTGTAGACTTGAGTTCATCGAGAGGGACGGAGAAATGTGGAGGTCGTAAGGTGATTGACTTTACATACGCACCAGCCATGGAGAGAGAAGCTTGATAAGAATCATAGAAAGGAGCGAAAAGGATCACCTCATCTCCGGGATTTATTAAGCCCAAGATGGTTGATGAAATTGCTTCTGAGCAGCCAGATGTAATGGTGACTTCCTTTTCTGGGTCCACTTCCAGGCCAGTGTCTTTCTTGAAACGGGATGCCACTGCTAAATTGAGATCGGGAATTCCATATCCACGTGCATATTGGTTTTTTCCATCCCTTATGGCTTGAATGGCTGCCTCTTTGACAAACTCAGGGCCATCGAAATTGGGAAAGCCCTGTCCGAGGTTTATTGCTCCATGCTTGATTGCAAGCATACTCATTTGTGTGAAGATTGTAGTTTTGTATTTCTCCAAGCGTTTTGCTACCTGGGAAGAAATTCTGGAAATGTCAACGATAAATCTGTTACAATTCAAATTAAACTGCTGAATTTAAACTAAATTACTTTTGGATTATTTCCCCAAGGCTCCTTCAAACAGATTAATTTGCAAAATAGGATCGCATTTGCTATATGGCATGGACAAGTTTTATCCAAATCATATTCATAAAAGCCAGCACCTCTGTGTGACCTGTTTTTTTTTTTTTTTTCAAAAAAAAAAAAAAGAGGCTAAATGCCAACCCCCCACCCCTAAAAAAAAAACTAGCCTCCCTCCCCTAATTAACGTACAACACAACACACACCCCCCCCCCACACACTTTCTCTCTCTGATCTCGATACATCTTTTTGGCTTTCCTAAGCACCCCTACTCTAGCGTCTCTCCCACTTTCCCTCAATGCAGGTCGGCAAGCCCTCTCTTCTGCCGCCTCCTTTCAATTTTCATGGACTGGTCTAAACATTTTTGTTGCTTTATATACTAATGTTGTATTTAATTTGGTTTGTTTAGCTGGGTTTTAAGGAATTCGGACCCTTGATCAATGATTTTAGTTTTAAGATGGGTCCGATAAATGAATTACGATAACTAAACTTGGTTTGATAGCTGAACTACAGGAGTCGATCTTAATGAAAAATTAGAGAGATTTATTGGGTTTTTGTAAAAAAGTTGAAAAAATAGTGTTATAGTTGTAAAAGTAGGTTTAGTCTGATAATTCAACTATAAGAGGCGGACTACTCTCATAATTCAACTCTAGAGCGGACCGGTATTTGGCCAAAGTGATGGAGCGCGCTTGAGTGTGGTGGCAATTTTGTAAATAATTGATGGCGCATATGTTTTCTTAGTGGAGCCCTTATATGGCATTTTGGAAATGTGTTGTCCTCTTATGGTGCTATGCTTAGGATGAAGGGCCCTATGGGGTGTCGCCCTTTACTTTCCACACCATGATCCAAGTCAAACATGAAGTATACCCCCAACGTCCCATAACATAGTACCCATTTTGCTATTTTGGGTGTCCCATTGAAAGCACCACTTACCCAAAAAGGAAAAAAATATAACATTTCTTTATTAATGGAACACACTTATCATATTTACAACAACTATTATCCACTTACTATTCCCTATCCTACTTTCTCTTTTCTACCTACTCACAACACCTATTTTTTTAAAACTTTTCTTTAATTCCCGTTCCTAAACGCAAATGGGTACTTTGTTAGGGGACAGAGGGAGTAGATGATAAACCAAGTTTAAGTAAGGAGATTGATAATCTTAAAAAGTTGTAATCACTCCATCCCAAAGCAGCACATACACCTGAGTACCCTTACTATTACCTTATTACATTGCAAATACACATTAAGGCAAGATATTTGGCACTTGGCAGGGGTGAATTTAGTAACTTCAGCAAGAAATGATCACTCATAGGGATGACACCGGGTCGGTGTCGGGACGGTTTTCTCCACAAACTGAACCCGACTCTAATCTAAAAGGAACCCGAACCGACCCGAAGACAGCGGAACCTGAACCCAAACCCGCCCGACCCGTGTTGTGTCAAAATCTAATTTTCTCAACCCATAGTTGTTGGGGTCTAATCTACGTTTAAGCCTAAATTTGAATGCATTATACAAATAGTCTTAAATCATCAAACTTCACTCACAAAAACTATAAAAATAAATTTACCAACACTTATAATATGATTAACTAACATAGTATGTTGACTTTGTACATGGGGGTGTGGGTCGGTTCACGCCGGGTAACATCAAAACCCAAACCCGGCCCTAACCTGTTCGGGTCATGAAAATTGCAACCCGGGCCACACTTTTTCGGGGGCGGATCGCCTTCGGGTTCGGGCAAATTGCCATCCCTATTCACTCTCAACATTCATTTTGGGAAGGAGGTAGCAGAATATGAAGAATGAGGAAGTTAAAGCAATAAATGATGTCATACAGCAGCCAAGAAAAATATGAATCTGTCAACTGATGATAAAGGAAATATCCACAACTATCGGTCTAGCATGAGTACCTACTCAAATATAGACAGTGAAGTAATTTGAAGCTGATAGAAAATGTGGCCCAGAAAGGCCTAAAAACAAAAGTATAGTGGTACTCGGTCAATGTAAATAGTAGTTTCTAGTAAGTGTAGCTTGAACATAAAGGGCCAACACTGAAAAGAGTAGAGTAATTTTATTTATTTATTTATTTTTTTCACAAAATGGGTTGCTTGCTGATCCTTTACACTTGAGCTTTCATCTTCAATTAGGGAATATAAGGTACATCTTTCTAGTGAGATTAGGGCAATGTTTCAATGTTCCAAAAACAAATATTAAGAAAAAATTGTCCAAGCAATCCGGAACTTACACTAAATTCTTAACACAAAAAATAAACCCAACAATGTACTTATTAAAGTTGAAGACGAGAGATCAAACTAGAACTTACTCTAAACTCTTTAACCCAAAATAATAGGCTCAACAATATGTTTTTTCCATATGAAATCCAAAATGTTAGTTATGCAGATCAATAAGTCATTCAGAGTACCATTACGATCATCTAAGAAATCATATGATCATGCCCCATTATTTTCTTAAGCACAGCAGTTCTGTTATATGACATAAAATTATGAGGACCGCAGAGAACTTGAGAGACCTCACTGAGAAAGATTAAGTCAGAGCCAGTAGGTGCGAGTCCACCTTTCACAAAAGGAAGGGTGCAAGAGTAAAATGAATATTGTACATTTGTACTTCCTCCGTCTATATATGATTGTCCATTTCTTTAATGAGGAAGATTTAAGAAAGTTGACTTATAAGCATTTTTGGTAGCATATATACATAAACACTCTGATGCTCGGACTCTTTGGTTTACCCCGCCGTACCCGTGTCGGACACTCCTATTTTAGTCTTGTTGAAAAGAGTCCGGCGAGGTTAACCAAATAGTCCGAGCATCACAGCATAAACACTCAATAATCATGGACATGGGAGATTTTAGTAAGTTCACTAAAATATGGTCATTCATTTAGGGACAAACTTTTCATGAAAAGATGAGCATTCATTAGGGGAGAAAGGGAGTAGAAAAATACAAAGTATAGCTCTTGACAAAGTGGAGTCTATTATCTAACCTCCTCATTCAATATCTAATTCCATCTGAATGTTAGTGTCGCAACTTCAGAACTTGAGAGCTAAATGATCGACTAAGGAAAGGAACCTAGGCAACATTTGTGGGGCTTAGACCCCCTCGCAGTCGCCTCCATAGCTAAAAGTGAGGAGGGGACGGGCAAACTCTGACAGGGGGAGAGGCACAACTTGGTTAAAAGCTTAAATCCCTCCCAATAATCACCATTGACCCAATTTTTAGTCCACTAGTCCACTAGAGTAACCACCCTAAAACTTACATGAATTCGCTTAGTCATTGCCCCATTGGGTGGCATGCACTATTCCTCTCTGAATGATTGATATAAAAACCAGCACACAAGTTGTAAAACGAAAAATAGGTACATCTAGCTCCATTTGTGGAAATATAAAATATTATTTCTTGATTCATTCTCCAAATCTCTCTTGAATATTAACCAGACCTAACTGTTAATTAAAGATAGATAATCACAAGAAAAGAGAACCCAAACTCGAATATAAAACTATGAGATCTAAAAAAAAAATATGAAGGGTAATAGAATAAACCCAAATAGAAATAGCAAAAGGCCATCAAGAAATTGGCATGAATTTCATGCCAATACTAAAAACCCATCAAGAAAATGGGTTGAAAATTAGGAATTAAAGTAAGAAAATGAGAAAGAAGAGTACCTGTAAGGGCTGAATGGTTTTCTGGGGGTACTCAATCTGAGCCATAGTAGCCTCCTTGTGGGTGGAAATGGTGGAAATAGAGGAGGCTCTGATAGAGGAAAAGGTTGGGATTCTGCAATTAGTAGCAGTTGTGGAAACGGTCTGTAGAGGTGGTACACTGTTCTAACCAAAAAAGCGAGGGGCAAAATAAACTTCTGAATCACAATCAATCTTCAACAACACAATTTTTTTTAATCTCATTTTAATGAGATTACAATAATTGGGTTGTTGTTTATGCTTTTATTTTATTTTTTCATGTTTTTGTTTTGTACTTTTGATATTTCAAGAAGAAGATGATGATTCACGCAACTAGGAGGATGATTTTTGATTTTGATGCAAGCAAAATTTGTCAATTATATCCAATCTAACCTTTGATGGGACTCCCTTTTTAATTTTGGTTGGAAGATGATCATCATCATCGGTATTTCTTAATTTATCATCATTTTTCTTTTTTGTTTTGTTTCACTTGTTTTTGTATTTATTCAATAAATTTGCGAATCAGATTTTCTCTCCATAGTCGAAAGCCCTTGTATTCTCTCCATAGTCGAGAGCCCTTGTATTCTCCCCATTGCGTTGGGAGCCTTTGTTTATTGTTTTTGTTTCTTCTTGTTGTAGTGCTTGGAATGCTTGGTTTGACTCTTATGGTCGACCAAATGCTTCCATTACTTGTGTTTTCAAAGTCAAATCATACTCTTGTAGAGTTTTTGTGAATGCCAATATTAGACAGTGTCCAAGTTATACTTGGAGGATCATTTGCGCGTCTCAAGTCATGATGCAGAAGAACATTCAATGGAGATATGATCCAGGGTATTTTCATACTACGTATGTTAATCAATTCGCAAATATTATACCGGATGAGACTCCGATCTATGTGGAGTGCCATCTTTTAACGTTTATGTGAATGGATTTAATTTACTTTTAAAAAAAAAATCATCAAGTTCAGTTCACCACTATTCACTTATCCAATTGATTCATTTATACTCCACCCTCCTGTTTTAAACTTCAAAAATTGTCATTTTTGGTGTCTCATTTTAAACTTCAAAACATGTTGGCAAAATACGGGTGTATTTAGAAAAAGGTTTTAAATAAAATCGGGACGGGAAATTTATTTCCACAAAATAATGTCGAGGCAAGAGTTTGTCTCTTTTTTCGTAAGACAAGCTTGCCCCGTATAACTGCACTAACGGACTTCGGCAATTGTCTCCAAGATACAACGACTTTCAAAGTTTCAAATTTGTAGCACTACAATTCTTGAAACTATCGGGCGAACTAATGGATACTCGGGATTTCCTACTCGGACTTGATGAGAATTTCTAGAATACTAGGATGCTTTTAGAATGAGAGAAGAATGCTTGGATCTGGATGGAATGCAAATGAGGGGGAGGGTCTTTAAATACTTGTTGAAGAGACAAGGAGTCTTTTTGGGAATAGTTGTCATTGGTGGCTGGTGGATCTGGGACAGTTGGATCAGATTCTGATGGAAGGTTCAGATAGTCCGGATCGCCCCAAGGCTCTTGACCCGCCTATTTGAACCGGAGCGGGTCGCTCCATACCATATTCGCCCAACCGCCACGGGTACTTCCATAAGCACGCCCTTTCAGCTGAACTGGGCCTCGGAATGACCCAATCCAACTGGGCCGACCTGAGCCCAACGAACCCTGCCGAGCCCTAGACGTGCGCAGCCCACCAACCGAGCCCAAGCCACTGTGAACCAAGCCCAACCTTACCGAGCCATGAACTGAACCATCACCAAGCCGAATTTTGCCAAAATTTTAAGGCTCCACAGCTCCCAACGACCGATGCGTACGTGCAAAGTGCGCCAATTCCGTCCTTCGCGCGCTTCGCGGGTCAAGTGTCAATTTTGAGCTAGTCCAAAATTGGCAATATTGGGTCACTAGTTGCATGGATGGCCAATGGTCCACTTGGTTGGCCCAATGAGGGAACCATTTGATGACTCCTCCTAAGATGACCACATTAATATATTGTCTTTACTTCCCCTTTCTTAGCAATGTGGGATATGGCTTTTCCATTCCCATTTCTCTTCAACCATTTACACTAAGTTGCCACTTTCAACAATTAATTTCTCATTCACTCGAAATTGGTTTTGAGAAAATAAATACTCCCTCCGTCCCACCTCACTTGAGGCTTATTTCCATTTTGGTCAGTCCCACTTCACTTGAGACTTCCTAAAATGGTAATCTTTTTATAATTTTATATTCAATCTACCCCACCCACTCATTCTCTCTATTCATTTTACACCACACAATTCATTCAACTAACCTACTATTAACCCCACTCATTTTCTCTCTTCATTTTCTACCACACATTTTCCTTATTTTATTCTTTTTTCTTAGTTATTGTGCGCACCTCTTAAGTATCAAGTGAGGTGGGACGGAGGGAGTATACCACATTAATCTACTCCGAACGTAGATTAATAATTTGCAACTTATTTCCATTTTTATTAAATGGAACTAATTACGAAACTTGGTCAAATGTTGGTCAAGCCAACATTTCTAACCAATTTCCAACAATCCCCCACATGAATGAAATTAATGCATGAATGCAGACTCTATAGAAAATCCCGACGAACTGTTACCGCATCGGGGTAGGTAGCTTCCGTCTTTAAACCATCCCTAGTAAGATGCTATCGATTTACTGGCTGCTCAGTGAACGCGATGTCTTGAACTGGTTGACGTTTTTATGTAAACCAAGACAATAGCATTTACACGATAACAATTCTAATATCTTTCGTTCTCACGTTGTGTCCAATTCGGCCCTCGACCATATCTTGGATTAATAAGTGTTTTATTTTAGAAGCGGCCACACTTCTCACTTATATAGGTGATCTCCCATAAAGAGTATCCTGCTATACTCCACATTTTCAAGGTATAGGAATCATTAAAAGCTTAATGTTTACCCTCACCACACGTCTGTAGGTTTTAGCACTCAGACGGCTTCTGAGGATGGGTTATATTGGGTTCCAAGTGCATCACTAGAATATTCATAACTTAGTTTCTCATTGAACCAAGTTTGTGGGATCTCCATTCATCATGGTTGAGTTACCTCTATGAATTCTTTGTTGTGTGAGTTTTAACCCCATTTCCCTTACTGCATTGTACATTTGATTTCTGTTTATACTTTTCGTAAACGGATCCGCTATATTTTCTTTTGACTTTACATAATCAATGAAAATTATTCCATTAAAGTTCAATTGTCTTAGGGCTCGTTTGGTAGCTTGATAGGATTAGCCTGTATTAATAGTCGAAAAATCTTAATCGGGGGATTAATTACACCACCCTTTTTTATGGGTAAATATGAAGGGGCTAGAGGTGATAAGATTGGATAAGAAGCTTATTTGAGTTGTACCTAGGATTAATAATCGGAGTGCATTTAGTCTATCAAACACCAAAATTATTGGGCTAATAGTCATATCCAGCTATAATTAGGCTACCAAACGAGCCCTTACTGTATTGTGCCTTCTTCGTATGTGTCGTGACTTTCCGTTGTGCATACAACTTTTTGCTCTTCCGATCAGTGGCGGAGCCAGAAAATTTTATCAACGGGGGCAAAAATTGCACAACATAAATGTTTTGACTGTATGTTAGTCAATGGGGGGAAAAATAATTATAGTGTATTATTATTTGTATCTTAAAGCGGGAAATTTCAACAAATTTCACTAAACCCCAAAAATATTGTAAATTTTGCACTAGTAAATTTTTATTTTTAAAAACCAATGGGGGCAATTGCCCCCTTTAGCTTGCATGTAGCTCCGCCTTTGCCCCGGAAAAACCACGACTTGGCTAGAGCGGTGAATTATCCTAGGATGTCTATTTGGTTTTAGAGATTAGAGTCTCCAACTATATTTTTAAAGGAACATAAGAAAAACCTAAGAAGAAAACAGAATAGGGGTTTGTTTAAAATGAGGTTACCAATGGGGACCAAATGGGATCAAAGTCTAATAAAACAAATAAAGAATTGTTTAAAATGAGAATGATGAGGTGGGAGACAGTATTAATGAACTGTTCACTCAGACTTTTTAATAAACTAACAGTAAAGTTTGGGTTTGGAAGCCTATTTCTGTATTTTAAAAAGAAGAAAACAGAATAGGGGTTTGTTGTGAAATGGACATTCTGGGAATCTACTCTTCTTATGCAGTATCATACTCGCAAATTAAGAGGCCGTGATGCATATCAAGAGAAGGACTTCCCAACCACCAGCACAAAAGCACGCTCTCAATCTTCATAACCATTATCCCTGTGATGCATCTCATAGTAATACATGTATTTTGAGACAAAACTTAATTTTTAAAATAACATGTATTTTGAGCCGAAAAGAGTATATTCAACAATCACTTCACATAAAGACAAACACTTCCATGCGAACATGGAAGGCCCGTCTCATCCATGAGACGGGTCGGTTTTTGACCCGCCCGCCTGACCCACGAACCGGCTCCAGGATCCAGGGGTCGACCCTGCCACGTGGCAGCCTCTCATAGGCCATTTTTTTTTTTTTTTTTGAAATTTTATATTTTTTTTTTTGGTTTTTTTTCGGTTTGTCAAAAGTAATAGTTACTATAACTTAATGTAATGACTGTGTTCATATAAAGTAACAGTTTGTATATATAAAAGTAATACATATATACAGAAAAGTAACAGTGTTTTTTCTATGTTTTCTTCGTTTGCCAAAAGTAATACTTATTACAACTAAAATGTAACGAACGTGTTATTTATATGTAATAATGTTTATACATAATTGTAACACATATGTATAGAAAAAATAATAATTCAACCATTTACATTTTTAGAGCTAAAAACACTTGATTAGTGTTACATGTAAAAGTATTACATTATCTATAGAAATATGTTATAATTTCTTTTATTAAAGTGTTACATTTACTTGTACAAAAAAATAATATAAAAACTCAAAAAAAAAAAAAAAAAAAAACATTTTTTTTTTTGACATTTGGGAGGCTGCCACGTGGCGGGTCATGCCCATGGGTCATGGGGCGACCTGTCTCATGCATGAGACGGATCCCCTTGTTCTCATGGGAGACCACCTCTCACATAAAAGGTAACTCCTAAATTATTTGCTAAATTCTCTCTAGTCAACTTCACTCTTTATCTCTCTCAAAATTACATTTACCCTCACATCGGAGGGTTTGCGGTAAAAGTTTTTTTTTTTTTTTTTTTAAATATATACAGTATATTTTACGCATGTTACTCTGAAGCGTAAAATTTCTAAAAGCTAATGGTATCAAGTAAGGGAAGAAGATACATATTGTTTTCATGATATTTTTTTTAACTAAAAATATATTGTTGTTTTTTCAAATGTCATGATTTTTCTACTTCGTTTATTAGAGTTTACCACACATTGCAAATAACTTTAACGAAGATAATGAACGGCGTTGGTTTGACTAACCATAAATACATAAAGAAAAAGAAAAAATCTTTAGTTATTAACTATAACGAACCAAATACATCTATTTCATTAATATGTACTCCATCCGTCCCAAAATGATCTTCTCATTTGACTATTCAAACTTTTTAAGGATATGAACACTTGCTTCACTAGCTATGTTTTGTTTATGCATTTTTTTAAGGCCAAAATGTAGAAATGAAAAGAAGTTTTTGGGACAATGAGAAATGATAAATAGGAAGATCATTTTGGACGGAGGGAGTACAACACTATGCTGAATGATAAATTCTGACTAGGGCTTTATACGAACCGAGCTGGCTCGGGCTCGGCTCGTGAAAGCTCGAGCTCGAGTGAGGTCGAGGTGTAGCTCGAGTCGAGCTCGAATCGATTGTCAAGCTCGTTTTTGTTATCGAGCCAACCGTGTTAGACTCGTTAAAAGCTCGAGTTTTTCGGCTCGATAAGCTCATTAAAATTGAATTTTTGTTTTCGAACGGCTCGAACTCGGCTCGATAAGCTCGAATTCGGCTCGATAAGCTCGTTAAGACCATATTTTTCTTAAAAAAAAAAGCCTAAGCTCGAGCTCGGCTCGTTAAAACTCGAGTTCGATATCGACTCGAGTTGTTCGCGAGCAGCTCGAACAAGCAAGTGGGATCGAGTTCAAGCTCGATAAGTTCTAAACGAGCTCGAGCTCGACACCCCAAAGCTCGACTCGGCTCGGCTCGTTTACAGCCCTAATTCTGACATATGGCTACATTATTTTTCTCACAGTTTAACGCGACAAGTTGAGTAGAAAGATAATTTAGTCCTACAAATTGAAAATGATGGTAACATAAATTTTACAACTTCTATTCCGAACAAGTCCAAATTGATGCTGAAAGTAAGCGCCGTGATTTCCAACTTAAAACAAGTTTATTGGTTGCTAACTCCTCCACCCTGTAGCCATCGTTGAATAGTCCTAGCAATAACTTTGCTTGACAATGATTAGCAAAGCTTATGTTAATGGGGCGAAAATCCACCGACCCCAACAAATGCCCCCACGACCACCCCTCTGTCTCCCCATTGACCCGATATATTCGGGCCAATGACCCAACGATCCGTGGTCCCAAGAGAACCCGCTCCACTAATGCCCGAGCTCGACCTTGAAGCGGGAATCCAACCTCCAAAGAGTCGTACAAGGCCGAGTAGTGGTGTAGCGAGTCCATGAAGCGACCCACAAACCCTCCGTCGGTAGTGGGGCCCACCTCTTCTTCCACTAAGGTCACTAGCCTCGGGTTTATGGACTTTGCTTCGGAAAGGAATGAGGCCACCGAATTTGGGGATCGGTAACTAAAATGTGGCAAATGCAACATGCAATTTATAACAATTGCCTCTCCTCTCACCAGTTTGAGAGAAGAAGGCTTAAATGTCTCGTCTGAGTCTAATCTACATTGATGAAACGAAAATGGTTGACCAATTGAAGCAGCGAATGCAGTCAATCGGCGACCCGTCTCTTGGACGGTCGCGATCGATCTTTTGCCGCTCCCGCCCCTCGAGAGGGCGGTGATTCGAAGGTGTGGGGTCGGTGGGCCCTCCTTTCTAGACACCAAGGCTTGCATCAATGAGGCCCATTGGATCCCTTCCATGATATCGTAGTCCACTATGTGAACCCTCCTATCTTGGGCCACAGCTTCCAAAATGGCTTGATTAGCCGTGAAATGCCCAAACTTGACATAGGGAGACATATCCTGCAGAAGCTGAAATGCAGCAAGCACATCCGTCCGATTATGATGCTCATCACGATGGTGGTAGGGCCCACTAGAAGCCAGCTTACTGTGGAGCCCACCACAGGCCCCCGAGCCGTCAAGCAAACCCAGAAGAGCCTCGGTAAAATAAGCCGCTAGCCTCTCCATGTTAGAGCCGTCAGTTGGCGACGCTAACTCCTTGAGCCGAACCAAAATCACTCTAGCCAAATCATGGCTCTTGTTGACGCCGGTGAGTGCCTCAGCTGCAGCCATCAAGAGGTGGACCAGCCTTAGCCCTTTCAAATCTTCATTGGTATCATCATCATCATCGATCATCATTAATGTGTCCGTGGACATAGGGCTGACGACTTCAGCCCTCATCTGATTCGTTTGATCTTGATCGTCCATCATGAGCTCAACGAGCTCGTGGAAGATATCCTGGGGCCCACTCGAGAGTGCGTCCCAATCAACCATTGGTGACCAGTCATCCCAGTTGCAACCAATGTCATCGGAGGAAGAAGTGGTGGTGGTGGTGGTGGCCGGACTACAGTATGATAAGTCGAATTCTGCAAGATGATCAACAAACATGGCCATTTAAACAGCTTAAACTACTTACAATCTACCAAATCTAGCTCTAAAGATTTGTAGTTTAAGGAAAGAGAGGGATTAAGAGAAAATAGCAAGGCACATTAGTAAATGCCAATAATTACTAGAAAAACTTAAGCATCCCTTTGCTTGGTTGGGTATTTATACTCCAGTAGTGAGCTGGTATTAATCAAGGTTTTGTCTTTGGGGATTTTACTGTAATACCCCTGGATGAAAAGGGTGATTGTGAGCAACAAATTTGTCATTTTCATAATTTGAATGGGAACTGCCTGAATGTAGGAATTACTCCATTTATCTGTCCCGCTTTAAGGTTGTCACAACAAAAACTTCATATTCATCTTCTTTTTCCTACTTTACTTTTTATACTCATATAATTTATTTTACTTAAGGTCCGTGCAAAGTCAAGTAAAAACATTAAATTAAATTGAGACGGAGAGAGTATAGTATTAGAATACTATTAGTTAAAACAGTAGAGATCTTTGGTGGAAACAGTGAATATTTATATGATGAATCATGGGATAGGTAGATAGGTAGATGGAGCCAAGGAAGCACTACCAAGAGGGATCTATGATGTGGTGACTCATATATCATCAGCTTGGAAAATTTTGGGAGGATGAACTGTTCAATGATCAATTGGGAGAGTTAATCTCAATTAAGTACCCTAAGTTTACTAGTTGTATCACACAGAGGTTTGTAGTTTTGTTTTTCTCATTTTACCACCCCCAGAGTTTGCTTATTATTTCACTTGGAAGATTGTAGTTTTATCTTTCTCATTTCACTACCTTGTTGTTTAGATATTGCATCATTTGCATTGTGTGTGTGTGTTGGGGGGGGGGGGTTATAATTTACAATATAGTCCCCTTTGGGTAGGGATGGCCAAACCGAACCGGACCGGAAAAGCCCGGAACCGGAGCAAACCGGGGAGGAAACCGGAACCGGACGAACCGGAACCGCAAGGCATCCGGGCCGGTTCAGAGTCACATATATGCCGAACCGGAACCGGAACCGTAACGGGACCGAAAATCCCTTGTTTTTCAATAATTTTAAAGGGGGGGACCGGAACCGGACCGAACCGGAACCGGATTGTGCCAAACCGGAACCGGAACCGGGGTAAGCGCGGGCCGGTTCAGGGTCACCCTTTTGCCGAACCGGAACCGGAACCGGCGGTTCCGAACCGGAACCAGGCCTGAAACCGGTTTTGGCCATCCCTACCTTTGGGAGCATGGGGTTGACATTTTATGTTATTTGCAGGGGTCATAATTTCAATATACAAAACAATTGCAAATTTAGGTCCTAAAGTGAGATAATTAAAATTACAGGCCTTTTAGTGACACATGTAAACCACATGTCGTAGAATGAGAAAATTATAATTATAATCCCCAAAATAATATGATATGTATAACTAAGGATAATGAACTAAGTGTTATAATATATTATTACGTGGACGTCCTTTGAACTAGAAGTGTACAAGAGAAGCTTTGCATGATTATCTTTCGCGAAGCTTACTAAGGAAGCTTTGTAAATATTTTCAGTGAAGCTTACTAGGGAAGCTTGGTAAATATCTTCAGAGAAGCTTACAAAGGAAGCTTTACTAAAGGATAGTGTTTATCCTTATGGAAGCTTATAAAGGAAGCCAATTTCCACCTATAAATAGTAGGCTTTAGTTTTCATTTCAATAGACTTCAGAAGTTCTTAACTTCTCTCTTTTTCTCTTGTACACTCTCTCTATAATAGTTTTGAAATAAAATATTATCTATTGAGATTATGCTCTTGGTTCTCCAGTTTTATAACACGTTATCAGCACGACTTCGTTCTAGTTCCAGATCCTGAGCTATAGTCACCGAAGTAGGTACAATATCGGTAAGATCTACCTAGTCTCTTTTCAAGTTATTTCAAAATTATATCTTATATATGTTTACAGGATTTTAAAATAATAAATGAATATAATTCTACGATGTTTAAAATTACATCACAGTTAAAACTATGTGGAGAAAGAATAACTGATAACGATATGCTAGAGAAAACTTTCTCCACATTCTTTCTTTGATTTGCTCATGCAGTAGCAATATCGAGAAAAAAGTTTTAAAAGATATTCTGAATTGATCTCATATGCCTGAGCAAAATAATGAGATCTTATTGAAAAACCACGAAGCCCGCCCCACTGGCTTTACTCCATTCCCTGAAGTGAACACTAGTATATATGATAATACTGAGCGAGGCCGAGAACGTGGTCGTGGACGTAATCGCAGCCGTGGTCGGGGGAGATTTTATAATCGGTATCATAATGTCAATCACC
Source organism: Campanula takesimana (assembly GCA_026119855.1). Classification (NCBI taxonomy): domain Eukaryota; kingdom Viridiplantae; phylum Streptophyta; class Magnoliopsida; order Asterales; family Campanulaceae; genus Campanula; species Campanula takesimana. The sequence continues at coordinate 106,392 of JAOWBW010000725.1, forward strand.
CCAATAATGATGGAAAAATCTCTCGCCACCAGAAGTGGAATAGAGAAGGTAATAATGAAATATCATCTACTAGACAAATTAAGCAACCGATAAAAATTGAGAATTTATGTTATCGGTGCAGAATGAAAGGCCATTGAGCCCGTACCTGTCGTACGCCTAAACATCTTGTTAAATTGTATCAAGCATCAATGCTGAATAAAAGGAAATATGTTGAAACAAATTTTGTCTATGAAAACGATGATGTGAATTAAGTGAAAGGTCCATGATTTTATCAAAACACTCTTAAGGCCAAAATGATAAAGAAATATGTGCAGCGGAATTGATATTTTCTTAAGCCTTATAGTTGTTGTCTAATATATATATTCCTAATTTCATTGTCAAATTTTATCTTGTCTATGTGATCAAGCAATAATAATTAAAGCAATAAATAACATAATTGAAATGAAAATTAAAGTGCAAGACAAGAAATAAAAAGAGACAAGAGGCGAGAATTTTAAAGTGGTTCGGAGGAAAACCCATCTCCTACATCCACCCCCACTGTAGTCAATAGTGAGATCAATCCACTATAATCCACTTACTTAAAAGCTTACAATGAATGATATAGGCAAGTTCCCAGAACCCCCTCTTCTTAACCTTCACTCAGTTAAGGAAGCCTTTTGACTAAGGCTGTAAAAAGAAAAGAAAAATTACAAATGTTTAAAAGTAAAATGATTAAGCTTGGCTGATAGCTTAGGCTGGGTTGGGGGTTGTAACTGGGTGCTAAAAGCACAATGCAGGCTCTTGAGTTGATGCAGGATCTTCAAGAGTAGTTGTGTTCCCCTTAAAGGTTGCAAGGTTTGGTTAGGTTGATTGTCAAAGGGTTAAAAGGGTAAGGGGATAAATGGTGAAGGATAGCTGTTGGGAGGATAGCTGCTGAAGGGTTAAAGGGTAGGTTTTTGGGGTGTAAACCTTAGTGTGTGCAATTGGTGTTTATTGCACACACTAGGTGAAAGCATAGTAAAAAGGAGGGTGATTTGATGCTGGATACACACTTGCAAATGGGGAGATTGGTTGCAATATATAGGGGAAAAGAGGAAGTATCCGTTGGGAAGGTTTAATGGAATGGGTGGAGTCTTCAATGCTTGGTCTTTGGTCTTCAAACACAATTCCTTGTTTTGTGGAAGGTTGTCTTCATTTATTGGGAAGGCTTCATTTTCAACGACCATGTTTACACTTTACAGGCTAACACAAGCAAAAGCAATGCTGGAGGAATTTTGATTCACTTGAGAATTGAACTTTTGCAGTTGACTACCTTGTCCATTTATGCTTCGTTTAAGTTCTTTGTACATATCTTTCCACAGGGAGATCGTATGCAAAAACCAATTGCAAACTCTTGTTCGTCTTTAAATTACCTTTCTAATGAGTCCAATATAGAATATTTTAGGACTCATTTAAGTGGTAAAAATCCTTGTTGAAAAAAAAACAGAAACATAGAGGAGCCTTTGTGTAACTTTTGCATCTTTCTCTCTTGACATCTTTGACCACTTAACTTTAACCCGTTAGTTAAATGATCAATCATCATCAAAACAATAAGTTAGGACCTAACATTAAGATCCATCTACAAATACACATCTGGATATATCAGATTTTCTCAATCCAGATGTAAATGATTACATACTTAATGGGGGAGAAACCCAAACTAACTAAAGTATCTGACTCATTATAATTTACTTTAGTGTGTTCTATTAGGCCAAAATATGTTTAGCCCCCTCAAGTTTACACCAAATCCCACTTTGCCACCTCGAACGAAATTTGTCCCAGATTGGTACCCAATGTTAAAATTATCCCACTTTGCCACCCAGATCTAAACGATTGTTAGATATTTAATAGAATATGTAACGAATGGACTAGTTTGTAATGATTATTACTTTTTAAGGGTCAAAATGCAAAGTTTTAAATATAAAGTACTAAAAATTTATTTATTTTTTTCCAAATAATTAAAATTATCTTAAATCTGCTATATTTAATATTTCTTGAAAATAATACTAATTTTTAAGCAAAAATATTTTTAAAAAAATAATATATATATATTTTTTTAATAAAAAGAGAGCGGTGAAATTTAAAAAAATATATTTAAGGACAAAGTTATGGTAAAAAAAGACACTCATTTTGGGACGAATATTTCTTGAAAATAGACAGTCATTTAGGGACAGAGGGATTATAATGTTTTATTTTTTAAAACATAAAATTATTACAAATATTATGATTTAAAATTTTTATTTTATATTTTAGAAAAATATAAATAAAACATAACTATGTTTTTTAGAAAAAAAATCTTTATTTTTTAAATAAATTTATTTAAGAAAATAAAAAAAACCGTACTAAATTTTTATTTTAAAAAAAATATATAATTTTTTAAAAAATATTTTTGCTTAAAAATTAGTATTATTTTCAAGAAATATTAATTATAACAAATTTAAGATAATGTTAATTCTTTGGAAAAAAAAATGAATTTTTAGTACTTTATATTTAAAACTTTACATTTTGACCCTTAAAAAGTAATAATCATTACAAACTAGTCCATTCGTTACATATTCTGTTAAATTTCTAATAGTCGTTAAGATCTGGGTGGCAAAGTGGGATAATTTTAACATTAGGTACCAATCTGGGACAAATTTCGTTCGAGGTGGCAAAGTGGGATTTGGTGTAAACTTAAGGGGGCTAAACATATTTTGGCCGTTCTATTATTTCAGTGTGTGTGTGTTTTTAACATATTTAACTTTTACTTATAAATATATTTAATTGTAAATGATGTTAATATTAGTACAATATATGGTAGTACAAAGATGATTGATGGCTCCAGAAGAGCTAACATAGTACTACTAAGAGGAACAAAAATCAGTATAAAAATGCATTGTTTTAATTTATATCTCAAAGAAATTTACTATGCTTTAAAGATATTCGTGAAAATGGATATCATATTGAGACAAGTAATGAAGAAGAGATGGAATATTTATGCATTACAAAGACTGAATCAGGTAACAAATTTGTGGTAAAAAAGTTGCCTGTATTTTCCTCTAGAGTACGCTATACAAAGATTAGTATAATTGAAGTACATATGACAGTAAACCAGAAGTTTACTGATATAGATGGTCTTATTAGTAAACCAGAAGTTTACTAATATAAATGGTTTTACCAGTAAACCAGAAGTTTACTGATATAAATGGTCTTATTAGTAAACCAGAAGTTTACTAATATAAATGATTTTACCAGTAAACCAGAAGTTTACTGATATAAATGGTTCTACTATATGGCATGACCGGTTAGGGCATCCCAGTTCTAATATGATGCAAAGAATTATGAAAAATTCACATGGGCATACATTGAAAAACAAGAAGATTTTTCAATCTAATGAATTCTCATGTACTGCTTGCTCTCAAGGCAAATTGATAATTAAGCTATCACCAGAAAAAGTTGGAGTTGAATCTCCAAAATTTGTTGAGAGAATTTAAGGTGATATATGTGAACCGATTAATCCACCGTGTGGACCATTTAGATATTTTATGGTTTTAGTAGATGCATCTACTAAATGGTCACACATAAGTTTATTATCAACTCGCAACCTGGCGTTTGCGAGAAATTCGATTACGATCACAATTTCCATATTATGTGATCAAGACAATTCGCCTTGATAATACTGGTGAATTTACATCATAGGATTTTAATAACTATTGTACATCTATTGGAATAGATGTTGAACATCCAGTTACTTATGTTCACACACAAAATGGTTTAGATGAAGCATTTATTAAACGAATTCAGTTAATAGCTAGACCGTTGCTTATGAGAGCAAAGCTACCTGTCGTAGCTTGAGGACATGTTGTTTTATATGCAGCAGCACTTATACGCATCATGCCATCAAGTTATCATAAGTTTTCCCCATTACAATTGGCTTATGGTCATGAGCCAAATATTTCCCATCTAAGAATTTTTGGGTGTGCGGTATATGTTCCAATTTCTCCACCACAACGCACCAAGATGGGACCCCAACGGAGATTGGGGATATATGTTGGGTATGATTCTTCTTCTATTATAAGATATCTTGAACTATTAACAGGAGATCTATTTGCGGCACATTTTGCCGATTGTCATTTTGATGAAAAAAATATTCCCAACATCAGGGGGAGAAAGTAAGATGGAAAAGGAAATCAAGTGGAATATATTGCAATATTATATTGATCCTCGTACAAAGAAATGTGAACCAGAAGTTCAAAAGATAATCCACTGCAAGAGATAGCGAATCAATTGCCAGACGCATTTACTGGCCTAAAAAGAGTGACAAAGTCACATGTTCCAGCTGTAAATGCTCATATACGGATTGATGTCCCGATTGGACAATCCGCTAATGAATCTAAACCATGTCTGAAGCATGGAAGGCCTATCGGTTCCAAAGACAAAAATCCTCGAAAGAGAAAATGAGCAAATTATGAGAAAAGTCCCGTCGAGGTAAATGAATCTCCTGAAGAGATACATGACAAATCTGATCAAATACTTCCAGAAGAAGTTCATGTACCTGTAATCATTAAGAATGATGAGATCTCGATCAGTTATATCAGTACAGGAAAAAGATGGAACCGCGAGGAAACAATTATCGACAATATTTTTGCATATAATATAGTGCTTAATGTTATGGAAAATAACGAGGATCATGAACCTAAGTGTATCGACGAGTATCGATATTGAAATGATTGGCCAAAGAGGAAAGACGCAATTCAAGCAAAATTCAACTCACTTGAGAAGCGTGAGTTTTTCGGACCTGTAGTCCATACACCTGAAGGTGTAAAACTAGTAGAGTACAAATGGGTCTTTGTGCGAAAAAATAAATAAATATATAAATCACATTTTTTTGCACAAGAATAAAGCATGTCTTGTTGCACAAGAATAAAGCACGTCTTGTTGCACAAGAATGAAGCACATCTTGTTGCACAAGGTTTTTCGCAAAGACCTGGATTTGATTATGAGGAGACATATTCTCCTGCGGTGGATGCAATTACATTTCCCTATCTCATTAGTCTGGCAATACATGAAAAGCTTGATATGCGTTTAATGGATGTTGTCACTGCATATTTGTATGGTAGACTTGACAATGATATTTATATAAGAATCCCAGAAGGATTCAAGATGTATGATGAATGCAATTCAAATTCTCAAGAAGTTTGTTAAATTAAATAACAAAGATCTTTGTGTGGATTAAAATGATCTGGACGGATGTGGTATAACCGTCTCAGTGAATACTTGGCGAAATAAGGATACAATAATGATCCTATTTTACCCATGTATTTTTCATTAGAAAATCTGCTTAAGGACTTGTTATAACGGCTATTTATGTTAATCTAAATGTTATTGGAAGTCCAGAAGAACTTTCAATAGCTGTTAAGCTGCAAATGTGCCTACGAGGATAGAACTCCCAGAAGGAGTATTATCAGGAAGGCCAGTGATCTCACCTAACGAAATACATACCCCTGCCCAGAAGAGAGGGAGGCCAATTGGTTCCAAGGATTCGTATCCCCGTAAACGGGTGAGTGCACAAAGTCGAATCCCGTTAGAAATAGTAAAATTGGAATCTCATCCGATCTATCTCATGATATTGTTCCAGATTATGGATTCGTTTTGAAAACAAAGTCGGGGGACGCCTCGACATTGACATCCATTTCTGAGAATAAATAAATATCAGTTAGTCATGCATGCATATATGAGATATGTAATCGGGATGAAACAATTATCAACGATGTATTTACTTATACAGTAGCAACTGAGATTATATGTGGCGATGATATTGAACCTCGTTCCGTAAATGAGTGTAAACAAAGAATTGATTGGCCTAAATGAGAGAAAACAATCCAGTCAAAGTTCGATTCCTTAAAGAAAAGAGGAGTGTTTGGACCAGTAGTTCCTACACCTCTTAGGGTTATGCCCGTGGGATATAAATGGGTATTTACGAGAAAAATGAATGAGAGAAATGAGATTACGAGATATAAATCTCGCCTTGTGGTACAAGGTTTCTCTCAACGGCTTGGGATTGACTTTGATAAGACATACTCTCACGTTATGGAAGTTATTAGATTATGATATTTTGTCAGATAATGATCCAGCAGATCAGAAGTCAAGACAACTGCGGTGACTGATTCACGAAGTCACTACCTAAAGCCATTTTTGAGAAGTATGTGAAAACAATTGGCTTACGCAGATTGTTAGAGCTTCCACCCTTGTAGTTTTTAGGGGGAGTATCCAGAAGATACTCATATTTCATTGTACTCTTTTTCCTTCGCGCGGGGTTATTTTTCCCACCGGGTTTTGTTACCCGCCAAGGTTTTAACGAGGCAATTAGCGTTTATTAAAAAGATTGTGAGTTGTACTCTTTTCCTTCGAGATTATTTTTTCAAAGGGTTTTTGCTCGAAAGGTTTTTAATGAGGAAACACGTACGACACAATTATCATTCAAAAGGAATCTCCAAGGAGGAGTAGGCGACTAAGAGATCGCGAGTAATGTTTTGTTCAGGGGGAGCATCATGAAGCTAAGAAATCGTGTACTCTTTTTCCTTCACTAGAGTTTTTATCCCACAGGGTTTTTCTGGTAAGGTTTTAATGAGGCATGCTACTTAGCTGCGGACATCCAAGGGGGAGTGTTATAATATATTATTATGTGGATGTCCTTTGAACCATAAGTGTACAAGAGAAGTTTTGCAAGATTATCTTTCGCGAAGCTTACTAAGGAAGCTTTGTAAATATCTTCAGTGAAGCTTACTAGGGAAGCTTGGTAAATATCTTCAGAGAAGCTTACAAAGGAAGCTTTACTAAAGGATAGTGTTTATCCTTATGGAAGCTTATAGAGGAAGCCAATTTCCACCTATAAATAGTAGGCTTTAGTTTTCATTTCAATATACTTCAGAAGTTCTTAACTTCTCTCTTTCTCTCTTGTACACTCTCTCTATAATAGTTTTGATATAAAATATTATCTATTGAGATTATGCTCTTGGTTCTCCAGTTTTATAACACTAAGACAAATTTTATACAAGCCATTTAAGTGATGCAGCACTACCTTGAGTAGTAAATGAAATTAAACTTTATTGGTGATGGCAGTGGCGGAGCCAGAAATCGAAGGATGGGGGGCAAAATATGTTGGAGCCAAGGAATGATGAATGGGGGTTCGGGGGCAGCGCCCCCGATTTTTTTTCTTTTGGATTTTTTTTCGGTGTTTCTATATACTGTACAATACAATTTTAGGCATAGACATATAGTTAAGTACTAACTTTAATGGTGACAATAAAGCATCTACGATTCAACACATATACTCCCTTTGCCCCAAAATGATATTTTTATTTGCCATTTTTCATCGTCCCAAAAAATCTTTCTCATTTTTACGGTTTAGGCTTAAAAGTGCACAAACAAATTGAATAGGCAAATGTTGAAATTATTTTGAGACAAATGGAGTATAACACAAAGTATCCAAAGATTTAACATATATAGTTGTTTAACATCGACCATATTTTTACTCACCTACCTCACGTTTCTTACATAATTCCGTCTTAAAAATAAAAGTGTACTCCCTCCGTCTCATACTTATCGCTACTTATTTTCCTTTTAGTATCCCATACTTATTGCTACTTACCTAAAATGTTCTATCTTCTCTCTCTTACTCACTCACAACGACTATCCACTAACTTGTTTTCTCTCTCCTACCCACTTACAACAATCACTTTTCCAACATATTTTATTAATCCTCGTACATTTCCATTTGGTATCAAAAAGTAGGGGACGGAAGGAGTAAATTTTAGAGGGACGGAGGGAATATATTTGTATGTACAGTGTGTATATATATAGTTAACTGCCAAATAAATAAATAAATAAATAATGAAAAGCCAAGGGGAGGGCAGTTGCCCCTGCTTGCCCCCTTGTGCCTCCTCCAATGGGCGATGGGTTGGTTTTCATATACTCCGGATCATTTTAGTTGACTTTTGATGTAATTTAGACTAGGTTTGATGCGATTTTGAGTTCATATGGTATTGATGAGATTTGTGGGGAAATCATTGTAATAGAGAGATATTGTATCAATTTTGTGATGTCCCGCATTACCTTTGGATGCTCAAGTGTTGCAGTCAAGTCAATGGTCAATTCAGAGTCAAAGTCAAAGTTAACAGAAGTCAAGAAGGTCAAGAGAGAAATGGAGAAAAGAAGAAAAAGTTGGAAGATGGACCGAGCGCCCGCTCGCTATACACCAAGCGCCCGCTTACCTCCTTGATTACGATGGAAGTTTCTGCCCACAACCGAGCGCCCGCTTGGGGTCTAACGACCGCCCGCTTGCCCCTCCGACTGGACTACGGGATTTGCCTAGTTTTTAGGAATTTAATGATATCCTCTCCATATTTGGACTCCTCTTTTATGTATTAAATGGATAGATTTTAAGACTCAGTTTTTCTTATGCTTTGTTTTAGGTTTTATTTTACTTTTGAAGGTTTGTAACAGATTTGGAGATTTTCATCATCAAGCTTAATATCCAGGTTTATGATTTTTTATTATTTTCTTGTGATCTTGAGTATGAGTATGAGTATCAGTAGCTAAACATCTAAGTTTTCGGATTGGATACAAACAATTACATGATCTTTATGCTATGAGATTTTAATTCTTCCATATAATCATTGTTTTGGTTTAACACAATAGTTTTAATACTGTTTTAGAGTTTCAATCATATTGATAGATATTTTTGGCTATTTAACTATTCGGGTTTAATCTCTTGCACTTGCGTGGAGAGTTAGACATAGCCATTGTTGTGTTGAATAGCTTAGATCTTGGACCTTGCGGAAATTGAGAAAAACTAGGTTATTATATTCTTAGACGCTTAATAAATTCTTTGTGTGTTAATCGGACCTTCCGGAAGGGTTAATATACATCGAATAAAAGGATTGCAATTCGGCCACCTAACCGTCTCAATTCTTAAATAAGTGAATGAATCTCAAATCAATAATATTTCTTTAGTCATCAAAATAGCATAAAGTGAACGTAATTGTGAAGTCCAATCCGTGAACTGCTTCAACCTTTTTGAGTAAAATCTTTGCTTTAGTTACGATTTTAAGATTAGTTTAATTAGTTACATTTTTAGTTTACTTAAGTTTAATAAAAAATCAAAAACAAAAACCCCCCTTGTTACTTTTACATTAATTAAATACACTTGTTTTCACCAAGTCTCTGTGGTTCGACACTTATAAATGTACATTGCTACTTCAGTACTTGTATACTTGCAAGGTTTTATTACACGTGAGATTTTTCTCCATCAAGTTTTTGGCGCCGTTGTCGGGGACTTGTTGTGATTTACAAGTTTATTTAATCGGTGCATGTTTGGTAGGCTTCATTGGATCCCGAGTCGGTCCCTTTGAACGATAATATTGATAGACTTGATAGGAGAATTCCCTCTATCCGTGAGTCAGAATCAGAATCTGAAACTTCTGTCACCGAGATAGAGGTAGCTTTAAGTGAACCAGAAACTTCTTCCACCGAGGGAGAAGAATCAGAAGTAGATATGGGTGATAATGCTACTATGAATCAATATGCTAGACCTAAGGTAGACACATCTGTGTCTTGTATTGTGCTGACTGGAGCAACAAAAGCCCATGAGGTTAAGGGGCAGTACTTTAATATGTTGCCCAAGTTTCAGGGTCTTCCCGTTGAGAACTCTTTGAACTTTTTAAGGGAGTATATGATGACCATTGCAGGGTTTCTTTTGAAAGAGAGGGTAACTGATGAACAATTGAGACTTAAATGCTTCCCTTTTTCTTTAAAAGGGGAGGCTAAAACATGGTTGATGTTGTTACCTCCTATGAGCATTAGGACTTGGGATGAGTTACATGATAATTTCTTGGGTAAATATTTTCCCCATGCTACTCTTTCCACTTTTAGACAGAAAATCATAGGCTTTGTACAAGAGCAAGGTGAGCCGTTTCATGAGGCATGAGATAGATTTAAAATGCTTCAAGCACAATGTCCCCATCATAATTTCCCTCTACCATTGTTGCATCAGACTTTTTATAGGGGGTTGAATCATGTTGACCAAGCGATGGTTGACAATGCAGCGGGTGGGTTTCTAGGATCTAAAACCGCTGCACAAACCCAAGAATTGTTTGAGATGTTGGGAGCTAATTTTCAACAAAAAGGGTCTAGGGGTAAAACAAGGGGAGTACATGAGTTGAGTGGTAGTGATGATTTTGCTAGACAGGTAGCATCATTAAATAAAAAAATTAGTAAGATGACCACTATTGGTGTTTCCGCAAATGCCAATGCTATTAATGATTTTTGTGATAATTGTGGGCCTAACACTCATGCTGCTAATGTTTGTCAAGTAGGTGTGCAGTTGTCTCCTGAACAGGTACAAGCTATGCAGGGTTACCCTCCAAGACAAAATCAAGGTGGTACCTTCTCCAATACTTACACTCCAGAGTGGAGGAATCATCCTAACTTATTATGGAGGGGTAACGAAGGAATGTAGTATCAACAGCAAAAGCCTCTGTATCCTCTACAAGGCAATATTGAGCCACCAAAAGCATCATTGGAGGATATGATCATGTTGATGAGGCAAGATCAACAACAGATGAAGGTGGAGCAACAACAGAGAGAGAAGCACCAAGATGCAGTCACAAAGAAGCTGGAGACTCAAATTGGACAGATTGCAGAAGGGCTTCAAGGGAACAAGACCGGTATGTTCCCAAGTTGAGGGGAGCAAGCTAAGGCCATCATGACCCTCAGAAATGGCAAACAGGTAAGTAATGAGGTACATTCTACTCTTTCTTCTAAACCTTCTGAGACACATGTTGAGGATGTAGTTGGTAAGAGTACTAATGGTATGGGGAAATTCCTAATAATGATTCTTCCACCCCCAAGCCATATGTACCTCCCGTACCGTTTTCTGGTAGGTTTATGAGAAATAAGTTGGATAAACAGATGTCAGATCTATATGAGATGTTTTCGAAAGTGACATTAACCTGCTAGCCAAGGATACCGAGTTTATCTTCGACCAAGAGTGCTTGGAAGCCTTCAATTTATTGAAGGAAAAGTTTACTTGTGCCCCCATTCTTTCTAGTCCCAATTGGTCTCTACCCTTTGAGATCATGTGTGATGCGTCTGACTCTGCTATTGGGGCTGTGTTGGGGTAATGAGTAGACAAGTTACCTCATGTGATCCATTATGTGAGTAGAACTTTGAATGATGCTCAACTTAATTATACTACTGTTGAAAAGGAATTTTTAGCGGTGGTATTTGCTTTAGAAAAATTTTGTTCTTACTTGCTTGGATCCAAGGTGATTGTCTATTCAGATCATCCTGCTTTGAAATATTTGTTGAATAAAAAGGATGCTAAACCTAGACTTCTTCGTTGGATGCTCCTACTGCAGGAGTTTGATATAGAGATTAGTGACAAAAAGGGGACTGAAAATGTCGTGGCGGATCACTTATCTAGGCTTAAGGATTTCACTTTTACTAGTGTTATTGGTGGGGTGATTCTGGTTAATGAAAATTTTCCGGATGAGCAACTCTATGCTTTACATGTCCAAGAGCCTTGATATGAGGATTTTGTGAATTATCTTGTGACTAACTTGATACAACCACACTTCACTTACGACCAAAAATGAAAGTTTACGTCAGATGTGAAGCATTATATTTGGGATGATCCTTATTTGTGGAAAATTTGGCCGGACAAGATTATTAGGAGATGCATTCCTGAACATGAGCAAGGTAGTGTGTTGCGGTTTTGCCAAGAACTCCAATGTGGTGGTCATTTTAGTGGGCAAAAGACCGCTAGGAAAGTGCTTCAATCGGGTCTCTATTGTCCCACTCTATTTAAAGATGCTCAAGAGTTTTGCATAAGATGTGATAGATGCCAACGAACCGGCAAAATAGGAAAGAGAGATGAGATGCCCTTGCAACATAATTTGATAGTTGATATTGTAGACACCCCGCCTTGGACCTCTCACCCCGATTGCATACATAGTATTTTTATTTAACTTATTTTCGTTAATTTCTGTAACTTCAGTTAAGTTCCTAACTGATTCCGTTAGTTTTGGACTAAACTGCATAACAGAGTTAACTTTTAGGGTCATTCTGTCATTTTTACCCGCGGGCACCTCCCGTAATAGACATGTGCCACGCGCGCGTTTGACCTAACTTGCCGGACCCGCGCGCCTCCCATATTGACCGTTACGGATTGCAGCATTTTCCCTCAATTTTTAGAGTCAAAAACCATCTTTTTGTCACATGTTTTATTCTAGCATTAAACCCCTTTATTTTATAAATCCAAATCCTTTATTCTAGCCATTCTCCATAAAGACAAAATATTTTATTCCATTCTTATTTGATTTTCTTTTTATTCATTTATCTTTCTTTATTTTCCTATTGGTTGAAAAGCCATCTTTCCCTCATTTCTCCACCTATTTAAACCCATATTTTTTACCTTAGAGGAGGACCCCAACTTTTATGATCTATCAAGAACTCTACATAAATTCTCCCAACAAGAGTTTTAACAACAAAACTCTACACAAATTTCTACACAACAATTTCTCTACAACAAACACTACTTTCTCACCAAGTTTGAGGTCCTCTTTCTTAAGGTACAATTTTACCTCTTTTTCTTCTCTTATTTTACATGTCTTAGTCAATGTATGCAATCCCCATCAATGGGACATGACCTAAAGATCACTTTATTACATTAAAGTTGGTTAAAGGTTATCTCCCTACATTCTAAACTCTAGTTTAATTCACTCTTCTTCTCTTAATGTAATCTTTAGCATAAAATCAATAAAACAATTCTCTTTTATTTCCCCTTTCTTTTCATTGTAATTGTTAGCACTTTTATATTAATAAATTGAAGGACTTTTTTTAGCATTAGAACACCCTTAGTAGCAAGACCCGCGTAAGCGGGGCGGAGTGGGTGTTTAAGTACTTCCCACTCCGTCACCTAACCCCCTAACCCTTCTCTTCCCGAATCTCTGATTTTGTACATAAATTAGGCTATTCTTAGATTTTTCTTATGTTCTTTTAAAAACATAGGTGGCGACTCTAATAATTAAAACAAGTTAGACATCCTAGGATAATCCACCGCTCTAGCCAAGTAGTGGGCTTTCCCGAGGTATCTACAGATATTTTTGATGTTTGGGGTATTGATTTTATGGGTCCCTTCCCATGGTTATTTATACATACTAGTTGCTGTGGATTATGTGGCCAAGTGGGTGGAAGCAATTCCTACCCGCACTAATAATGCTAATGTTGTGTGCAAGTTTGTTCATGAGAATATGTTTGGCAGGTATGGAGTACCACGTGTCATCATTAGTGACCAAGGGACATACTTCACCAATCGCATGTTCAATCAAGTGCTGAAAAAGTATGGGGTTGGTCTCAAGTTGGCTACGGCCTATCATCCCCAGACTTCGTTCCAAGTAGAGGTGAGTAATCGTCAAATCATAGCGGTGCTTGAGAAAACAGTGCGTCCAAATTTCAAGGATTGGTCTTTAAAATTGTGTGATGCATTGTGGGCATATCAGACGGCATATAAAACCCCTATTGGCATGAGTCCGTACCGCATTGTGTATGGGAAGGAGTGTCATCTTCTGGTGGAATTGGAACGCAAAGCTTATTGGGCAACCAAACAACTTAACATGGATTTGAGTTTAGCGGGAGAAAAGAGGTTGCTTGATTCAGATGAGCTAGCAGAGTTGAGGCAAAATAGTTATGAAAGTGCCAAGTTGTACAAGGAGAGGACCAAGAGATATCATGATAAAAATCTGAAGCCCAAGTTTCTTAGACCGGGTATGAAGGTCCTTCTCTTTAACTCTCGCCTAAAACTCTATCCGGGCAAATTGTGTTCAAGGTGGATGGGTCCATATGAGGTGGTTCGTGTTTTTCCCTATGGAGCAGTGGAGCTCAAAAATGTGAAATATGGGATGATATTCAAGGTGAATGGTCACTGGGTAAAACCATATTATGAGAGCTTATCTATTGTGGAAGACATTAATGAGATTGATGTTATCAACTTGGTGGATCCGGAGGAAGCCACTTAATCTTCATATGGCATCATGTCGAGCCATCAACTTAAAACAAAGGCGCTTATTGGGAGGCAACCCAACTAGGTATGTCTTTTATTGCTTTATGTTTTCCCCTTTCAGTCTACCATCATTTTTAAATTGGGAGTGTGTTGTTTCTTCAATGCCATGAGGACATAGCATACTTTTGGTTTGGGGGTGGTGTTATTCATAAAAAAATGTGTCATTGCTTTCGTGTCTTTTATTTCTGGGTCGGTTCAAACTACGGTAACCTGAGCCTTTTATAGCGTGTTCGCTCGTTGTAAAAGGAACATAGGCAATGAAAGTACGGTCAAAAAGTTTGTCCGTGTCACCCTAATGGGTCTCTCCGAGTTTGTGGGTTTATAGGAGAGTGTAAATAGTGTCACCCTCCAAAAAGATTTTTATTGTTGAGTCATTTTTAGTAGTCATAAAGCATATTATGCTTGTGGTGTTTGTTTGTAATGATGTGCAGAAATCAGTCCAACCGACGGAGCAAAAGGGGTGCTAGAAATTGGACCAGGCACCCGCCTGGTTAGGGGCAAGCGCCCGCTTACCTAGCTTTAAAAATGCCTAAGTTTCTGGAAAAACCAAGCGCCCGCGTGCTAGGCACACCAGGAGCCCACTCGTAAAACCAAGCGCACGCGTGTAAACCACCAAGCGGCCGCTTACCTCGGCGATTTGGGGCCTAGTTGTTGGAGATTATGCCCTAGGAACTTGAGAAAGGCCTTGCGTTAGATCATGTTCTCATTTGTTATGGAGATAACAACTTTGATTATTATTATATGTTTTGCATGTTTATTATAATAATCCCCGTCCCTAGCACTTATAAAGAGCTAGCATGAGTTTAATGGATAATCATATGATGATTATAGCATAGGATGCGGATTAGACTTGTGGTACATGTTGGAGAACAAGTACTGGATAGACCAGTTATGAGATTTATGTCATGGTCAAATGTCATAATTAAATCTCATAATAGTCATATCATTTGATATCTTTAGACCTGAGATTATCATGGTCTTCCACACGATGAACATTATGTTTGACGTACTCAAACGCTACCCCTAACCGGGTAGTTATAAAGGCTACGATTGGCATAATCAAATTCTTGTAGGGAAGAATGATAAGTCAAGATGGATTTTTCCCTCCTCAAGAGAGATATCTGCTTAGGCCACTCGTAAAGTGAGATTGATGAAATGCGTGGCCACGCTCAAATGAATTGATGTGATAAAAAACATTTGCTCATAATCAATCTACTAAAGATCGAGAAAGCATTGAACGAGTTAAGTTGATGTTGACCATGACTTATGTTCAATATGATATCGCATGACAAAAGGATTGTGATATGTTTTATGAGGATAACGAACTTTGTTAAGTTATATTAATTCGGTAGTCATGATGGCTTGCTAGAGTCCGCTCATGACTTATGGGTTTGACCTTGGTTGGACTCATTGCCAACTTAATATAATCCTATGGGGTCACACACAAAAGACTGAATCAAGAAAAAGGCAAAAACTGAGTTTCTGGTGGGCACGGCCATGCCAGTTATAAAGCACGACCATGCCGATTAACAAGCACGACCATGCCAGAATCCAACATAGGCAGATCAGGCTCGCACTAAGTGGCATGGCCGTGCCACTTTGTGAGCACGACCGTGCCAGAGTTCCTGGAGCCAGATTTTGGTAAGTTTAATTGGGTGACGGGATTAGGTCTCGAGAGTCCTTAAGGGTTAAGGATATTTGAGAATAAATAATCCTAATTCACCAGACATTAAACTAATACAATACATATATTTGAGAAACATATTCTTGAGCCAAGATTGAGAATCAAAAGCTCAAGAACACCAAAAATTCATATAGCCCTTGATGATTAGAAAAGTGTGTTTTCTAAATGGGTCTAGCAATCCAGATCTAGAATGGTTCTAGATATTCGTTCGCATGTGGATACACATAGAGGATGTTTGCTTTAACATCTCAAGTTCGTGTTCCTGTGATCCTGATTCAAAGAACACGAAGAACGAGGAGATCAAATCTTGAAGCTTGAAGACTTAAAGATTTGAAGATCCGAAAAATCTTAAACGCTCAACATGTTTAGTATTCTAAATTGATCTTGCTATTAATTTAATCATCATGAATGGATCTTGGGGCTTAGGGTTTTGTTGATTTCATATTGCTTTCTTCCGCTGCGCATGTTGCCTCAAAACCCAATACTAGTTACTGCCCAAACCAGGTGCCCGCGTGCCCTTAGCCGAGCGCCCGCTCGCTATGCGGGGGAGAGCTGGGTTTCTGACTAAAAGAGGAGTTTTTGGGGATAATTAACCCTAATCCCCCTCTTTCATCTTTTTCTCTCTAAAAAATTCTCTACCCCTTGAAACTTCTCTCTAAAAATACTCTCTCCTCTCATTAAATCTTACCCAAAGACAAACAAATTTATCTTCCCCTCTTCCATTCTAACCCATCTACCCAATTTTCATAAGGATCCATCCATTGTTTGGGGGAAAATAGTAGAAGTGAATTCAAGATTTCAACAACAAGTGGGTTGGGCAATTTGAAGGGTTGTGAAGTGATTGTGGGTGATAGAGTTGGTGGGTTTTGGTCACTAAGGATTGGGCATCATTATCCAATCATCTTCTCCAACTCTGGTGAAATTTTCCGACGACCTCCGACGAGTTTTATGGCGACCTCCGGTGTGAAAAATTTACAGTTTTCTGTGAGATTTTCTTGGTTAATTGATTGTGTATAGCATGCCTCCCAAAGGAAAATCACGTGTTCCCCCTCCCCAAGTTGACTTGGACTTTGACAAAGGAATGGGGTAACAGTGGAACAGGATTTTGATATGAAGGGGTGTAATTTGGACGATGTGATTCGATTTTTCAAATTAAGGAAGTTTTGGCTAAACCAACCCGTTCGGGGTCTAATTTACTAGATCGCGAATTCTTCGCGAATTTTCATTCTGCTACGGAGGCTGAAAATGTCTGGGTTAGGGGCTACAACATAAATGTATCGGTTCATCTGTGAGAGAATCATGCCCACTTCCCATTACCAAGATGTTCACTGGGTCCGGGCTCCTTTGCTATATGCAATGAGCAGAATGATGCCGGTAAACATTGGGTCGGTCATTAGGAGTGAGATGGGGGATAGAGTTAGAAATCTAGAAAATAAGAATTATATCTTCCCGATCATGATTACGACCCTGGCGGAGAGGGCAGGGGTCCCGATGGCAGGCTTTACAAAGACCCTTTCTGTGGGCACGACCATCACTAAATCTTCTATATAGAGTGGTGGTTCGCAGGCAGCAGGGCGAGGAGGTCGGGTACAACAGCAATTTCTGGCCAATTATCATCGTGAATGTAGGGAGGACGAGAATGACCAGAGGCTAAGGAGACTGGAGGAGGCATTTCATGCCAATATTGAGGAGGAACAGTACTATCGGCGCCGGATGATGGCACATCATTTTCCAAGAGAGCAGTTCCCTTCGATGTTTTATCTGCCACCTCCCACACAGTATACACCCCCTCCGTCGCCGGCTAGCAGTTAATGGGCTGGTGCCACATGGGGTGAGTTTGCGAGGGGACCAGACCAGGGGTTGAGCTAGGGTATGCCCGGTCCTTGGGACCATCGTTTCCCCCCCATCGGAGTGATTGGTTGGAGGTACCCCTATCCCTTTATCTTTGTACTTATATGTGAGCGAATTGGGGGTAATGCTCATTTTTGGTTTGGGGGGTGGGGGATACCTTGTTGATTGATTGATGCCATCATTAGTAGGTTAGTATTAAAAAAAAAAAGGCTAGGTGAAAACCTGAAAGGGCTCCTAGGCAAAATGAGAGGAAGTGAAAAAAAAAATGTGAGACATAAGGGAGGTTTGGTGTCGCGCCCCGTACCCGTGGTCCTACTTGGCCCCACGCTCGGGACACGCACGGAAGACGTCATAAAACAATATAGGAAAATCTTTCGAAGTGTTCTTTCATAAAAGTTTCATATAACCAAGACACATTTACTTAAAACTTGACTTCATTACACACAAACAAACTTTCACAATCAAAAGTACTTAGCCATAAGGCTTACACGCTTTACTTACAAATTTACAACTCACCAACATATTCCAAAAATAGGTGATACAAAGATGAAGTCACGGGTACACTACCCAAAAGGTTATACATTTATATAATGTAGCCTTTACAAACCAAACTTACTTTCCTAAAATGTCTTACCCAAATCACCTCCTCGACGTCCTCCCTTGAAGTGACCTATCCCCTGGGCTCTCCTTTATCTAAAACAGTAAACAAATAAGGGTGAGAATGAATCTCAGTAAGCTACTAAAATGCATCTACGTTACATGCTGAAATGATACTCAAAATTGAACAATGTCAATAAACATCCACATAGCACATAACATGAGAGGCTCCCTATCGCCAACCGTCCCATACCGGTTGGAAATAAC
Organism: Campanula takesimana; assembly: GCA_026119855.1. NCBI lineage: Eukaryota > Viridiplantae > Streptophyta > Magnoliopsida > Asterales > Campanulaceae > Campanula > Campanula takesimana. The sequence goes on from JAOWBW010000725.1 coordinate 124,910, forward strand.
GACCAACTCATCATACCACACATAAGGCGGAAATAAACACTCATACGTGGATACTGAGCCAAGGTTCTAGAAACAACCATATAACCATCTGAGAGGTATCAACTGAGCAGCACCAAAGGGCTGAAGCCGGTTCCGGAACCAAACAATAACAACAACAACAACAAGAGGGGAAAATGACACATAGTCATAACCCAAAGGGCCCAACCTTTGGCCTAAGGAAAGGGGTTAAAAATGGGAAACCAATGATAGAAGCCTTACAATGAACTTGGCTCGTGTGCCATTGTAATCCCTACCACTGCCCGATATCATAAACAATGGGAAACCAATGATAGAAGCCTTACATTGATGTAATCCCTACCACTGTCCCGACACCAACAACAAGTACCAGATGGACTTCCAAACGAGCATAGTAATGAATACTTGCTTAAACAACAACCAGGGGCAATGATTCCAAAGTAGGGAATCAAGCCAAACACATCACAAAGATGAACCAATCCAACACACATCAAAAGATGTTCAAACAAATCCCATGAAACACTTATTCACATTCCATAACACATTTGTTCCCAAAGGAACCAATTTCAAACACTAGGGTGTTCCACAACAACCCTCTAGGTACTCTAGGATATCACCTAAGACCTAGACCAAACTTGAACTTTAAATCACTTGAAATGAAACAACTCAACTATTTTAGCAACCCTGGGCGGTCGCCCACACCAGACTGTGCGGCCGCCCAAAATTCTCTGTCCCACGACCAAAATCTTCCAGATAAATGTGCCGCCGCACGCCCTATTTGGGCGGCCGCCCAACACACCCGCCAGACAATAAACTTGCTAATTTTACTCCTTTCGTTTCACCGTCCCAAAAGTACGAATTAACATCTATCTTATCAAACATAACTCAACCAAACTGAGTTATACAACACAAATATGACTTCTTTACATAACCACATCAACTTTCCAAATACTCCCTTTGTCCCAAAATTACAAGTATCACAAATAATATTCAAATCACAAAATTAACAAGTACAAGTAGCAAGTATAGCATATATGACCATTTTAATATTTAAAGGGGAATTAGTAACTTACCTATTTTCGGAAAAAGTATTGCTGAAATAAGTTTTTTTCGGATAGAAATGACCTACTCAACGCCCTGATCATTTTTATATAATTAGTTTTTAAAACGGGTAAGTAAATAAAAAGAATTAAATCGAAATGGGTTGAACTTACCTTTTCTTTCTTTAACCCTAGGAAAGTACGGGAGAGTTGCTGAAGAAATTTTTACACAGAGAAAGAAGAGAGAGAAGGGAAAGTTATAAGATTTTTTTTACCCTTTTTCCAACTTTGGTCACCCAGGTTTCAATTTGAACAATTAGACCCCTGAACTTATTTTTTCACAAAGGACCCTAAAGTTTCAACTTAATCATTTAACTCCTTTAACCATTATTATCACTAACTAAGTAAATAACACAAATAATCAAGTAATATGTGCAAATCATAAAATATGATGCAACATATAAAATGCACATATAATGTCAAATTAAAATTCCCAAAAATATAAAATAAATAGGGACGGGTTTTTGGGGTCGTTACAATCACTCCCCCTTAAAGAAAATTCATCCCGAATTTTAAAATAACTTACCAAGACCCTCAAACAACCAAGGGTACTTCCTCTCCATCTCATCCCGAAGCTCCCAAGTAGACTCCTCAACATTATGGTTCCTCCACACAACTCTAACAAGAGGAATACTCTTAGTTCTCAATTCTTGAACTTTAGAATCAATCACCTGAACTGGATGTTCCTCATAGGACATACTGGGTTCAATATCTTCAGGTATCTCAGACAACACATGAGATGGATCATACACATACTTTCTAAGCATAGAAACATGGAACACATTATGAATCTTGTCAAGAGAAGGAGGTAACGCAAGACGATAAGCTCGATCTCCAACTCTTCCCAAAATCTCAAAAGGACCTATGAACCTTGGTGCAAGCTTGCCTTTCTTCCCATATCTATTAATTCCCACCTTTGGTAAAACTTTCAGAAACACAAAATCACCCTTTTCAAACTCAAGGTCTCGCCTCCGGTGATCAGCATAACTCTTTTGTCGACTCTGAGCAATAGTCAATCGATCCTGAATAAGCTTAACCTTCTCAAATGAGTCATTAACCATATCAATACCCCAAATCTTTGCTTCCCCAACTTCATCCCAACAAATAGGTGAACGACATTTTCTTCCATACAATGCTTCATAAGGAGCCATCCCAATACTCGACTGGAAACTGTTGTTATAACCAAATTCTACGAGAGGCAAATGAATATACCAAGAATCTGCAAAATCAACTGAACAAGCTCTCAACATATCCTCAAGAATCTGAACTGTCCTTTCTGACTGGCCATCTGTTTGAGGATGAAAAGCAGTACTGAACCTCAATTCTGAACCCAAAGCTTTCTGAAATGCTTGCCAAAACCGAGTAGTGAATCTAGGATCACGATCAGAAACAATGCTAACTGGAACTCCATGCAACTTCACTATCTCATTAATGTATAACGTAGCAAGCCTTTCCATAGAATAACCAATCTCAATAGGTAGGAAATGAGAAGACTTTGTCAATCTGTCTACGATCACCCAAACTGCATCATGCCTTCTCCGAGTACGAGGTAACCCTGTCACGAAGTCCACAGTAACATGTTCCCACTTCCATTCCGGAATCTCTAATGGTTGAAACAATCCCGCGGGCCTTTGATGTTCAGCTTTCACTTGTTGACAAGTCAAACACTTTGACACATAATCCGCTATCTCCCGCTTCATGTTGTTCCACCAAAACTGTTGTTTCAAATCTTGATACATTTTGGTACTCCTGGGATGAATAGTATACCTCGACTTATGGCCTTCCTCGAGAACTTGAAGTTTAATTCCATCAACATTTGGAACACATAATCTACCTCTGAAAGTCAATATTCCTTCAAAACTGAGAGAAAAGTCTTCAAATCTGCCATCTTTGATCTTTTCCATAATCTTCACTAACTCGGGGTCATCTTTATGAGCATCCTTGGTTTGTTGAATTAAGGTTGGTAATATTCTAATATTCGCAAATATAGCCCCATACCTCGATTCATAAGGACACCAATCTCGAGCATCTTCTAACATTTTCCATTCCCTCACCATCAATGAAGCTACATAAGACTTCCTGCTAATAGCATCAGCTACCACATTCGCCTTGCCCGGATGATAAGAAATGGTGCAATCATAATCCTTCAACAGCTCCATCCATCTTCGTTGTCTATTGTTCAACTCTTTCTGGGAGAAAAGATACTTCAAACTCTGATGATCTGTGAAAATCTCAAACTTTGCCCCATATAGATAATGCTTCCATTTGTGTAACGCAAAAACAATAGCTTCAAGCTCCATGTCATGGGTTGGATAATTATGTTCACTAAGAGTTAACTTCCTTGAATCATACGCAATTACCTTCCTGTAGACACCCCGCCTTTGACCGCTCACCCCGATTGCACATTTGATCTTGTGTTTCTCCCCGTTTTAAGTGTTTCTCGTTAGTTTCTGTCACTTCCGTTAAGTTCCTGACTGACTTCGTTAAGTCCAGGGACTAAACTGAATAACAGGGCTGACTTTCTAGTCCATTCTGTCAAAATTGCCTTCTCTGAGTCGCGCGCCTCCGACAGGAGGATCCAGGCGCGCGCGCCTCCCGCCCCCAAAGCAGGAAGCGCACGCCTCTGGGCGTCAGTTACAGATTTCTGGCCAGGATTCTCTCCCTTGCTCAATTTACAGGATTTTGCCCGGGAAGGATTTCTTGGTGACTGAGTTTTGGCACCAAAAACACCTCTCTTTCACCTATAAAAACCTCCCTTTACCTCCATTTTAAAGGACCGAAAACCTTAGACCTTGGACCTTGGATCTTTTACTCTAAAATCTTACATTTTCAACAAAGAAGCCAAATTTCTTACCTTCAAGGCATTTCCAAGGGCATTCATCAAGAAGTGTTTGAAGTCTCTCGAAGACTAGGTAAAAGCCATTTCCTTCCTCTTCTCGACTTCATCTCTTTTCTCTTTCTTTTTGTTTTATCAAAGTGCAATCACCCAAATCATTTTGGGACATGACTCTAATGATCACCTCATCTCATTGAGGTTGGTTAAGGAGTTATCTCCTACATTCCAAACTCTATTTTAAAACCCCTTTTTACAATTTAAAGAAGAAGAAGAAGAACGTTTATCATTCATGTAGATTTTGATCAAGCAAGACCAACTTTAGTTGGGCGAGATGGGTGTTTCGGTACTTCCCATCTCGTAATCTAACCCCCGAACCTCAAAACAAAGAATCTCTGTTTTCGTAATCAAACATAGGCTATTATCAATAGGTTTTTCTTATGTTCCTCAAAACATAGGTGGCGACTCTAAACAATCTAAAACAAGTTAGACATCCTAGGATAATTCACCGCGCTCTAGCCTAAAGCCGTGGTTCCCCCGGGGTATCTACAGTGGCGACTCTGCTGGGGACATTTGAGGGTTAAACTTGCATTCTGATCAAAATCTACATCTTTTCTGGGCATTCTGATTCCTGATGGGGGAGGCGCGCGCTTCTGGCCTCTTCAGCCTAAGGCGCGCGCATCCCGCATCAAGGACCAGAATCGCCCGCTTCTTCCTGTTCTTCATCTTCTTCTTCTGCTATTCTGGACTAATCATTTCTGCAGGGGTTACAGTATGAACATAGGACCAGGGCAATCCCCTGAGTCCAAAATTTGACATTCTGACAGGTGTGCCCAGAAGCGTGCGCCTCCTAATAGCATTGCGCCATGCGCGCGCGTCCCACATCAACACTCAGAGGCGCACGCTTCTGGGTTGGTTCCCAGAACAGAAACAAGTTTCAGTGACGAGCAGAACAGTGGGGTGTGGGCACAGTTGCCTGCATCAGAACAGAATCGAACCTCGGACTGTTTATTTTTATGTTTTATTTACCGGTCACACGGGTGATTCGGGAGTTGTAATTTATTTGCTTATGTGTTTTGTTTTTTGTTTTTCCTTCTTTTCAAAAAAAAAAATAAATAAAAAAAAAATTTGTCACGTTATAGACCTCACACTACATGCACATATTCCTATGAACTGCTCACTATCGAGTCGCACAAGTTTGACCCCAAAACCCGTCGAGGCCCGTCCTAGAAAGTTTCAAGCTCCACTCGACCTTGGCTCTTTCGAAGCGGTAAACCTCAGCCCGTGGCGTAGTTCAAGACAACATGCTGGGGGTGACCTTTGAGCCTCATATTCAAGCCGAGCACAAGCCACACAATTCTAGTTAGGGTCTAACACTCCGTGACTCAATTCGGTTTCCATGTACCGAGATTTCCCTAAACTAATGTCTTCAAATCATACGTGCCAACTTGTTGAAACGGACACAATAAAAATCCGTCCCCAAAAGTGGTTATTTTGGACGAAAATAAAAATCCGTTCCCGCATGTTTTCTTTACTACATTAATTTAGTTTAATCCCGATACATGTAGGATTCACAAACGCGATGGAATCCGATGAGTATATGGGACCGCGAGATGGTCTATATACTAGTGTGACGATTCCATTATTTTTCTAGAAACCCCAAAAGGGATCCATTCCCTCTGACTTATAAAAAAAAAAAAGAGTCTTTTCTGATGTGGTTCGAGTCGTGTGCCCAACTGTGTGTTCTAAGCCTCTTCGTGGACCGCAAGTGTTACTCAAGACTGACAAGGGCCTATTCTGCAATATAGGTTCAATTGGTACTTACAGAGTCTACCGGGATTCGGCAAATCGGTTAGTCCGTGAAGAGATCATTCCAACAGCTCCAACAGCAACCATGACTGGCAGCAGCAACACCATGTCTCTCGAACAGCTTTCAACCATGGTCCAACTCCTCCAAGAGCAAGTCTCCACCCTTAATAAGGAGGCACAAAGCAAAGACGACATTTGGAAATCCCACCTTGACAGCCAAAGGGAGGCCCACGAGGCCGAGATGGGGCTAATGAAAGAAAAGCTCACTAATCTTGCCAAGGGGAAGAACAAGAATAATGATGACGAATCTGAATGGACCGAGGGTTTGTTCAAAAGTCCGTATGTCAACACCCGCACCAATAAAATGGGGGAGCCGAGTTCCGTGAACAATGAGCCCAAAATGGTGGATTCTATCATGGCCTACATCGACCAAAAATTCAAAGGGCTTAACATGGGGAAAGGCTCCGACACAAGCCTTTATCAATCATCCATCCTCATGAGTACTATGGCCGCTCTTCCTGATAAGTTCAAGATGCCCGACATAAGCAAATTCAAGGGCAACTCTTGTCCTATGGCTCACATTGAGACTTATATTTGGGCAATGGTTCCGAAGAAGGTCTCCCCCAAGGTGATGGCTCAATGCTTTCCTCTCACTCTCGAGGGGGCGGCAAAAGATTGGTATGGTACTCTCCCGCTCACTGTCCGTCTTGACTGGGACTCCGCCATGCTTGCCTTCAAGAACCAATACCAAGGCAACACCACTCACCGGCCCACAAGGAAAGAGATAGAGAACACTACTCAACGAGACAACGAGTCCTTCATTGACTTCACAAGGAGATGGAATGACAAACTCTCTGAAATTGTTGAGAGGCCGAACACAAAAGAGCAAATGGACATCTTTCTCAAGTGTCTCAAAATTGATCTCCGCACCCACCTAAGTGGGGCTTGCTACTCCGATTTCTCCCAAATGTATGAGGCGGGGGTACGCATGGATGACTTGCTCAAGGAGATTAAGAAGGCCACTCCTACTTACCGATACAAGGCCGCTTCCAACTCCACAAAAGAGGCCTCGGTCAACGCCGTCACTATCGATAAGGGGAATTACAAAAAGGTTCCTCCACCTCAAGGGAAGAAGTCCCGAAATGACCGTGTCTATACGCCTCTCCAAGGCATGACTCAAACCGTAGTTTTCGAGGTCCTCAAAGCAAAGGGTCAAGTCACGCCCGTACAAGGGTACCAACCCAACACGGTCCACCCCAATCATGCTCACCACAAATATTGTGGCTACCACCAATATAGTGGCCACACCACCGAGGATTGCTTCGTTCTCCGCAATGTCATTCAAGATCTCATAGACAAGAAAGAATTTGTAGTGGCTAATGGCGAACATGTCAATGTAATAGAGATAGGAGATCTCGAGGGGACCACCCATTCAATCCCAATTGTGAATGGGGGCCCCTATGTTATGAATAAACTTGACAATTCTTGCTATGTTGTAACTTACGATGAGGTAATGAGGGAAGTACTAGAGAATAGGAAAAAGAAGCAAGATGGGAACGTCAACATGCTAACTCGATCCGGTCGAGTCATAGCAAGCAACCCTTCCACTTCCGCACCAAGCTCCTCTTCTCAAAGGCTGCAAGCTCGCGACACTCCCGAAGATCCTCTACTGGTCCAACTCAAGAAAAATCAAGCCAACATCTCTATTTGGGACCTCATTGCATCCTCAAAGAAACACCGAGATCTTGTCATCCGCAATCTCGATGATACATCAGTTTCTCCCGATACTACTCCCGAGGACCTCACGGCAATTATCGGTCACATTCATTTTGGCAACGTCATCACCTTTGCCGATATGGACCTTCCACCATTTGGTTCCGATCACAACGAGGCTATTTACCTCAAGGTACGAGCAAGGGGGAGGCCCATCTCAAGAGTATTAGTGGACGGTGGTTCCGCACTCAATCTCATGCCTAGCAGAATCATGGGCATACTGGGGCTTAAGGATTCCGATTTGAAGCCTTCTACTCAAGTAATCCGAGGTTATGACAGCACCGCCTGTACAGTCATGGGCATGATCGAAATAGACATCGAGTTTGGGAGCATGGTCATATCCGTTCCATTCCAAGTGCTTGATATCCCGGCCTCGTTCAACTTGATTTTGGGCCGACCATGGATTCATAGTTCTAAGGCCGTCCCGTCAACTCTCCATCAATGTGTCAAGATCCGAAATTGTGATGAAATAGTGACCGTCATGGCCGAAAACGTCACTATCCACAGAAAAGGTGAGCCCGTCCACCAAGTTCAGCATGGTTTACCAGACTCCACTCTCTCCGGCGTCTCAATCAACGCCATTGACAAAGAAGGGGGAAACGGATCATGGACCCCCAGCAATCACAAAGTCCTCCGCATGATGAGGAATATGGACTACTTCCCTGGTTTAGGCCTAGGGAAATATCAACAAGGAATCCTACATCCTGTGCAAATCCCATTTGTCAAGAACACATTCGGTTTGGGGTACGAGCCTTCCAGAGAGGACTTGAAACAAGAGCAAGCGATCAAGAATGAAAAGGCCCGAGCTCGTAAAGAAGGCCGTCGTTATGAGGTCCCTAATCTAAGGCCTTACCGCAAGACGTTGAATGGCTATTTTGTCCGCCAAGGGGAAGACGTTCCATACATGATCTTTCCCGAGCCGTGGGTTAACAATAAGGGTGTCAAAAATCCCGGTCTCGAAATCTTCTCCGATTGTGAGATCCAGAAATCCGAAAGGGAACCAACTCCCATGTCGCCCCGTGAATGGTGGGGAAGGAAGGTGACTATAGAGTCCAAGACAGAAATCATCGTGGGGGAAGAACTGACAGATTTAGCCTCCATGTTCGAAGAGCTTGCCATAATGAATGAATGCCAAGTCAACGCCATCCACGACACCGTCATCATGAATGAGACTATCAGTGAGATCCCGCCAAGCTCCGAGCTGATCAACAATTGGTATTCAACGAAAGGGCCCGTGGTATCCGAAGAATTCTTAGTCCAAGAAATGGGTTGCATACCCCGCACAGCAACAAAGGAAGAGCGGCTCACACTTACTTTTGAGTCCGAGAGTGTCTCTAATACCCTCACCCAAGAGGATTTGGAGGCCATAGCCGAGCGTGTGTTTCCTTTCTTTGCTAATGAAAAATTTGATATTTCTGAGTACCCTGAGATTGCAAACATCATAAATGATGAATTAACTAATAATGAACTTAACGAACAAGTTAATAACGATTCAAATTATGATGAAATAGACCACGAAAACACAACATACTTAAATGAACTTACTCAACAAGTCCGTAGTCGTGGTGAGAATGGTCCAGAGGCTGACGAAGAATTGCATATTGTTAATCTGGGTACCGAAGAAGAGCCAAGAGAAACTAAGATCGGAAGCTTCTTCAAGGGGGACGACAGAGACAGATTGACTGCACTACTACGGGAGTTCGTGGATGTGTTCGCATGGTCATACAAAGACATGCCGGGTTTGGACAGAAAGGTAGCGGAGCACAGAATTCCGATCAGGGAAGATGCCAAGCCAGTAAATCAGAAGCTCATAAAGATCAAGCCAGAATGGTCTCTGCAAGTCAAAGAAGAGATTGAGAAGCTCCTCAGTGTGGGTTTCATCAAGGTTATCGAGTATCCGACATGGTTAGCCAACATCGTGACAGTCAGAAAGGCAAACGGCAAGGTTCGAGTTTGTGTGGACTTCCGGGATTTGAACAAAGCTTCCCCAAAGGATGATTTTCCACTCCCTAACATCGACATGCTGGTCGACTCCACTGCTGCCTACGAGGTTCGCTCATTCGTAGATGGGTTCGCTGGGTACAATCAGATTCTCATGGCCGAGGAAGATCAACATAAGACAGCCTTCACAACACCGTGGGGTACCTTTTGCTACACAGTCATGCCATTTGGGTTAAGAAATGCTGGGGCTTCCTACCAAAGAGCTGTGACAGACTTGTTCCACGATATGATTCACAAAGAAATCGAGGCCTATGTGGACAACATGATCATTCACTCCAAAGGGACCGATGGTCAACATTTAATCGACCTCCGCAAGTTCTTCGAAAGACTTCGTCAACACAAGATGAGGCTCAACCCTGCAAAGTGCACGTTCGGGGTTATCCGAGGCAAAGTCCTTGGTTATATGGTCACTGAAAGGGGAATTGAAGTAGATCCTTCCAAAATCAAGGCAATCATTGGCATGCCTCCTCCAAAGACGCAGAAAGAGATCAAAGGTTTCATGGGCAGACTGCAATACATCAGTCGGTTTGTGCACCAACTCACTTCCATGTGCGAGCCAATCTTCAAGCTACTTAAGAAGAATGTGGCTCTAGAATGGACCGACGCGTGCCAAGAAGCCTTCGACCAAGTGAAGCATTACTTGACGTGCCCTCCTGTTCTAGTTTCGCCGCACAAGGAGAAGCCTCTTTCGCTCTATCTCACTGTCAATGATGAAGCCCTAGGGGCTATGTTAGCACAAGAGCAACGACAGTCCACAAAGGAGAACGCCATTTATTTTGTCAGTCGCCGATTCCAAGGAGGCGAAAAGAACTACTCTGTCTTAGAGAAGTCATGTGCAGCATTGGTTTGGGTCACTCAAAAGCTCAAACACTACATGGAAGCTTTTCCGATCAAGCTAGTAGCAAAGGTGGACCCGCTCCGCTACATCTTCGAGAAGCCTTTCATGTCAACAAGAATAGCCAAATGGTACTTCATGCTCGCCGGCTACGATATCACTTACGTCACACTAAAATCCGTCAGGGGGAAAGTGTTCAGTGACCAGCTTGCCGAATTCCCGTGTGACGAAGTGAAGGGGGAAGATGTACAGTTCCCCGACGAGCATTTAATTTGTACTGCAACTGAGGAAAATAAGTGGCAACTTTTTTTCGATGGCGCCGCCAATAAACACGGCTTTGGTATAGGAGTATTGCTTGTCGATCCAAAAGACATCTACACTCCCATTGCCATCCGTCTGGAATTCGAAGCTACCAACAACATTGCCGAGTACGAAGCATGCATAGCAGGGCTCGAAGAAGCTCTCAAAAGAAACGTCACGGAACTAGAAGTATTCGGCGACTCTTTGCTCCTTATCAATCAGCAATCGGGTAAATGGCGAACCCAAGACCCGACTCTCCAACAGTATGGTCAACACCTTGAAGAATTGGTTGAACAATTCCAAAAGATAACTTTCAACTACCTGCCAAGGGATAAAAATCGCTTCGCCGATGCACTGGCCACCATAGCTTCATTAGTCGAAATGCCCAAAGGGAAAATGGTGAATCCTTTCAAAATTGCCCGAAGGAACAGTCCGGCGTACTGCATGAATATCGAGATCAACGAAGTCCAAACAAACTCTCCTTGGTATTCGGATATCATGAATTTCCTCAAAGATGGCACTTATCCCGAGGATAGCAATAAGAAATCTCAAGCAGCCCTGCAAAGGCTAGCCTTTCGGTACGTACTGATTGGGGACCGAGTCTACAAAAGACACCACGACGGGATTAATCTCTTATGCGCCAATGAGGCCGAAGCTCAAGAGATAATGTGTGAAGTGCACGAAGGAGAGTGTGGACCCCACATGAATGGGTTTATGCTAGTGAAAAAGATACTCCGCATTGGTTACTATTGGAGCACCATGGAACGAGACTGTATCGAGAAAGTCAAAAGGTGTGCCAAGTGCCAATTCCATGCTAATCTGCAACACGCTCCACCCTCGCAACTTTACAACATGGTCACACCTTGGCCTTTCTCTTGTTGGGGGATAGACATCATCGGTAAGGTCCATCCTGCCGGAAGCAATAGGCAGTCATTCGTCCTAGTGGCCGTCGACTACTTCACAAAGTGGGTCGAAGCACAAGCCTATCGGACCCTCAACACCAAGAAAGTGGCCGAATTTGTAAAGATTAATATCATGTGCCGATACGGCGTGCCTCATGAAATCATTTCCGACAATGGCTCTCACTTTGAGAAGGAAATGGATGCACTTTTGGTAGAATACAAGATCACCAAACACAAGTCATCTCCTTACCGTCCCCAAGCAAATGGCGCGGTTGAAGCAGCAAATAAGACCATCGAGACCATCGTCAAGAAAATGGCCTCAACAGGAAGGGATTGGCCCGAGAAGCTACCATTGGCATTGTGGGGCTACCGCACATCAATACGGTAAGCAACGGGAGAAACACCTTATGCGTTAGTCTATGGTTCTGAAGCCGTACTCCCAATCGAACTTGAAGTCCCATCTCTACGGGTCCTCCTCGAGAATCAAGTCAACGAGGTCAGCTGGATGCAAAGTCGATATGAACAGCTAGCCTTACTCAACGAGAAAAGGCTAAGAGCACTCGAATGCACAAGGGCGTATCAGCAAAGGATGGCAAGAGCTTTCAACAAAAAGGTGAAGCCTCGAAACATCAATGTGGGAGATTTGGTCTTAAGACAACATCCTCCTAACGCCATGAATCCCTTGGGGAAATGGGGACCCCGATGGATCGGTCCGTACGTGGTCAAGAAGATACTAAGCGGCGGTGCAGTCCGGCTCGTGGATTTGGATGGTGACCAGCTGCCAAAGGAGGTCAACCTCGACAAGCTCAAGAGGTTCTACGCTTAATAAACAAAGACCATAAAAATAAAATAAAAAAATCGCTCGCTAGGTTGAAAACCCGCGAGGGCGGCCTAGGCAAAAATTAGAGCACGTGCAAAAAGAAGCCCGCTAGATTGAAAACCCGAAAGGGCGGTCTAGGCAAAAAACAGGGTGCACACAAAAAAAAATATCGCTCGCTAGGTTGAAAACCCGCAAGGGCGGCCTAGGCAAAAATTAGAGCACGTGCAAAAAAAAGAAGCACGCTAGATTGAAAACCCGAAAGGGCGGTCTAGGCAAAAACAGGGTGCACACCAAAAAAAAAAAATAAAAAAAAATGGTCTTTGTTTGTTTGAACTACGGAGACCTGAGCCTCCCAACTGGAGGAACGTAGGCAACCTTCGGGTGCGGTCTAAAACATATCAAAAATACCCAATTCACTTCAAATAACAAGAAGCAGTTTTTATTCATCCAAATGAATTATTCAAGCCATTACAACGGATTTATTGAGCAACAAAAGACATCAAAACATTAAATCCTAAAACAAAGTGGTCTAATTTAATTGCAATCTCTTAGGGTACTAAGAAAAGTCCAATTTTCTTTTAGCCTTCAAAGGACCACCCGATCATCTCTCAATCCTTTTCTTCTTGGGTAACGGAGGAGCACTGATACGCACCGAAACCTTCTGTGTTGCAACACGTCTCCTAGCATAAAAGTCATCCAAAGGAGTACCGAAAGGGTCAGCGAGAATGTTAGTCGAATCAGCAGCAGCCTCCCTATATCTCAAAGCGCTGCTAGGCTCAAAACCCTTTCCCAACAACTCGGCACGGAGCACATCGACCCAAGTGATGCCACGGTAAAGGGTGCCGAACAAATAAAAAGTAGCTCTCGGGAAGGAAGACACTCCCCCGATACAGAGGAGCAAAAGCCCAACGGTCGTGATCATCTCCCCAAGCCGACTGAAGCTCACTCGAGAAGTCCGGACCCATGTAAGCAACTGGACGAAGCATTCCGTCCCTCGGAAAAGGAATTACTTGTTGGTGACCAAACTGCCGCAGAACCCGCTCTGGCTGGTAAAATGAAGAATCTCTCAAACTGGGTACAAGCACGTGCTGAAAACCAAGAGTCCATTCCACAAAAGGACGAAGACCCCAAGAAGGAGGACACCACTCAATATCAACAGTTACCCGAGAGGCAAAGAATTTCTTCCAACCATCTTCAGATAAATCCCGGATCAACAGCTTCCTCCTATGAACAGCAAAGGGAGACAAATCACCATCCGGGGAATAAATCTTGAAGTGTTCTCGGAGCCATATGGTCAAGAGCAGAGGGCTTCCCCGACACATCTTGCCCCTCCTATGTAACTCATCAAGGCCGTGCAACATCTCCCCTACGATAAGAGGGATTATACTAAATTGTTTCTCCTTGGCTTGCAAAATAATCTCAGTCAACTGCGCATCCGCAGTCCCGAAGGGTGTGACAAACAGTACTTCACTAAAGAGACAAGCGGCCATGGCATTCCTCTTGAAATATTGAACCACCGGATCCTCCGAGTGTAGACTGAAGAACATTGGCAACTCAGTTATGTCGATCACAGTACCGCGCAACATCTTCCTCACGTCCTCAACAGGGAGATTCAGTAACTCAACCCAAGAGTCAATGGCACCACGGTGATATTTAGAGACGGCAATCCGACCGGCCAAAGTCATGCCAAGGATGGCCCCGAAATCATCAACAGTCGGCACCATTTCATTAGTTGAAAAGTTGAAGGTATGGCTATCGCAATCCCAGAAAGCCACGGCAGCTCTCAACAAATCCCAATCCGGCTTCAACGTCCGTAAAGTGAAAAGAATTCGGAACCCGAAGTCTTTAATGAAGGCCTTCTTGGGATGGGTCTTGAAAGAATACACAAAAGTACCCAAGTCCTTTTCATAACCACTAACAACCTTGGCATCAAGAACAAAAGAATTGGAAGCCATGGAAAATGTTGATCACAAGCAAAGTTGATCAATAATATGATGTTCAAAAATGGCAGAAAGGAGCTGTGAGAATCAAGTGGTCGAACAGAAGATGATATTATAGCTGTTGGGGGTTCTTTTGGCCAGCAAATGTCAAGCCCGGAATTCCGCCTCCCAGACGCGCGCGCCACCCGCCAGCGGTCTGAAATGCGCGCGCGTCCCAAGCCTACAGAGGAAAGCGCGCGCCTCCCAAGTCTAAATCACTTCAAGAAAAGGCCTTATCAGAGATATCCAGCTTAAATCAAGGCACAGCCCCTGTCCTCGGACACCCAGTTGGGCACACATTCTTCTGGTCCGCCCTTAAGGCATGTCAAAAATTGAAAGTAGGATAGAAGGTCCCACTCAAAAGTAGGTTGTCCTTCCCCACGGATTCCGAACTCCCTAAGTTCTGTCACGGGAGCCATACCCCCCTCAAGGGTCAATCTCAACATTTCATCACCAGCAGGAACATTTTTCTGGTCGCGGTCAACTGTGCCCGCACCCCACAATTCAAAAAGTCAAGTGTGACTCCAAATAACGGATTCGTCCTCAAAGGTTCACTAACGGCCCCTTCAAAGGTTCACTAACGGCCTCATCAACGAATTTCACTAACGGGTTCGTCCTCAAAGGTTCACTAACGGCCTCCTCAAAGGTTCACTAACGGCCTCTTCAAAGGTTCACCAACGGCCTCATCAACGAATTTCACTAACGGATTCGTCCTCAAAGGTTCACTAACGGCCTCTTCAAAGGTTCACCAACGGCCTCATCAACGAATTTCACTAACGGATTCGTCCTCAAAGGTTCACTAACGGCCTCCTCAAAGGTTCACTAACGGCCTTTCCAAAGGTTCACTAACGGCCTCATTCAAAAGGTTCACTAACGGCCTCATTCAAGATATTCAGCCGGCAGGTTCACCTAACGGATCATGCCACCTCCCCTATCAACAAAATCCGCTCACACAGGGAGCGCACCACTATCTCTCGTAATTTCAAATTCCTGCTTTCATCGAGGCTTTGCTTTTTCTTGGTGATGTCCTCGGCGGATGTTTTTAACTTTCGTCGACGCGTTTTGCTTTGCAATCCACGTCGCCGAGGGGCTCTGTAGACACCCCGCCTTGGACCGCTCACCCCGATTGCACATTTGATCTTGTGTTTCTCCCCGTTTTAAGTGTTTCTCGTTAGTTTCTGTCACTTCCGTTAAGTTCCTGACTGACTTCGTTAAGTCCAGGGACTAAACTGAATAACAGGGCTGACTTTCTAGTCAATTCTGTCAAAATTGCCTTCTCTGAGTCGCGCGCATCCGATAGGAGGATCCAGGCGCGCGCACCTCCCGCCCCCAAAGCAGGAAGCGCGCGCTTCTGGGCGTCAGTTACAGATTTCTGGCCAGGATTCTCTCCCTTGCTCAATTTACAGGATTTTGCCCGGGAAGGATTTCTTGGTGACGGAGTTTTGGCACCAAAAACACCTCTCTTTCACCTATAAAAACCTCCCTTTACCTCCATTTTGAAGGACCGAAAACCTTAGACCTTGGACCTTGGATCTTTTACTCTAAAATCTTACATTTTCAACAAAGAAGCCAAATTTCTTACCTTCAAGGCATTTCCAAGGGCATTCATCAAGAAGTGTTTGAAGTCTCTCGAAGACTAGGTAAAAGCCATTTCCTTCCTCTTCTCGACTTCATCTCTTTTCTCTTTCCTTTTGTTTTATCAAAGTGCAATCACCCAAATCATTTTGGGACATGACTCTAATGATCACCTCATCTCATTGAGGTTGGTTAAGAAGTTATCTCCTACATTCCAAACTCTATTTTAAAACCCCTTTTTACAATTTAAAGAAGAAGAAGAAGAACGTTTATCATTCATGTAGATTTTGATCAAGAAAGACCAACTTTAGTTGGGCGAGATGGGTGTTTCGGTACTTCCCATCTCGTAATCTAACCCCCGAACCTCAAAACAAAGAATCTCTGTTTTCGTAATCAAACATAGGCTATTATCAATAGGTTTTTCTTATGTTCCTCAAAACATAGGTGGCGACTCTAAACAATCTAAAACAAGTTAGACATCCTAGGATAATTCACCGCGCTCTAGCCTAAAGCCGTGGTTCCCCCGGGGTATCTACACTTCCCACTTTGCATTAGAACAGACCCCAAGCCTTCTTTTGAAGCATCACTATAAATTACCAATTCATCATTCCCATTAGGCAGTGCAAGAATAGGAGCGGTGGTCAATCTCCTTTTCAACTCTTCAAAACTAACTTGACATTTGTCATCCCACACATATGGCACATTCTTTCGAGTCAACTGAGTCAATGGTGTAGCAATCTTAGAAAACCCTTCAATGAATCTTCTGTGGCTAACCCCAAGAAACTTCAAATTTCTGTAACTGATTCTGGCCTCTTCCAATTCAAAATAGCTTCAATCATTGATGGATCAACCGATATACCTCTATTAGAAACCACACGTCCCAGAAAAGAAACTTCATCGAGTCAAAAAGCACACTTACTGAATTTTGCAAACAACTGATTCTCCCGAAGAATAGAGAGAACCATTCGCAAGTGTTGCTCATGTTCTTCCCGAGACTTGGAATAAACCAGGATGTCATCAATAAACACAACCACAAAAGAATCAAGATAAGGCTTGAAAACCCGATTCATCATATCCATAAAAACAGCTGGAGCGTTTGTTAACCCGAAAGGCATAACAAGAAATTCATAATGACCATACCTACTACGAAAAGCAGTCTTAGGAATGTCTTCTGAGTGAATCTTCAACTGATGATACCCACTTCTCAAATCAAGCTTTGAAAAGACAACTGACCCTTAGAGTTGATCAAATAAATCATCAATGTGAGGCAAAGGATATTTATTCTTTACAGTCACCTGATTCAGTTTTCTATAGTCGATGCATAGTCTCAAGGACCCATCTTTCTTCTTTATAAACAACACAGGAGCTCCCCAAGGTGATACTCTGGGTCGAATGAAACCCCTATCAAGCAACTCTTGCAATTGAACTTTCAACTCCTTTAATTCAGCTGGAGCCATTTTGTAAGGTGATTCAGATATCGGGGTAGTACCTGGAAGTAAGTCAATACAAAACTCGATCTCCCTATCAGGAGGTATAGAATACTCAGTAGAGAACACATCAGGAAACTCTTTCACAATATGCACATCCTCTACTTCAGGCAACTTTTTTGTAGTATCAAGAACACTAGCCAAATACCCCCTACAACCACGATGCAACAACTTTCTAGCTTTCACATAAGAAATAATACGAATTCCCTTACCCAAAGGAACAGCCTCAAAAGTAAATTCAGGCACATCAGGAATAGAAAATGTAACCACCTTTTTATAACAATCAACTGAAGCATGGTATTTACTCAACCAATCCATTCCCAAGATAATATCAAAATCTTGTAATGGCAAAACAACTAAATCAACAAATAAAACATGCTCCCAAATATGCACATCACAGTCATGTAACACCTACTAGTCACCAAACACTCCCCTATTGGAGTAGACACTTCTAACACATAAGGTAGAGATTCAGAAGAAACATGCAATCGAGAAGCAAAATGCACAGACACATAAGAATGCGAAGAGCCAGGGTCTATAAGTGCACGTGCCCTCAAACTAGACACAAAAATTATACCTCCTATCACGTTAGAAGAATTTGAAGCCTGCTGTTGGTTGATAGCAAAAACACAACCTTGCACTTTAGGCTTCCCTGAGGCATCCCTTTTCTGACCCTGAGACGATCCTGCTCCACTCCCATATGGTACCATCCTTTCTCTTGGACAATCCTTCTGAAAATGGCCAAGCTGACCACAATTCATACACTTTCCTTGCTTTTTCCAACACTGCTCTTCAGTGTGCCCTTCCTTCAAACAGTAATTACATATTCTTCTACCTTGATTTCTCGGGAAATTACCTTGATTTCTGATAATTGGTTGCCCTTGCGGTTGACTTCTAAATTGTGATGGTGTTCCCTGACCTCCTCGACTATCACCACGCGGTGGTTGAGGTCTTCCTTGTCCTTGTCTTCCTGTCCCTACCAATTCAATTTTCCTCTTATGTTCTTCTATATGATGCTCTACCTGATATGCTCTATCAACAGCATCTTGAAAATCTTGCAATTTGTGGGATACTAATTGACTTCGAATCACAGTTTTCAAACCCTTTACAAATCTAGTTGCCTTCCTTTCCTCAGTTGCTACCAAGTGAGTACAGTACCTGGATAACTCCGTGAATTTGGATGTATACTGAACCACAGACATAGTATTCTGCTCCAGGTTAAGAAACTCCATTTCCTTCTTGTCTTGATCTACCCGAGGAATGAAATGTTCCTTGAACTTCCTCAAAAAATTCTCCCAAGTATAGGGTACATGATTTTCATCCCAATTTTCTTTCAAAGCTCTCCAACAGTGTTCAGCAGCTCCACTCAGTTTATAGGTAGCAAACCTGACTTGTTCCTCATCAGTACATCTCAAAACATCAAATATTTTCTCCATCGACTCTATCCACCTCTCTACCTTTATTACCTCTGGTTCTCCTTCATAACCCATGGGTTTCATCTTCAGGAACTGTTCTAACCCATATCTCGGAGGTGCTTGTTCTCCTCCTTGCCTCTGATCATTTAAAGTTTTCATAGCTTCTTCAAACATCCCCTGAAACATAATTCGGGCCTCTTCTCTGGCATCCCCTTGTCCTGAAGAACCAGCCTGATCTCCTTCATTCTCAACCATTTTTAATAAATACCTGCATAAGACACTCAATGTTCAGGACATTTACTTAAAACTTGACTTCATTACACACAAATAAACTTTCACAATCAAAATTACCTAGCCATAAGGCTTACACACTTTACTTACAAATTTACAACTCACCAACATATTCCAAAAATAGGTGATACAAAGATGAAGTCACGGGTACACTACCCAAAAGGTTATACATTTATATAATGTAGCCTTTACAAACCAAACTTACTTTCCTAAAATGTCTTACCCAAATCACCTCCTCGACGTCCTCCCTTGAAGTGACCTATCCCCTGGGCTCTCCTTTATCTAAAACAGTAAACAAATAAGGGTGAGAATGAATCTCAGTAAGCTACTAAAATGCAACTACGTTACATGCTGAAATGATACTCAAAATTGAACAATGTCAATAAACATCCACATAGCACATAACATGAGAGGCTCCCTATCGCCAACCGTCCCATACCGGTTGGAAATAACGACCAACTCATCATACCACACATAAGAAGGAAATAAACACTCATACATGGATACTGATCCAGGGTTCTAGAAACAACCATATAACCATCTGAGAGGTATCAACTGAGTAGCACCAAAGGGTTGAAGCCGGTTCCGGAACCAAACAATAACAACAACAACAACAACAAGAGGGGAAAATTACACATAGTCATAACCCAAAGTGCCCAACCTTTGGCCTAAGGAAGGGGGTTAAAAATGGGAAACCAATGATAGAAGCCTTACAATGAACTTGGCTCGTGTGCCATTGTAATCCCTACCACTGCCCGATATCATAAACAATGGGAAACCAATGATAGAAGCCTTACAATGATGTAATCCCTACCACTGTCCCGACACCAACAACAAGTACCAGCTGGACTTCCAAACGAGCATAGTAATGAATACTTGCTTAAACAACAACCAGGGGCAATGATTCCAAAGTAAGGAATCAAGCCAAACACATCACAAAGATGAACCAATCCAACACACATCAAAAGATGTTAAACCAAATCCCATGAAACACTTATTCACATTCCATAACACATTTGTTCCCAAAGGAACCAATTTCAAACACTAGGGTGTTCCACAACAACCCTCTAGGTACTCTAGGATATCACCTAAGACCTAGACCAAACTTGAACTTTAAATCACTTGAAATGAAACAACTCAACTATTTCAGCAACCCTGGGCGGTCGCCCACACCAGAGTGTGCGGCCGCCCAAAATGCTCTGTCCCACGACCAAAATCTTCCAGATAAATGTGCGGCCGCACGCCCTATTTGGGCGGCCGCCCAACACACCCGCCAGACAATAAACTTGCTAATTTTACTCCTTTCGTTTCACCGTCCCAAAAGTACGAATTAACATCTATCTTATCAAACATAACTCAACCAAACTGAGTTATACAACACAAATATGACTTCTTTACATAACCACATCAACTTTCCAAATACTCACTTTGTCCCAAAATTACAAGTATCACAAATAATATTCAAATCACAAAATTAACAAGTACAAGTAGCAAGTATAGCATATATGACCATTTTAATATTTAAAGGGGAATTAGTAACTTACCTATTTTCGGAAAAAGTATTGCTGAAATAAGTTTTGTTCGGATAGAAATGACCTACTCGACGCCCTGATCATTTTTATATAATTAGTTTTTAAAACGGGTAAGTAAATAAAAAGAATTAAATCGAAATGGGTTGAACTTACCTTTTCTTTCTTTAACCCTAGGAAAGTACGGGAGAGTTGCTAAAGAAATTTTCACACAGAGAAAGAAGAGAGAGAAGGGAAAGTTATAAGAATTTTTTACCCTTTTTCCAACTTTGGTCACCCAGGTTTCAATTTGAACAATTAGACCCCTGAACTTATTTTTTTCACAAAGGACCCTAAAGTTTCAACTTAATCATTTAACTCCTTTAACCATTATTATTACTAACTAAGTAAATAACACAAATAATCAAGTAATATGTGCAAATCATAAAATATGATGCAACACATAAAATGCACATATAATGTCAAATTAAAATTCCCAAAAATATAAAATAAATAGGGACAGGTTTTTGGGGTCGTTACATTTGGAGCGTTCGGGTAGGATCATAGTTTGGTGTAGGAGGATTGGTTAGAGGTGTTAGGCTAGAAAATCATCATTCTTTTTGTGGAGATATAAGGCGGCGTTGGAGATTTTTATAAGGTAAATATTTGTTAGGAACTTATCTTAACATTGATTTCTTTTTGAGGGATGATGTAGTGAGAGATAAGAGTGGGGGGAAACATAGATCGTTTTAGTTCCCCTTAGCTTTTATGTGTGGGCCCTAGTCGGATATGTTTATTCTTTTTGTTTTATTGGTGTTAATATCGATTAGGGCCATTGTCATTTGTTTGTATTGGGAGTTATAAGGAAGCGGAGTTCCATATACTCCGAGTGAATACTTGACTTGTTGATTGGGGATATATAGGAGTTTAGGTGTCATTTTCGTCCATGCTATGCTTTATAGACCCGTGCTTAGAAGAGAGGTTAGGAATATTACTCAGGGACGAGTAATGGTCTAAGCGT
The DNA here is from genome assembly GCA_026119855.1 of Campanula takesimana. Classification (NCBI taxonomy): domain Eukaryota; kingdom Viridiplantae; phylum Streptophyta; class Magnoliopsida; order Asterales; family Campanulaceae; genus Campanula; species Campanula takesimana. The sequence continues at coordinate 146,574 of JAOWBW010000725.1, forward strand.
GGGGGAATTTGATGGGTTGGTTTTCATTTATATAATCTCTATATTTACGGATCATTTTAGTTGACTTTTGATGTAATTTAGACTAGGTTTGATGTGATTTTGAGTTCATATTGTATTGATGATATTTGTGGGGAAATCATTGTAATAGAGAGATATTGTATCAATTTTGTGATGTCCCGCATTACCTTTGGATGCTCAAGTGTTGCAGTCAAGTCAATGATTAATTCAGAGTCAAAGTCAAAGTTAACGGAAGTCCAGAAGGTCAAGAGAGAAAGGAAGAAAACAAGAAAAAGCTGGAAGACGGACCGAGCGCCCGCTCGCTATACACCAGGCGCCCGCTTACCTCCTTGATTTCGATGGAAGTTTCTGCCCACAACCGAGCGCCCACTTGGGGTCTAATAAGCGCCCGCTCGCCCCTCCGACTGGACAGGATTTGCCTAGTTTTTAGGAATTTAATGATATCCTCTCCATATTTGGACTCCTCTTTGATGTATTAAATAGATAGGTTTTAAGGCTCAGTTTTTCTTATGCTTTGTTTTAGGTTTTATATTACTTTTGAAGGTTTGTAACAGATTTGGAGATTTTTATCATCAAGGTTAATATCCATGTTTATGATTTTTTATTATTTTCTTGTGATCTTGAGTATAGTATGAGTATGAGTATGAGTAGCTAAACATCTAGGTTTGCGGATTGGATACAAACAATTACATAATCTTTATGCTATGAGAAATTAATTCTTCCATATAATCATTGTTTTAGTTTAACACAATAGTTTAAGTACTGTTTTAGAGTTTCAATCATAATGATAGATATTTTTGGCTCTTTAACTATTCGGGTTTAATCTCTTGCACTTGCGTGGAGAGTTAGACATAGCCATTGTTGTGTTGAATAGCTTTGATCTTGGACCTTGCGGAAATTGAGAAATGCTAGGTTTTTATTTTCTTAGACGCTTAATAAATTCTTTGTGTGTTAATCGGACCTTGCAGAAGGGTTAATATAAATCGAATAAAAGGATTGCAATTCGACCACTTAACCGTCCCAATTCTTAAATAAGTGAATGAATCTCAAAATAAGATTATTTCTTTAGTCATCAAAATAGCATAAAGTAAACGTAATTGTGAAGTCCAATCCGTGAAATGCTTCAACCTTTTTGAGTAAAATCTTTGCTTTAGTTGCAATTTTAAGATTATTTTAATTATTTACATTTTTTAGTTTACTTTAGTTTAATAAACAATCAAAAACAAAAACCTGTAGACACCTCATTTTGAACTCAAATTTATGATTATACTACTCTTGTGTCTCGCCTTTGTGTTTGGATGAAAACTCGTTAGTTTCATCATGTTTCATTAAGTTTCTAACTGACTCCGTTAGTCAGGGGCTAAAATGAACAAATAAAACTGACAGAAGGACAAAACAATACTTTTGTACTGGATATCTCGTACGAGACATCTCCTACTATTTCGGGATTAATCCACTTTCCTTTTCCGTCCCGATCTCTTTCTTCGCCAGCACTCACCTAATCCAGGAAACATCTAATTAGGAGACTTCCTAGATGTTTCCTACAGATTTACTACCTCCTTTAAACCTCTCCAAATAAGGATTATATTTCCTACTAAACTTGGTCTCTAAGTCATCCAATACATATAAAAATAGAGTCTTTTAACCAAAAAGTGGTTAACGACTTTGAAATCAGCCTCTCTCCAAAGAATCCCGTTTTTACTCCTCCCTCACACCAAAACACCATCAAAAACTCATCTTTTCATCTCACAAACATCACAAAACTCTTGGATCATCAAGGCCTTAGTCAAGGCCATCAATTGGAATCTCAAGAACGCTTTAGGTAAACTCCTACGCTTTAATCTCTACTTCTCATCTACTTCTTTGTTTTAGAGTAGTGTAATCCCATCAAAAGGATCAGACTAGAGCCTCTCCAATTCATGGAGATGGTCTCGAAACACATGATCCGATATTCCAAATAAATAAGAAATTATTTATTTGGCTCTCTTTATACATACTTTGCATAATTTCAAGATGATGATGATGTTTTCGTAGCAAGACCAATCCTATATTGGGTGGATTGGTTGCTCCTTGACCTCCCCAATCCATAACTTAACCCCTGAATTCAAGAATCTCACGGTCCTTGTTCCGTTCAACAACATGGTGGCGACTCTCAAATCAAAAAGGTGAGCGAGGATCTTCTCGGATGCAACACTGGTGACTCTGCTTGGGATGAATCAAACTAAGAGGGTTAGACTTGTGTTGAAAAAATCATCATCGTTCTTAAAATTCTGCAAAATCTGTACAGTTTCTAATCCCAGAAGGGGATAGCTCATACGAGGTATCTCAATGTCTCTTACGAGGCATTGATGTCTCATACGAGGCATCTTTTTTCTGTCTGACAGTCTAGTTTTCTGGTTTGAAAAAGGGATTTCCGTCCGGTTCAAACACGCAAACAGAGTTCCAGATCTGTCCTCCCCCTGTTTTTGAGTCTTAGGACCTTCCTAACGACAAAGAAACTCCCCATATATCATGACGCTAACCTTTGTTTTGCAGGAGTATTTGTAAACTTGAAATTTCTATGCTTTACATATGTTATGCTTTATGTGTGAACTACGAAACCCTGAGTTCCTCCACAAGAGAGAAACGTATGCAGCCACTTGGCCCGGCCATTGCATGTTTTTGTTTTGTTTAAAAAAAAAACTCTCTATTTTGACCTTGACATCTAGAACTTGACTCTCACACACGTGCACGCACGTAAATTAATTTCACTACATACCCTATAAACCCGGGTCCCAATCGGAGGAGGGATGTCGGTCAGCACCCCACTTTCCGATCCTCCAAAGATGGTGTACCCACTCCGTGACACGCTCCTCGACTGTGTTAATGGGGAGACTTAGCCGTAAGCCCTGCATCAACCTCATCCATACATAATAGTCAATAGGACACTCCTTGTGACCGGTCGGTTTGATTCCTAGTAATTGTGTTGGTCCCAGAGGGCAACAAGGGTATAGAACCGCTAGAGGGGGGGGTGAATAGCGGTCCAATTTTTTTTCGAAAATACCCTTAAAATCAACCGAGTACTTATCAGTTTGGCCAACTGCGGTTCAAAGCACAAGAACCGAACTGATAAAATGTACAGCGGAGTTTGCGGTTTGGCCAAATAGGTTAGTTAAAGAGTTGGGAGGTTTGACTCAGGTTGAGAAAACACTATGATGCAACTGAATAGTTAAACTTAAAGTTCAAAGGGAAACACAATTCATCTTTCAAGTCATTTCGTATATGGAGACAAGTTAAAAGACCACAAACAAGAAAGATAAATATCAAGACAGAAAATAAAGATCAAACACAAAAATTGAAGAGGTTCGTTCTTAAATGAAATACGTCCTCTACCTAGATGGTTAGTCTAGGATTTTCTAATAGCTACTAGACTTGTATTAATTTAGAGGAGGATTTACAAGATGAATCTTAACTCTAAACAATGAGTCTAACCTAGCTATAATAACAACCGGTGTTTTCGAAGTATATAATCTATGTGATCATATAAATCGGGTGTGTGTGTGAAAAGAAATCAAATGCTCTAAGTATCTAAATGATGGTTGAGCAAATGGAAGTCTTTTGGTGTAAAGGCTGAATATGAAAGGTTGTTAGGCTTGAAGCTTTGATGAAGAAAACTGGGTTTGCTAAGGAGATGGTATGAAGATATGAATATCTGGGTTTGAATCTTCAAAGCAAACTTGAACACTTGGGAATGAATCTCTTGAAGCTCAGCAGCCTTCATTGTTGAATAATGGAGGCTATTTATAGGCAGAGCACCCTTGTGACTGTTGGGTAAAGATTTGAATCAAATCTGAAGGGTACAGTGCTGTCGAAATCCATTGGTTGAGCTGTCATTTTCGTCCTTGGTTTTGTCTTGTAGTCCTAGGTAGTTGTTGCACCACTACCTGACATTTGTCCTTTGTTGCAGAAAGAACCAACGGTAAACAATTCAAACTAATAGACAAACCGACATTCCTTGCAGAAACTCCAAGTTAACTTAGAGTTATTTTGACATGACATAACAACATCCTTTTACGATTAAAAAGGGAATGTTTGTCTAAGGAATAAATGACATATCTTTAATTCTTCAATAACTGCTCTGCGGTTTCACCAAGCATAGGGGCGGTTTGAAGAATGATCTTGATGGGCAGTTTCATCAAACATGCAAACTGCAGTTTTATGAAAACTGAAGGGGCTCCATGCTGGTGGTCTCAAGATGACGGCTTGAAGCACTAAACCGCTAAGGTATAAAACCGAACTATACTCAGCCTAGACAATCAAAAATCTAGAAATGGACTTATCTAAAAATTGAAGTAGAACTTCATTACATGCGGTCCTAAAGTCCATAAAAAGACACGTGCCATGGATCAATCGAATTAAGGTGGGTGTACTAACAATGAATCCTAACAATCTCCCCCTATTTGATTGATGCCATTACCACACTATGAAAATAGCAAAACATTGTACTTGGTAAGAACATGTCCGAAATAAATTTCATGAAATTGCATGTCCCAAGTCAATGCACACACTATGCTAGATCATAGATTTCTAATCTATCAAAAACAAAGGAAATAAAGAAAAGATAGAAAAGAAATGCATTCAGATGCATATAGAATGATATGATTTTGAGAATCAGAAATGCATGTTTAAACTGAATGTTTAAAACACAATGCACTTAAAAGTATTTTCATGATGAATGTAGTGCATGAGGTTTTAAGAAATGCAAGCATTGTTTCACAAACAAGCAGATTGAATAAACAAAGTTTTGGAAACAGAATGCTATGCAGTCATTCTCATTATAATTCAATCATAAAGGTTTGAAACTTACAAAGTACATGAATTACAAGAGATATCAAAAATAAAGACTAAGAAATGAAATCTAGTCTACTTCATCTGCAACAGAACCCCTTGCAGCAGCAGCATCATCTGCGGTTTGGTTCTGATCGGTTTGAGCGTCTGGAGCAGCTTGTTCTTCTGAGGCTTGAGCATTAATAGCAGGGGCGGTTTGATCATCATTCCTAGAAATGGAGCCACGGGCGGCTTCAAAAACAAAGTCAGCTGCACGAAGCCGAACTTCAGTCGGTTCATCAATCTTTAATTCAATTGTAGCGGCTTGCTTGACAAGTTTCCTGGTTCTATGCAGGATAAGCTCAGAAGAATCAAACGCATGCTGGGCCAAAATGTCATGTTTCTCAACAACAGATTGAAGTGTTGCATCAACGGCTTGAAACTTTAAGTTGCAAAGATCATTGTTGGTTCTGACAAGATCTTAAAGAGCCAGTTGATTTTCCAAAATGAAATTCAATCTCTCATCTAATTGTTGTTGTCTTGATCTATCATCAAATCTCTCATTCACTCTCTCCCCCTTAATGGCATCAAGATCAGACAGAATAGAGAGGAGATGAGTGTCAAAACGAGAAGTGGCGGCTTGCTGATGAAACTGAATGTTTCTAACCGCATCTATCAAATCGGCGGTTGAGGCACGAAGTGGTAAAACCGGATAGGAAGAAAATGAAGGAGGAGGTTCATCAGAAGGAGTGTAGTCTGGTACAGACTCATCATCGGAAGAAAGAGAGATGGTATCATCGGTTTGATGGGAAGGAGAAGAATGCAGTTTAGATTTGCCTTTGAGGAGGTTATGTACATCTTCTAAGGTTTCACCCATAGACACCCTAAAGGAGGTTTCAAATTCTATGGGGTCAAAAGGAAGGGAAAAATAGTAAGAAATAACTTCAGATTGAGGAGGAGGAACATTATATCTCATATAGTCATCATAGAGAAAGATGGAAGGAGAAGGCACAATGAATAATCTATAGAGATTGGGAATGCAAAGACAACTAAAGAACAAAAAGAATTGGGAGGTAAGAGAGGGATCATTCATAACCTGATAGGCTATTTCAGCCAAGAGCTGTTCTGCAGCGGCTGGAATGATTTGGTCCACAACAGCTTCCATATCATTTTTGGGAAAAATTGCATAAGGGTTGGGGCGGCCTGACTTGAGAAACCTTTCTTCGTTTATAGCAGCGGCACGAGCCCGAGCCCCAGCCCTTCTATCCCTTGAAGTCTCTGATTTGAACCGCTTCAAGTAGGAAGCCAGTTCAGCAGCACTTTTCCTTTTCCTTGTTTTCGGTTTGATAATTGAAACCGTTGTCTGAGCCGACGGAGAAGCAGTAGATAGAACCGACGGTTGAACTTCAGTTAAAGCTAGCGGTTGAACCGACGAAGACGGTTGAGCCGAAAATGTAGAAACCGAAGGTTGAGCAGTTGAGAGAAATGGTGATGGTTGAACTGCTGCAGCATATGGTAAGTCTGGAGATGAAGATGGAGTATGTTCTGGTGAATCAAAATTCAGTTTTCTCTTGAGTGATGGAGGTGAGTCCTCAATCATCATAGGATCGATGCCTTCCTTCCTCATTTCAGCCCTTTTCCTTAGCTCCTTAGAAAATGAGCCTTCATGAGGTGAATGATCTCTTTTGTAATCAGCCTCACTGAAGTCTACAGCTCCTGGTGGCCTTGACTGCCAATGTTCCACAAAATCACTTTTCTTCACCAACTTTCTTTTCTTCTTTGGCGGTTGAACCTCAAGGATTTCAATGTCTTGCTCAGGTTCACCAAGTGCCTCAGACGCATTAGTCTGCTCAGGCATAGCCGCAGCCTCAAATTCTTCAGTTTGCTTAGGCTGTACCGCAACCTCAGACACTTTGGTCTGCTCAGGTCGAACCGCAGCCTCAGACTCTTTGGTCTGCTCAGGCTCGGTTTGATTAGAAGGTTTAAGGTTTGGAAGGGCATTATAAATGGCAGCTAACTGTTCATCAGTGAACTGAACTGAGGGTGGTTTAGAGGTTGGAGGTTTAGGAAGAGGAGAGATAGGGAGGAAAATATGAGGTGAAGGAATGAGTTTTGGAATGGATTTGGCTTTGGCATCTTTGAGACAGGAGGCATCCATGGAAAAGTTAAGGGATTTCTCCACATTTTGATGTAATGGAGAGAGGGGTTTAATTTGAGGTTTGGGAATTAGAGGTTTTGAAAAGGTAGGGGAAAGTTTAATTGGAGGGAATGAAGATGAAGGTTTAGATGACGGTTTGGATGAGGGTTTAGAGGGAGGTTTGGCTAGGTCTGCCTTAGTAATAATTGAAGAGATTTGAGCGGTTCCCTTTCTCTTCCTTGGAGCAGCGGTTTCCTTGGGACGAGCCGCAGGTGCAGACCGAACTGCAGGCTCCCCCTCAACTGCAGGCTCCCCCTCAGCTTGTACCGCAGTCTGAGCTAACTGACTCAACCCCAATCGGTTTAAAGTAGCAGTTTGACCTTCATTCCTTAACATCGTAGCATGGGCCTGATCAGCAATGGCACCAGCATACGGTTTCCCAGACTTGTTGAGCCGAGCCTCAGGGAATGGTCCACGTTCGGCTTCAGGAAGAGGGTCTTCATTCCAAACTGCCTGTGCATACCGCCATCCAAAAGCGGTTCTGAAGGCATCAAGTTTTGATAATCCAAAAATGGATTTCTCAATTGGATCCATCCAATAATCCTTGTGTTCAATAGAAAACTTGAAGATATCAGTATCTTGGTGCAAAAACTTGGTCAGAAGCCTGCAATGAGTTCTGATCTTAGATTTTCCAGAGGCTTTAGCAGCATGGAGGCGGTTCAGGGCATTGATCATTTCTTTCATTATAACCCTGGGCCAGTGCAGTTTCTTCCCTTTGAGAATGGCCACACAGTAAGCATACTGCTCAGAGGTAAAGTTGTTGTGGTTCCGATTCTTGCACATTACTCCAGAATCAACTAATTCACACAAATGAGCCATGACTTCTCCAAAGTCCTTTTTGGAGGAATTCTTAGTGGAGAATGAATTAACTCCAATTAATTCCATTGTTGTGCTGCTCAGGAGCTCCGGTTTGATCCCCATAACACCAGAGTTCTCAAGACCAGCCAAAACTGCAATTTTTGAAGCAGTTAAGATCACATCCTTGTTACGGACCTTGGACTTGATGGCATCTTTAAATATTACTTCTCTAGTTTCTAGATCTCTGATTGGTTCTCCCCTTACATCCAACAAAGCAGCATTAGTAGCAATCCCATTCTCGAAGAATTCAGCGCAGATGATTGTAACAAACTGCGGTTCATCCATAAGGAACAGAGGGAGCAGCTTCGCATCACTCAACAGTTTGAGGAGCTTCCTTCCAACTGCATCTTGTTTAACTTCCTCTTTTAGTATCCTAGAGCCGGGTACAAAGTTTGAAGGATCCTGAAAAAAAATATTCTAAGTCAGAAATAGCTTAAAAAATGATAGTTTGAATCCTTAAGCAAACCGCGGTTTGATTAAGTCTTACAAACTATAATAAGGAATCCTAACAATAAAAACATGCGGTTCAAGGAGAGTAAGGGTAAATGTAAAAACAAAAAATGAGTGAACAGTAAAGATAAAACGGATCAAAGAGGGAAAATTTTGAAAAAGAGTTTGAATGCACGAAGAACACGAAGAACAGAGTATAAATATGCAAAACAAAATCTTAACCAAAATGTGAAAGAATTATACCAAAATGACCACAAATGGCAGATTCTAACAAAGTTCTAAATAAACTAAGACAAATAACAACACATGAACCCAGAATCTGCACAATTTCGCAAGAACACCAAATAACCCCAAAATTGATTTTGCCCAAGAATTGAACACAAATCACAACATAAAGTAATCAAACGGTATATATATGACAATGCGAGTTCAGGCCAACCAAAAATTCGAAGAAAAGCATAAAATGATCAAAGGAAGATGAACAAGCTTTTAAGCCTCAACAATGGCGGACAAATGAAATAAACTGAGTTAGGGTTCATAAATTCATACCATATCAGGCTTCGAAGGTTTGGAAGATGTAGAAGTAGAAGCAAGATCGATTGATTTCTTTGGTGCCATTAAAAAAAAATTGTTTAAGTAAGAAAATTTTGAGTGAGAACAGAGAGTGGAGAGTGCGTGCAGAGGAGAGAGAAAGGGTTTTTGCTAAAAAGAGTAAGAAGGTAAAAAGTTAAATTAAAATTTAGTTTGTCTTTTATACTCAATTCAAACACCTCGGGTAGTGGAGCGGGCATGACGGCTGAAGGAAACTCAACCGTCAGTGTACCTGTCAATTTGCATTTAATGCGGAAGAGATAATTTCATAAAGATCCTTAAGGAATGAAGTGACATAAAGTAGGGACTAAAATGCAATTTCATACCTGAGCGGTTTGAGTAAACCGACTTACCTTTTCCTCATTCTCGGTTTTGATGAAACCGATATCTCTCAGATCAGTCTTCGGTTTCAGTAGAGAAAACCGAGTCCTTGCTTTGACAATTTGGTTTGGATCAAACTGAAGTTGTTCTTCTTGACTCTTCGATTTGAGTGGAATCTTTAGCCGAACCATTATTGTTGCGGTTTAGTCGATTGAACCGCAAGTTATTTGCATGCTCTTAATAGAGCCAAAATACTTAACAAAAATCATTAGAACAAAAAATAAATAGGCATGAATTATATTAAGTAAGTTCCAGCATACCCATTTCTCCTCGTAAATGAAAGAACCTAGAATTTTCAAGCGGTTTGGTGAGGATATCAGCAATTTGATCATCGGTTCCCACCTTAGCTAGAAAAATATTCTTCTTTTCAACATGATCTTTGAGGAAATGATATCTTATGTCAATGTGCTTGGTTTTTGAATGTTGTACTGGATTTTTGGAGATTGATATTGCTGCGGTACTATCACAGTAGATAGGGCAGTTTTTCTCAAATACTTCATAGTCTTCCAACTGCTGTTTCATCCAGAGAATTTGAGAGCAACAACTTCCAGCTGCTATGTATTCAGCTTCAGCGGTTGAGACTGAAACCGATGCTTGTTTCTTACTGGACCATGATACAAGCCGAGATCCAAGGAACTGGCATGTACCACTAGTGCTCTTTCTATCAATCTTACATGCTATAAAGTCAGCATCTGAATAACCTAACAAATCAAATGAAGATTCTTTGGAGTACCAAAGTCCAAGGTTAACAGAGCCACATAAATATCTAATAATACGTTTAACAGCTATAAGATGAGATTCTCTAGGGTCAGCTTGAAATCTAGCACAAACACACACACTGAACATTATATCTGGCCTACTTGCAGTTAAGTAAAGAAGAGAGCCAATCATACCTCGGTAGAGTGTCTGATTCACTTTCTTACCTTGTTCATCTCGATCTAAACTACAGGCCTTTTGCATTGGGGTATCACTGGCTTAGCGGTTTCAAGCCTAAATTTCTTGATTAAGTCTTTGGTGTATTTGGCTTGGTTGATAAAGATTCCATCAAGACATTGCTTGATTTGGAGTCCAAGAAAGAATGTCAACTCTCCCATCATACTCATCTCAAATTTACCTTTCATACGCTTCTCAAACTTAACACACATAGTTTCATTAGTAGAACCGAAAATAATATCATCAATATATATTTGAACTAATAATGAATGACCTTTGTGTTTAGCAATAAATAAAGTTGTATCAATTTTACCTCTAGAGAAGCCTTGTTCAATAAGAAATTTAGTTAGAGTGTCATACCATGCTCTTGGAGCTTGTTTGAGTCCATACAAGGCCTTCTTGAGCTTGAAGACATGATTAGGATATTTGTTGTCTTCAAATCCCGGCGGTTGAGCTACATAAACTTCTTCTTGTAGTTCACCATTCAGAAATGCACTCTTCACATCCATTTGATATAACTTGAATTTCTTGAAGGAGGCATAGGCCAGGAACAATCTAATGGCTTCAAGTCTGGCTACAGGGGCAAAGGTTTCATCATAATCAATCCCTTCTTCTTGCCTATAACCTTGAGCAACCAACCTTACTTTGTTTCTTGTTATAGTACCATTTTCATCCATCTTATTTATGTATACCCATTTTGTTCCAATTACAGTGTGATCTCTGGGTCTTGGAACTAGAGTCCAAACTCTGCATCTTTCAAACTGATTGAGCTCTTCTTGCATTGCAGCTACCCAACTTGGATCACTTAGAGCTTCATCTACCTTCTTCGGTTCCATCTGAGATAACAATACGGTTGAGAACAAACTGTGGTTATCTCTATGAGTTAAGCTTCCTCTTGTTTGAACACCAGAACTGATAGGACCTATAACATTGGTTGTTGGATGGTCTCTATGATCATTGATTTCTGGAGGGAGGTCTTCATGAACCACTATTTCTTGAAGATTTTCTAGAGGAGGCTCTTCTCGATAATCATTGAAATCTTCATTGAAGGTGATGTTTGGAACTGGATCAACGGTTTGAATGGGATCAGAAGAGTGAGGTTCTACAGCAACACCTTCGGTTTGGTTTGGAGCGGCTGGAGAACCTGATGGAGCGGTTTGAGTAGGTTGGTCATTTGTGGTTGCGTGATTAGGGTAAGATGTACCTGTCTCAAAACCACTAAAATCATCAGCAACATTTGGAGCCATATGTGGCTCAAGAAGCTCATGTTCATCAAATGTAACATGGACTGACTCTACAATTTTTAATGAAGTTTTATCGAAACAACAAAAAGATTTAGAGTGTTTTGAATAACCAACAAAAATACCTTCATCGGCCTTAGCATCAAATTTACCTCGATGCTCTCTGCCATTGTATAAGATGTAGCATTTGCATCCAAATATTTTAAAGAAGGCAATGTTGGGTGATCTGCCTCTCCACAATTCATAAGGATTCTTGTTGTGAACTTTGATGATTAGGGAGCGGTTCTGGGTGAAACATGCGGTATTGACAGCTTCGGCCCAGAAGTATTTGGGAAGCTTTGCTTCTGCAATCATAGTCTTCCCGGCTTCAATCAAAGTCCTGTTCTTTCTTTCTACAACTCCATTCTGTTGTGGAACCCCAGCGGCAGAGAATTTATGATCAATTCCAAGATCATCACAATATTGGGCAACACCATTGTTTGTAAATCCGGTTCCATTATCTGAACGCACGGCAACAATGTCATCCAATTTCTGAGTTTGGAGCTATCTAAATAGAGCGGTTACGATGCCATAAGTATCATCTTTTGAGGCCATCATTTCCACCCATGTATATCTTGAAAAGTCATCAACAACCACCAAGGTATAGCGGTTTCCTCCTATACTGGCGGTTGGGACAGGTCCAAATAAATCCATGTGAAGCAGTTGTAAGCAACGGTTCGTTGAAGGCGCGGTTTTACTAGGAAATGACTGTTTGGGCTGCTTACCAAGCTGGCATGCTTTACATTTCTTATCGTGATGGTCATCCACTTTCGGTAGTCCTTTGACAAGACCATCCCTTTGCAATTTTGCTAGATACTTGAAGTTCAAGTGGCTGAGCCGCTTATGCCATAACCAGCTGCTTTCACTAACATTTTTGGCTACAAAACAGAGGTCAGCAATAGAAACAATATTACTTAAATCTATCATATATACATCACCTGTTCTGTTTCCAGTCAGTAGAGTAACTCCGGAAGTTGCATCTTTGATGAAACAATTAGTTGAAGTAAAGTTGCAGTTCATTCCTTTGTCACAAAACTGAGATATGGAGAGAAGGTTGTGCTTGAGTCCTTCTACTAGTGACACATTTTTAATGGTCACTTTTCCACGTTTGATTGCTCCATATCCTATTGTTTCTCCTTTCTTGTTATTTCCAAACACTACTGGGGGCCCTCTCATACTGATGAAATCACAAAGAAGATCATTATCTCCGGTCATGTGTCGTGAGCAACCACTATCCAAGTACGAAAGATCCTTATTCTTCTTTGCGGTTCAAGCCATACAGCATAAGATCTGAAAAATAAACATTAAAGATTTTGGTCCCCCTTATTCTTTTGGGTCCTAGGGTTAGCAGCTTTTTGGGACCCACACCTGTTTGACCTTAGGATTTTTACGTCCCTTGGCATTGGGTGTGAACCTTAAAAGACAATGACCAGCACCATGACCATAATCAGCACAAATAGCACAATGAATAAATCCAGGTTTTGGTTGCGGTTTTACAAACCCTTTACTGACCTTCGGTTTCTCATGTTTTACTGGGTCAGCGGTTTTTTGGCTTTAACAAGGATTACCTTCTTGAGCTCAACCTTCCTCTTAGGTGCGGCTTTAGGGAAAATGATAGGAATTTCCTTAAACCGACTAGGAGCGGTTTCATCACTCAATACTTCCTTGGTTGCCTCAGCCACTATGGATTTCTCTTTCCACTTTGAATCTCTCCCAGTCTGGTTTTTAGGATACTCAAAGAAATAATTTTGCCTTTTAATTTCTTGTTTTGAGCCCTTTTTACTGGCATGATTAACCTTAGGAATTTCTTTGGTTTGTTCAGTAGGTTTCACACCACCTTCGGCACAGAGACAAAGACACTTACATCCATCATCGGTTTTAAACCCCAATCCACTTTTATCCGAAGTAGGAATTTGTGAATTTAGGATTTGTTCCACGGTGACACCAGAATTAGTCCATACATCGGTCACTTTTTGAAGGTCATCCCTTTGTACGGTAAGCTCATGGATTTGGGTGAGAAGTACCTCGGTTCTGTCCTTCAGATAGCGGTTTTCATCCACAATAGTAGATATCCCAGCAATTTGGAGCTTGAGGTTTTCAATTTCCTCCTTGTGGGATTTACATACACGTTGGGATTCTTCAAGTTCCGCAGCCATTAGTTTATATGCCTTTTTAAGCACAGTGTGTTGTTGACATATAATATTAGCACGTTCTAGTACCTGGTCATCATGACTTTGGTCTGCTTGAACCTCAGGAGTTTAGTTTGGTGTTGTAGGAGCTTTGCTTAATCTAGCCTCAGGAGTCTTAGGTGAAACTGACTTCATTTGTTGATTTGGCAGTGGAAGGCTTTCGTCAATTTCAATTCTTTCTTCAAATCCCATGAGGCAGAGGTTTGCAGTTTCTTCATCATCACTTTCATCTGAGTCTGAACCCATCCATGTCAGTGGTTGATCTCCTTGGTCAGCTACCATTCCTCTTCTTTTCACGAACTTCTTGTTGAATGGTTTCTTTGCTGGCGCGGCTTCATAACGCGGTTTGGGATAACTTGAAGCAAAATGACCTGGCTGTCTGCAGTTATAACAGACCAAGTCATCCCTTGTCTTGGGATCTGCAGTTTTGTTGAATCTGGTTCGAGGGACAAACTTTGCTGGGCTTTTGGATGGAAATTGAGATCTATTGTTTTTCCTGAACTTGGTGTATTTCTTCACATACAAAGAAAATTCTTCATCATCCATTTCATCAAAATCAACTTGAGTAGAACTTGAGGATTGAGATTCTACACTCTGAGCATAAGAACTTTGAGGAGGAGTGTAAGGTTGATGAGACTGTTGATAAGATTGATAAGATTGAGGATATGGTTGATGTGATTGAGGATAGGATTGGTGAGACTGCTAGTAATACTCAGGAGGTGCGGTTTGAGGATTAAATCTAGGAGCATTTTGGTTAGGAGGAGCGGTTTGCAAGTGGAGGTGAGGAGCGGTTTGATGATGGTCTGGATTGTAGATGGGAGATGAGGTAATATTGAATGCAGCTAGAGAGAGTGTCTTAAATCTGCTTTCGGTTTCATGGACCTCTTCAAGCTTGAATTCAAAAACCTTCAGCATGGCATACAAGTGTCGAAGATCAAGAGCTTCCAAGTCCTTGTTGTCTTCAATGTTAGTAGTTTTGATCAGCCATTTGCTACCAAGTGCTTGCATGAATCTCATGTTCAAATCTGTATTAGAATAGACATGTCCAAGAGAAAAACACACATTAACAATATCAATAAACCTCTCATAGCATTGTCTAAGAGATTCCTTATGATCTTTAACAAAATAGTCAAAGAGTCTTCTCTGTTGATAGAGGCGGTTCTTCTTGGTATCTGAATCTCTTTCCAGAAAGTCAACTATAGCATCCCAGGTAGCCTTTGCGGTTCTGAAGTGAAGCACCTTAGAATGAGTCCTCAAGTCAATAGCTGACACTAGCATGGACATAGCTCTTCCATCAAAATCCACATTGATG
The DNA here is from genome assembly GCA_026119855.1 of Campanula takesimana. Classification (NCBI taxonomy): domain Eukaryota; kingdom Viridiplantae; phylum Streptophyta; class Magnoliopsida; order Asterales; family Campanulaceae; genus Campanula; species Campanula takesimana. The sequence goes on from JAOWBW010000725.1 coordinate 161,589, forward strand.
CGGTCTGCATCAGTCCATTCACTTTCTAACTTCTTAACTTCAGCTTCTTCTCCTGCGGTTCCTGCACATGGATTAGCTTTCATAGGAACATATGGTCCATCAGTAACTGCGGTCCACAGTCTACGATCACATGAAATCATGTGTTTCATCATCCTATCTTTCCAAAAGATAAAACTATCTTCATCCAGAATCGGTAAGTGATTCGAATTGGATGTTTGCATCATATGGGTGTTTGTGTTTACCATTGGATCAGCACCCAAGCGGTTAAGCTTGTAAAAACAAGTTTGGTGGATATGCTCTGATACCACTTGTTGGTCCCAGAGGGCAACAAGGGTATAGAGCCGCTAGAGGGGGGGGGGTGAATAGCGGTCCAAAACTTTTTCGAAAATACCCTTAAAATCAACCGAGTACTTATCAGTTTGGCCAACTGCGGTTCAAAGCACAAGAACCGAACTGATAAAATGCACAGCGGAGTTTGCAGTTTGGCCAAATAGGTTAGTTAAAGAGTTGGGAGGTTTGACCCAGGTTAAGAAAACACTATGATGCAACTGAATAGTTAAACTTAAAGTTCAAAGGGAAACACAATTCATCTTTCAAGTCATTTCGTATATGGAGCCGCGCCAGCAAAGAAACCATTCAACATTCCTTGGTTTTGTCTATCTAAATTTACAGAATTTTGCCCGGGAAGGATTTCTTGGTGACTGAGTTTTGGCACCAAAAACACCCCTCTTTCACCTATAAAAACCTCTCTTTACCTCCATTTTCAAGGATCGAAAACTTAGACTGAAGATTGAACTTACAAAAACTATACCAAAATCACTTTCTAAAGGTTCTCCAAGGATCTCATCAAGCAATATTTGAAGTTCTTCAAATTGTAGGTAAAAGTCCATCTTTTCCTTTCCTTTCTTTTCTACTTCATCTCCTCCCTCTCTTTTACTCTAATCAAATGTGCAATCACCCAAATAATTTTGGGACATAACTCTAATGATCACCTCATCTCATTGAGGTTGGTTAAGGAGTTATCTCCTACATTCCAAATCCTACTTTAAACCCCCCCCCCCTTTTTATGACTTAAAGAAGAAGAAGAAGAATATTTTCATTCATGTAGATTTTGATCAAGCAAGACCAACTTAAGTTGGGCGAGATGGGTGTTTCGGTACTTCCCATCTCGTAATCTAACCCCCGAACCTCAAACAAAGAATCTCTGTTTTCGTAATCAAACTTAGGCTATAATCAATAGGTTTTTCTTATGTTCCTCAAAACATAGGTGGCGACTCTAAAACAAGTTAGACATCCTAGGATAATTCACCGCTCGAGCCTAAAGCCGTGGTTCCCCCGGGGTATCTACAGTGGCGACTCCGCTGGGGGACATTTGAGGGTTAAACTTGCATTCTGATCGAAATCTACATCTTTTCTAGGCATTCTGATTCCTGATGGGGGAGGCGCGCGCGTCTGGCCTCTTAAGCCTAAGGCGCGCGCATCCCGCATCAAGAACCAGAATCGCCCACTTCTTCATATCCTTCATCTTCTTCTTCTGTTATTCTGCACTAATCACTTCTGCAGGGGTTACAATATGAACATAGGACCAGGGCAATCCCCTGAGTCCAAGGTCTGACATTCTGACAGGTGTGCCCAGAAGCGCGCGCCTCCCATAAGCATTGCGCCATGCGCGCGCGTCCCACATCAGCACTCAGAGGCGCACGCTTCTGGGTTGATTCCCAGAAAAGAAACAGGTTTCAGTGACTGAGCAGAACAGTGGGGTGTGGGCACAGTTGCCTGCATCAGAACAGAATTGAACCCTCAGACTGTTTTAATTTTGTGTTTTATTTACCGGTCACACGGGTGATTCGGGAGTTGTAATTTTATGTGCTTATGTGTTTTGTGTGTTTTTCTTTCTTTTCAAAAAAAAAAATATAAAATTTTTTGTCACTTTCTAGACCTCACACTACATGCACATATTCCTATGAACTGCTCACTATCGAGTCGCACAAGTCCAACCCCAAACCCGTCGAGGCCCGTCCTAGAAAGTTTCAAGCTCCACCAGACCTTGGCTCTTTCGAAGCGGTAAACCTCAGCCCGTGGCGTAGTTCAAGACTACATGCCGGGGGTGACCTTTGAGCCTCATATTCAAGCCGAGCACAAACCACACAATTCTAGTTAGGGTCTAACACTCCGTGACTCAAGTCGGTTTCCATGTACCGAGGTTTCCCTAAACTAATGTCTTCAAATCATACATGCCAATTTGTTGAAATGGACGGAATAAAAATCCGTCCCCAAAAGTGGTTATTTTGGACGAAAATAAAAATCCGTCCCCGCGTGTATGCTTTACTACATTAATTTAGTTTAATCCCGATACATGTAGGATTAACAAGCGCGATGGAATCCGATGAGTATATGGGACCGCGAGATGGTCTATATACTAGTGTGACGATTCCATTATTTTGTTAGAAACCCCAAAAGGGATTCATTCCCTCCGACTTATAAAAAAAAAAAAAAAGAGTCTTTTCTTATGTGGTTCGAGTCGTGTGCCCAACTGTGTGTTCTAAGCCTCTTCATGGACCGCAAGTGTTACTCAAGACTGACAAGGGCCTCTTCTGCAATATAGGTTCAATTGGTACTTACAGAGTCTACCGGGATTCAGCAAATCGGTTAGTCCGTGAAGAGATCACTCCAACAGCTCAAACATCAACCATGACCGGCAGCAGCAACACCATGTCTCTCGAACAGCTCTCAACTATGGTCCAACTCCTCCAAGAGCAAGTCTCCACCCTTAACAAGGAGGCACAAAGCAAAGACGACATTTGGCAATCCCACCTCGACAGCCAAAGGGAGGCCCACGAGGCCGAGATGGAGCTAATGAAAGAAAAGCTCACTAACCTTGCCAAGGGAAAGAACAAGAACAATGATGATGAATCCGAATGGACCGAGGGTTTGTTCAAGAGTCCGTATGTCAACACCCGCACCAAGAAAATGGGGGAGCCGAGTTCCGAGAACAATGAGCCCAAAATGGTGGATTCTATCATGGCCTACATCGACCAAAAATTCAATGGGCTCAACATGGGGAAAGGCTCCGACACAAGCCTTTATCAATCATCCATCCTCATGAGTACTATGGCCGCTCTTCCCGATAAGTTCAAGATGCCCGACATAAGCAAATTCAAGGGCAACTCTTGTCCCATGGCTCACATTGAGACTTATATTTGGGCAATGGTTCCGAAGAAGATCTCCCCTAAGGTGATGGCTCAATGCTTTCCTCTCACTCTCGAGGGGGCGGCAAAAGATTGGTATGCTACTCTCCCGCTCACTGTCCGTCTTGATTGGGACTCCGCCATGCTTGCCTTCAAGAGCCAATACCAAGGCAACACCACTCACCGGCCCACAAGGAAAGAGCTTGAGAATACCACTCAACGAGACAATGAGTCCTTCATCGACTTCACAAGGAGATGGAATGACAAACTCTCTGAAATTGTTGAGAGGCCGAACACAAAAGAGCAAATGGACATCTTTCTCAAGTGTCTCAAGATTGATCTCCGAACCCACCTAAGTGGGGCTTGCTACTCCGACTTCTCCCAAATGTATGAGGCGGGGGTACGCATGGATGACTTGCTCAAGGAGATTAAGAAGGCCACTCCTACTTACCGCTACAAGGCCGCTTCCAACTCCACAAAAGAGACCTCGGTCAACGCCGTCACTATTGACAAGGGAAATTACAAAAAGGTTCCTCCACCTCAAGGGAAGAAGTCCCGAAGTGACCGTGTCTACACGCCTCTCCAAGGCATGACTCAAACCGAAGTGTTCGAGGTCCTCAAGGCAAAGGGTCAAGTCACACCCGTGCAAGGGTACCAACCCAAGATGATCCACCCCAATCATGCTCACCACAAATATTATGGCTACCACCAATATAGTGGCCACACCACCGAGGATTGCCTCGTTCTCCGCAATGTCATTCAAGATCTCATAGATAAGAAATAATTTGTAGTGACTAATGACGAGCATGTCAATGTAATAGAGATAGGAGAACTCGAGGGGACCACCCATTCAATCCCAATTGTCAATGGGGGCCCCAATGTTATGAATAAACTTGAAAATTCTTGTTATGTAGTGACTTACGATGAGGTAATGAGGGAAGTACTAGAGAATAGGAAAAAGAAACAAGATGGGAACGTCAACATGCTAACTCGATCCGGTCGAGTCATAGCAAGCAACCCTTCCACTTCCGCACCGAGCTCCTCTTCTCAAAGGCCGCAAGCTCGAAACACTCCCGAAGATCCTCTACTCAAGAAAACTCAAGCCAACATCTCTATTTGGGGCCTCATTGCATCCTCAAAGAAACACCGAGATCTTGTCATGTCCGTCCCATTCCAAGTGCTTGATATCCCGGCCTCGTTCAACTTACTTTTGGGTCGACCATGGATTCACAGTGCTAATGCCGTACCGTCAACTCTCCACCAATGTGTCAAGATCCGAAATGGTGATGAAATAGTGACGTAATGGCTGAAAACATCACTATCCACAGAAAAGGTGAGCCCGTCCACCAAGTTCAGCATGGTCTACCAGACTCCACTCTCTCCGGCGTCTCAATCAAACCATTGACAAAGAAGGGGGAAACGGATCATGGACCCCCAGCAATCACAAAGTCCTCCGCATGATGAGGAATATGGACTACTTCCCTGGTTTGGGCTTAGGGAGATATCAACAAGGAATCCTACATCCCGTGCAAGTCCCATTCGTCAAAGACACCTTCGGTTTGGGGTACGAGCCTTCCAAGGAAGACTTGAAACAAGAGCAAGCAATCAAGAACGAAAAGGCCCGAGCTCGTAAAGAAGGCCGTCGTTATGAAGCCCCTAATCTAAGGCCTTACCGCAAGACGTTGAATGGCTATTTTGTCCGCCAAGGGGAAGACGTTCCGTACATGATCTTTCCCGAGCCATGGGTTAACAATAAGGGTGTCAAAAAGCCCGGCCTCGAAATCTTCTCCGATTGTGAGATCCAGAAATCCGAAAGGGAACCAACTCCCATGTCGCCCCGTGAATGGTGGGGAAGGAAGATGACTATAGAATCCGAGACAGAAATCACCGTGGGGGAAGGACTAACAGATTTAGCCTCCATGTTCGAAGAGCTTGCCATGATGAATGAATGCCAAGTTAACGCCATCCATGACACCGTCATTATAAACGAGACTCTCAGTGAGATCCTGCCAAGCTCCGAGCCGATCAACAATTGGTATTCAACAAAAGGGCCCGTGGTATCCGAGCAATTCTTAGTCCAAGAAATGGGTTGCATACCCCGCACAGCAACAAAGGAAGAGCAGCTCACACTTACTTTCGAGTCCGAGAGTGTCTCTAATACCCTCACCCAAGAGGATTTGGAGGCCATAGCCGAGCGTGTGTTTCCTTTCTTTGCTAATGAAAAATTTGATATTTCTGAGTACCCTAAGATTACAAACATCATAAATGATGAATTAACTAATAATGAACTTAACGAACAAGTTAATAACGATTCAAATTATGATGAAATAGACCACGAAAACATAGCATACTTAAATGAACTTGCTCAACAAGTCCGTAGTCGTGGTGAGAATGGTCCAAAGGCTGACGAAGAATTGCATGTTGTTAATCTGGGTACCGAAGAAGAGCCAAAAGAAACTAAGATTGGAAGATTCTTCAAGGGGGACGACAAAGACAGATTGACTGCACTACTACGGGAGTTCGTGGATGTGTTCGCATGGTCATACAAAGACATGCCGGGTTTGGACAGAAAGGTAGCGGAGCACAGGATTCCGATCAGAGAAGATGCCAGGCCAGTAAAGCAGAAGCTCAGAAAGATCAAGCCAGAATGCTCTCTGCAGGTCAAAGAAGAGATTGAGAAGCTCCTCAGTGTGGGTTTCATCAAGGTTATCGAGTATCCGACATGGTTGGCCAACATTGTGACAGTCAGGAAGGCAAATGGCAAAGTTCGAGTTTGTGTAGACTTCCGGGATTTAAACAAAGCTTCCCCAAAGGATGATTTTCCACTCCCTAATATCGACATGCTAGTCGACTCCACTGCTGCCTACGAGGTTCGCTCATTCGTGGATGGGTTCGTTGGGTACAATCAGATTCTCATGGCCGAGGAAGATCAACATAAGACAGCCTTCACAACACCGTGGGGTACCTTTTGCTACACAGTCATGCCATTTGGGTTAAGAAATGCTGGGGCTTCCTACCAAAGAGCCGTGACAGACTTGTTCCACGATATGATTCACAAAGAAATCGAGGTCTATGTGGACGACATGATCATTCACTCCAAAGGGACCGATGGTCAACATTTAATCGATCTCCGCAAGTTCTTCGAAAGGCTTCGTCAACACAAGATGAGGCTCAACCCTGCAAAGTGCACGTTCGGGGTTATCCGGGGCAAAGTTCTTGTTTATATGGTCACTGAAAGGGGAATTGAAGTAGACCCCTCCAAAATCAAGGCAATCATTGACATGCCTCCTCCAAAGACGCAGAAAGAGATTAAAGGTTTCATGGGCAGACTACAATACATCAGTCGGTTTATGCACCAACTCACCTCCATGTGCGAGCTAATCTTCAAGCTACTCAAGAAGAATGTGGCTCTAGAATGGATCGACGCGTGCCAAGAAGCCTTCGACCAAGTGAAGCATTACTTGACGTGCCCTCCTGTTCTAGTTCCGCCGCACAAGGAGAAACCTCTGTTGCTCTATCTCACTGTCAATAATGAAGCCCTAGGGGCTATGTTAGAACAAGAGCAACGAGAGTCCACAAAGGAGAACGCCATTTATTTTGTCAGTCGCTGATTCCAAGGAGGCGAAAAGAACTACTCTGTCTTAGAGAAGTCATGTGCAGCATTGGTTTGGGTCACTCAAAAGCTCAAACACTATATGAAAGCTTTTCTGATCAAGCTAGTAGAAAAGGTGGACCCGCTCCGCTACATCTTCGAGAAGCCTTTCATGTCAACAAGAATAGCCAAATGGTACTTCATGCTCGCCAGCTATGATATCACTTACGTCACACTAAAATCCGTCAGGGGGAAAGTGTTCAGTGACCAGCTTGCCGATTTCCCGTGTGACGAAGTGAAGGGGGAAGACGTACAGTTCCCCGACGAGCATTTAATTTGTACTGCAACCGAGGAAATTAAGTGGCAACTTTTTTTCGATGGCGCCGCCAATAAACACGGTTTTGGTATAGGGGTATTGCTTATCGATCCAAAAGACATCTACACTCCCATTGCCATCCGCCTGGAATTCGAAGCTACCAACAACATCGCCGAGTACGAAGCATGCATAGCAGGGCTCGAAGCAGCTCTCGAAAGAAACATCACGGAACTAGAAGTGTTCGGCGACTCTTTGCTCCTTATCAATCAGCAATCGGGAAAGTGGCGAACCCAAGACCCGACTCTCCAACAGTATGGTCAGCACCTTGAAGAACTGGTTGAACAATTCCAAGAGATCACTTTCAACTACCTGCTAAGGGATAAGAATCGCTTCGCCGATGCACTGGCCACTATAGCTTCATTAGTCGAAATGCCCAAAGGGAAAATGGTGAAGCCCTTCAAAATTGCTCGAAGGAACAGTCCGGCATATTGCATGAGTATCGAGATCAACGAGATTCAAACAAACTCTCCATGGTATTCGGATATCATGAACTTCCTCAAAGAAGGCACTTATCCCGAGAATAGCAATAAGAAGTCTCAAGCAGCTCTGCAAAGGATAGCCTCTCGGTACGTACTGATTGGGGACCGAGTCTATAAAAGGCACCACGACGGGATCAATCTCTTATGCGCCAATGAGGCCGAAGCTCAAGAGATAATGTGTGAAGTGCACGAAGGAGAATGTGGACCCCACATGAATGGGTTTATGCTAGTCAAGAAGATACTTCGCATTGGTTACTATTGGAGCACTATGGAACGAGACTGTATCGAGAAAGTCAAAAGGTGTGCCAAGTGCCAATTCCACGCTAATCTGCAACATGCTCCACCCTCACAACTTTACAACATGGTCACACCTTGGCCTTTCTCTTGTTGGGGGATAGACATCATCGGTAAAGTTCATCCTGCCGGGAGCAATGGGCAGTCATTCGTCCTAGTGGCAGTCGACTACTTCACAAAGTGGGTCGAAGCACAAGCCTATCGGACCCTCAACGCCAAGAAAATGGCCGAATTTGTAAAGATTAATATCATGTGCCGATACAGCGTGCCTCATGAAATCATTTTCGACAACGGCTCTCACTTTGAGAAGGAAATGGATGCACTTTTGGTAGAATACAAGATCACCAAGCACAAGTCATCTCCTTACCATCCCCAAGCAAATGGCGCGGTCGAAGCAGCAAATAAAACCATCGAGACCATCGTCAAGAAAATGGCCTCAACAGGAAGGGATTGGCCCGAGAAGCTACCATTAGCATTGTGGGGCTATCGTACATCAATACGGTCCGCGACAGGAGAAACTCCTTATGCATTAGTCTATGGTTCTGAAGCCGTACTCCCTATCGAACTTGAAGTCCCATCTCTACGGGTCCTCCTTGAGAATCAAGTCAACGAGGTCAACTGGATGCAAAGTCGATACGAACAGCTAGCCTTGCTCAACGAGAAAAGGTTAAGAGCACTCGAACGCACGAGGGCATATCAGCAAAGGATGGCAAGAGATTTCAACAAAAAAGTGAAGCCTCGGAACATCAATGTGGGAGATTTGGTCTTAAGACAACATCCTCCTAATGCCATGAATCCCCTGGGGAAATGGGGACCCCGATGGATCGGTCCGTACGTGGTCAAAAAGATACTAAGCGGTGGTGCAGTCCGGCTAGTGGATTTAGATGGTGACCAGCTGCCAAAGGAGGTCAACCTCGACAAGCTCAAGAGGTTCTACGCTTAATAAACAAAGACCACTAAAAAAAAAAAAATAATAAAAAAAAATCGCTCGCTAGGTTGAAAACCCGCAAGGGCGGCCTAGGCAAAAATTAGAGCACGTGCAAAAAAGAAGCCCGCTAGATTGAAAACCCGAAAGGGCGGTCTAGGCAAAAAACAGGGTGCACAAAAAAAAAAAATGGTCTTTGTATGTTTGAACTACGAAGACCTGAGCCTCCCAACTGGAGGAACGTAGGCAACCTTCGGGTGCGGTCTAAAACATATCAAAAATACCCAATTCACTTCAAATAACAAAATGCAATTCTTATTCATTCAATGAACTATTCAAACCATTACAACGGATTTATTGAGCAACAAAATAAATCAAAATATTAAATCCTAAAACAAAGTGGTCTAATTACAATCTCTTGGGGTACAAAGAAAAATCTAATCTTTCTTAGGTTTGGGAACCATTGTTTCTTGTTATGTCTTTTAGTCTTCTTGGATGGGGACGGGACATTCTTGGGACCGCCAAGACGGGAGAAAATGCTAGGACGGGACGGAGCTTCATCAACGGCCTTCCCTTTGCCCTTATCAAGCGGAGCCTTAGCGGGGACAACCATGGGACGCTTCCACACATAGGAGGAATTTCCTTTACCTTTCTTCTTCTTGGGAAAATGACGGGGTCTATAGTCCCGCACATGAACCACCGGTCTCACGGGGTCAACAACATCGTCATTGGGCCTTCCCAAACGATCAAAAACGCTCGGACGCTTCTCCACCATCGGGACGGACCCCACAGCTGGAACGGCATTCACCACTGGAACGGACTTCTCACCCTCGGGGACGGAAACCTTAACTTCAAAGGAGAAAGTCATTGGGGCCATTATGACAAGAATTTTGTGGTTAAAGAGGAGAAAGTGTTTGCAAAAGAATTCTGTGTGACCATTCTGGTCGAAAATGGTTCAAAATTTATAGCTGTTGGAACATTCTGATCAGAAAAAGAAAGGGGCTGTAATTCAGCAGGCCAGAAGCGCGCGCCTCCGACCAAGACTGCACAACGCGCACGCCTCCCACAAGCAAGGCCCGACGCGCGCGCCTTTGACAGCAGTTCAGACAGAAACAGCCCTTGTCAGTTCAGAACAGAACCCAAGCACTTCAACATATCCAACCTGCAGCAAAATCAAATCCCAGCAACAAAAAGGAGTTCAAGCATCGACAACAAGCACCCTTTGGGCACACATTTGTTTGTAAAGGGTCGACATCTAAGATCGAGTCGTTAATAGAACATAAAAATGAGTAGTAAAATAAATAGGATTGTAAATACATGTTAAATGTTATTACAGGCAAAAGTAAAAGTGTTTCAATCCCTCATCCTCTCAGCCACAACAACTCGGGCACATCATCACCAACACTGTGCTCACCCCCTGCTACCGCTCTCGGTCTCCTCATCATCATCATCGTCATCATCCTCCTCAGACTCAGAGGTCTCAATCACAACATCAGGACGGGTCCTCTTGGCAGCTCTCCCTGATGAACTGGCGCCGCCCCGGCTCTGGCTACCCTCTCGGCTCAGGCTCCTACTATGGCTACCTCCGTGGCTCAGACTCCTGCTCAGCGACTGCCTCGCTGAAGGGATTCACTAACGGGGATTTCACTAACGGATTCGTCCCCAAGGGATTCACTAACGGATTCATCAAACGGATTCACTAACGGATTCGTCAACAAGGGTTCACCAACGGACCCCCAAGGGATTCACTAACGGATTCATCAAACGGATTCACTAATGGATTCATCAACAAGGGTTCACCAACGGACTCATCCAAGGGATTCACTAACGGATTCATCAAACGGATTCACTAACAGATTCGTCAACAAGGGTTCACTAACGGACTCATCCAAGGGATTCACTAACGGATTCATCAAACGGATTCACTAACGGATTCGTCAACAAGGGTTCACCAACGGACTCATCCAAGGGATTCACTAACGGATTCATCAAACGGATTCACTAACGGATTCATCAAAACGGATTCACTAACGGATTCGTCCAAGGGTTCACCAACGGACTCATCAAAGGGATTCACTAACGGATTCATCAAACGGATTCACTAACGGATTCGTCAACAAGGGTTCACCAACGGACTCATCCAAGGGATTCACTAACGGATTCATCAAACGGATTCACTAACGGATTCGTCAACAAGGGTTCACCAACGGACTCATCCAAGGGTTCACAAACGGACTCATCCAAGGGATTCACTAACGGATTCACTAACGGATTCATCAACAATGGTTCACTAACGGACTCATTCAAGGGATTCACTAACGGACTCATTCAAAACATTCAGCCGGCAGGTTCACCTAACGGACCATGCCACCCCCTCTATCAACAAAAGCCGCTCACACAGGGAGCGCACCACTATCTCTCGCAATTTCAAATTCCTGTTTTCATCAAGTCTTTGCTTTTTCTTGGTGATGTCCTCAGCGGGTGTTTTTAACTTTCGTCGACGCGTTTTACTTTGCAGTCCACGTCGCCGAGGGGCTCTGTAGACAACCCGCCTTGGACCGCTCACCCCGATTGCACATTTGATTTTGTGTTTCTCCCAATTTTAAGTGTTTCTCATTAGTCTCTGTCACTTCCATTAAGTTCCTGACTGACTTCGTTAAGTCCAGGGACTAAACTGAATGACAGGGCTGACTTTCTAGTCCATTCTGTCAAAATTGCCTTCTCTGAGTCGCGCGCCTCCGACACTAGGAGCCAGGCGCGCGCGCCTCCCGCCCCTAAAGCAGGAAGCGCACGCCTCTGGGCGTCAGTTACAGATTTCTGGCTAGGATTCCCTCCCTTGCTCAATTTATAGGATTTTGCCCGGGAAGGATTTCTTGGTGACTGAGTTTTGGCACCAAAAACACCCCTCTTTCACCTATAAAAACCTCTCTTTACCTCCATTTTCAAGGATCGAAAACTTACACCGAAGATTGAACTTACAAAAACTATACCAAAATCACTTTCTAAAGGTTCTCCAAGGATCTCATCAAGCAATATTTGAAGTTCTTCAAATTGTAGGTAAAAGTCCATCTTTTCCTTTCTTTTCTACTTCATCTCCTCCCTCTCTTTTACTCTAATCAAATGTGCAATCACCCAAATCATTTTGGGACATGACTCTAATGATCACCTCATCTCATTGAGGTTGGTTAAGGAGTTATCTCCTACATTCCAAATCCTACTTTAAACCCCCCCTTTTTATGACTTAAAGAAGAAGAAGAAGAATATTTTCATTCATGTAGATTTTGATCAAGCAAGACCAACTTAAGTTGGGCGAGATGGGTGTTTCGGTACTTCCCATCTCGTAATCTAACCCCCGAACCTCAAAACAAAGAATCTCTGTTTTCGTAATCAAACTTAGGCAATAATCAATAGGTTTTTCTTATGTTCCTCAAAACATAGGTGACGACTCTAAAACAAGTTAGACATCCTAGGATAATTCACCGCTCGAGCCTAAAGCCGTGGTTCCCCCGGGGTATCTACAGAAGGCACTAGTATCAACATCATTCACAAGCAAGAATGGGTCTCCACAACTTAAGTTTAGAGATTCAAAAAAAAAAAAACTCTCAAGCTTCCTTCGCCCCACAACTAAGTAAGAACTCGAACAAGGCAAAAAGGAACCTTCAACATCGCCATTACACAATAAAGAAGAAAATTCAACAAATCATAACAAGGAAGACTCCTCAAATGCATCTCCTTCGATAATCCAAATGAAGAAAAGGAGGATTCCTCAAAATCATCTCCTCCTACAACAAAGATTCACTCAAGCATCCAAACAAATGAAGACAAGGTGATTCATCCACATCAAGAAAGGCATGTACCCCTTTGTCATACTAGTGATTGGCCTTCTTCTCGAAACTCGTCTAAGACATTCTAAACGATTCTCTTGCAAAATAATTGAAAAAACACTCAATGCGTCAAACATAAATACTAAGGTCCATTAAAGGTAGAACTACTTTTCTAGTATTTGAGCCACGTAGCGTTCTTTGTTGAGTCTAGGGGCTTACTCTCATACACTTCTCTTTGAAATCCAAGCATGAAGGCTAGGGGCTTTCTATTATTTCCATCTCCTTCTAATTCCTATTCAAGATATACGAACTCGACAAAAGTAAGTCCACACTAGGGGCTATCCTATTTTCCTCCTACTCTCACTACATGGTGTGGTATCTCTAACCGAGTCGATGCTTGGAACAACTTCCCAAAATCCAAGTCGATAGCTAAAATTCCTAACACATTCAAACCCAAAAATCATGCATGTCTCGCCACAATAAAAGACAAAAATACTCTCCTCTCTGAGTCATCTTCAAGTACATACTCTTTAAAAAAACGTAAAAAAAGATGCCCGCTAGATTGAAAACCTGAAAGGGCGGTCTAGATAAAAGAACAGGGTGCGTCACAAAAAAGAAATAAATCAAAGATATAAAGGGAGAACATTCTTCAAATCATCTTCTTCAACTTTCCTTAAATCAATCAAGCGGGAGAGCATTCTTCTTCAAGTCAAAACAGCCTCACAAGCTTGTTCACATAGTCATCTACAACATACAAGATTCTTGGGGCTTGACTTAGACCACACATGAGATAAACTTGGGGGAATAGAACACGTCTCTCATCACCCTCACCGGAGACTTTTGGACATGGAACTCTAGAGTTGTCAACAAAGTATGCTCGGCCTACTTAGAGCTTGCACATTGATCAATATCATTGGTTGTCGGACAAATAGTTGTCTCCCTTGACGAGACATAACTAAAGGAATGATCTGGACGGATCATCTTACACAAGACAAATGAGTCTCACACGAGACAACCATCAAAGAAACTCCGTAGCACATCATCTCTACAGAAAACCTTATTAGGTCCCAACTTGTCAAACACCAATCCCTATACACACAAATCAACACATAAAATTCATCACCAATAAACATCCAATCATGAATCCATGTTATTCACACTACTTACACCAAGGTTGACCGACCGGGCTTGCACATAAATTTGTCGTGTGCACCACCACATGAGTCCAATCACAAACTAAAATCAAGCTAAATTGCTTGCTAGAATAGGTTCTACTTGTTGTATAAACAGGTACACAAAACCCCTTACATGCTCACATCCTTCCGAGGATGATCATTCAAATAGAACAAGAATTCATGACAAAGAAGAAAAACACAGCGTGCCAAAGCCCGCGAAGGTAGAATCTACAACATATCTCGCACGAGATCACATCCCCACAGAATTTAGACACATCAGCATCCAGTACTTTCAATGCAAGGAGCATTGATCGAGGATAATGTTCAGTACTTTCAATCAGCTCCATGAACTGATTGATCGAGGACATCTACAAATCTACATCAACATCAAATCATCCAGTACTTTCAATCAGCTACGGCCATTGATCGAGGATAATGTCCAGTTGTAGATACCCCGGGAGAGCCCACTACTTGGCTAGAGCGGTGGAAAGATCCTTGGATGTCTATTTGGTTTTAATTTGTAGAGTCGCCACCTATGTTATTAAGGGAACATAAGAAAAACCTAAGAATAGCCTATTTTATGTTACAAAACCAGAGATTCGGGAAGAGAAGGGTTTGGGGGTTAGATGATGGAGTGGGAAGTACTTAAACACCTACTCCACCCCGCTTACGCGGGTCTTACTACTAAAGGTGTTCTAATGGTAAAAAGTCCTTCTTATAATATGAGAGATGTCCTAACAATTGCAAGGGGAAGAAAAGGGAAATTCTTTATATTGATTTACGCTAAAGATTACATTAAGAGAAGAAGAGTTAATTAAACTAGAGTTTAGAATGTAGGGAGATAACCTTAACCAACTTTAATGTAATAAAGTGATTATTTGGTCATGTCCCATTTGATGGGGATTGCATACATTAAGAAGAATAAAATAAGAGAAGAAAAGTGAAGTTGTACCTTGAGAAGAGGACTTCAAACTTTGACTTGAAAAGAGTAGAGTTTTGATGCTTGAGTTGTTTGTTAGGAGAATTCTTTAGAGAATTTTTGAGAGAAATATGTATAATGTAATTGTAGAGAAAGTTTTTGGGTCCTTTTCTAAGGTAAAAAAAAAAGGGGTTTAAATAGGTAGAAATGAAAGGAAAAGATGGCTTTTCAACCAATAAGAAAATAAATAAAAATAAATAATAAAAAGAAAATCAAATAATAAATAAAAGAAATATTTTATTTTGATAAAAATGCTAAGAATATGGGATTGAGAGTTATGGAATAAGGGGGGATTAATGTGGATGTAAAAAGAGGTTTTTGTGATCAAGAAAATGGAGAGAAAATGCTGCAATCCGTAACTGCCATAATGGGAGGCGCGCGCTTCCTGCTTTGGTCGCGAGAGGCGCGCGCATCCCGTAGGCAATCCCAGAGGCGCCTGCGGGTGAAAATGACAGAATGACAAAAATGACTCAAAGTTAACTCCGTTATGCAGTTTAGTCCAAAACTAACGGAATCAGTTAGGAACTTAACTGGAGTAACATAAAATAACAAAAGTAAGTTAAATAAAAATACTATGTATGCAATCGGGGTATGAGAGGTCCAAGGCGGGGTGTCTACAGAGCCCCTCGGCGACGTGGATTGCAAAGCAAAACGCGTCGACGAAAGAAAGACAACCACCGAGGCATCGACAAAGAAAAAGAAAGAAAAGAAAGCAAAGACTCAATGAAAGCAGGAATTTGAAATTGCGAGAGATAGAGGTGCGCTCCCTGTGTGAGCGACTTTTGTTGATAGACGAGGTGTGCTGAATCCGTTTGTGAATCCATTTGCCGAATCTGTTTGTGAATCCGTTTGCTGAATCCATTTGTGAATCCATTTGTTGAACCCGTTTGTGAGTCCCTTTTTTGAATCCGTTTGTGAATTCGTTTTATTGAATCCGTTTGTGAATCCAATTGCTAAACCCGTTTGTGAGTCCATTTGTCGCATCTGTTTGTGAATCCGTTGGCTGAATCCGTTTGTGAATCCATTTGCTGAACCCGTTTGTGAGTCCATTTGTCAAATCCGTTTGTGAATCCGATGCTGAGTCCGTTTGTGAACCCGTTGCTAAATTCGTTTATGAATCCATTGGTCGAATCCATTTGTGAATCCGATAACTGAGTCCGTTTGTGAACCCATTGCTGAATCCATTTGTGAATCCATTGTTTAAATCCGTTTGTGAATCCGATGGCTGAGTCCGTTTGTGAACCCTTTGCTAAATCCGTTTATGAATCCATTGGTCGAATCCGTTTGTGAATCCGATGGTTGAGTCCGTTTGTGAACCCTTTGCTAAATCCGTTTGTGAATCCATTGGTCGAATCCGTTTGTGAATCTGATGGCTGAGTCCGTTTGTGAACTCGTTGCTGAATCCGTTTGTGAATCTATTGGTCGAATCCGTTTGTGAATCCGATGCCTGATTCCGTTTGTGAACCCGTTGCTGAATCCATTTGTGAATCCATTGGTTGAATCCGTTTGTGAATCCGATGGCTGAGTCAGTTTTTGAACCTGTTGCTGAATCCGTTTGTGAATCCATTGGTCGAATCCGTTTGTGAATCAGATGGCTGAGTCCGTTTGTGAACCCTTTGCTGAATCCATTTATGAATCCATTGGTCGAATCCATTTGTGAATCCGATGGTTGATTCCATTTGTGAATCCTTTGCTGAATCCGTTTGTGAATCCATTAGTCGAATCCGTTTGTGAATCCGATGGTTGAGTCCGTTTATGAACCCGGTGGCTGAATCCGTTTGTGAATCCATTGGCTGAACCCGTTTGTGAGTCCAAATGCTTGTACCTGTTATGTGTATGCTTTGCAAATATATGTGCTTGTGCGAGAAAATGTGTGAAGTGTGAAATTGTGCTTGTGGTGTGATATGATTTGAAAAGCAGAGATTTGCATGAGAGAGAGATTTTGCAAAGATGGAGAAATTACTTTTGTGTGCGATGTGATTTGAAAGGATCTTTGATGGATGATGTTCATACCTTCACTTACCATTGCGCTTGATTCGGGATAGAGATGTTGAGGCTTTGATGGAGATGATGAATTGCTCTTGCCTTCGATGGAATGTTGGTGAGATGACATTCTGAATGATGGGTTGGTCGTGCTGAAGGCTGCCTACGTATCTCTTGAAGGGAATCAGACCAGCGTAGTTCAACGATGATGGAGAACGATGGGGAAGAAGCTAGGAGCAAAGAAAAATGAAGCACATACTTTTTATACAAGTAAGAAAAAGAAAAAGAAAAATCTTTTGTCGGTTTTTTTTTTAAGATTAGAAGGAAAAGAGTATGTACACATGTGAGAAAAAGATATTTTTTTAGTTCGTGGGTGAACCATTTTAATCATTGTGTGTTCGTAAAGCCAACCCAAGATCAAGTAATGTTCGGTCGAAGTCCGGATTGCCTCGCTTGAATTCTGTTGTCGCTGTTGTGCCCAACGAAGATTTATGTCTAGCCCCAAGAGACTTGTCAATTATGGGGCTTCAAAAGACTTTCGATGCCGAGATACCGAGGGGATGCTGATTGTAAAGCCCCTAGAACGGCTTTGATGCCAAACTTTGAGTGACTTGCATAGCCCCAAGATAAATCAGCTCTTGGCCCATTCAAATAAATCGCCTTTTGTTGTTGACGTGAGCAAGCCCCAAGAGAAGATTATTGATACTAAGCTTCGAGAGATTGCAAGGCCCCCAAAATGTCATGCACTTATTGTTTTGAGAGCTTCAAGATGGTGGAAAGTGAAGACCTTTCGATGTAAAGCCCCAAAAACATCTTGGAATAGGCTTGTCATTTTATTGAGAGCGGATGCACCGTTCGGTAGAATTCTTGATAGTGATTTCCCTTCAATCTTTCTTGGAGATGAATGGTCTTGTTGTGGTCGGTACCCAAATGGCGAAAGGTCCAAGTGTAGCAAGGTCTTCAGAAAGTGTCTTGGATGATAAGGTCTTGGCGTGATAAGGTCCCAAATAGGTATGTTTGCTTGAGCCTTATAGTGTTGAACTAATAACGGATCTTCGGATGCAACTCATGAAGATGCAACTTGTGCGGATGCAACTTGTGCTTTTGATCTCAGAGAAGGGGGTGCTGAATTGTAGAAACATTGGGATTGGCCATGGCATTTCCCGCTATAACCCTGTTTTGATAAAGTTTAGCATATTGAATCTTTTTCCTTTTCTCTAAGACTTTCCTCATAACCTCGTTGTAAGTCACAACATAAGAATCATCAAATTCATTCATAACATCGGAGGCCTCTCTTCAAACCAGAATACCTTTGACATGAAGTACTAAGATACCCTTGAAGCTTAATCGCTTTCATGAAGCCATAAGACTACTCCCAAATTGCATTGCTCAGGTATCATCCCCCAAAAAGATTGTCTATTGCGAAGCCCCAATATTTCCCTTTGCTTGGATTACTGTAACGCCGTAGCCCAAAAGATTGTAGATTGTGAAGCCTCTTGAGACCTTCGGTGCCAAACTAATTGAGGAAACTTCCAATGTTGCATATGACTTTGCTAGGGCCATTGTTGGGAGGTGACGTCAATTACTTCTTGCTGAGGGAGCCTTTCAAACTCGAGTGTAGTCCCTAGAGTGCCACCATTAATTGCAAGTAGAACGAGAAAGGCCTATCCTTGATTGGGGGAACAGGCACGGGCACACATGACAATAAGGCTTTTTGTCATTCCCTTTGAGAGACTTTGAGGATAGTCTCACACATCTTTCTTGAGCGTAGCCCCTAGGGCTCATTAACTGTTAAATGAAGCAGAAGAAGCTCTCGTTCTTGAGTCATATAGCCCCTAGGGCGTCATCATTTGTCAAGAAAAGCAAGAGACTTATCCTCGTGCGAGGGAACAAACATAAGCGGATATGGCAAGAGCTACTCCATTCTCGGGAAGCCTTTTGACATACTGTAGGGGCACATGCTTGGAGAAGCTTGAAAACTGAGTCACATGTTGTTGCCATTTGATGCCCAAACCAATTGACTTACTGGGGACTATTTGTGCAACCTCGTACCCCTCAATGATGGGCTTATTCTCAGATGGATCTCGGTTACCATGGGGCTTCTTTCACATGAACCCAAAAATAGATATTGCAAGAACAACCTCTCTTATGCCAATAACCCAGAACGACCTTTGATTGTGCCATGTGTTCTCGATCCTTTTGCAATTCTGAAGTTGACTCGGTGGTGAATTGACTTGCTGAGGAGATTCAATGTAGAACTTGTCTTCTTTAGAGGCCGGGGATCTCCATTTCTCTTTCCCTTCTCTCTCTCACTCTCTCATTTTTTTTATGACGCACCCTATTTTTTGCCTAGACCGCCCTTTCGGGTTTTCAATCTAGCGGGCATCTCTTTTGCATCTTCATTTTGACTCGATTAATGAGGAAGTGTGCATTAACTCTAGCTGAGGAGATAAGACATGTGATTTTGCGGTGGAGACCTTTTATCACTAATGATGAGTGACATTGACTTGACTAGGGAAGTGGTCCCTAGTATGTATTTATATATTTTTGAACGACTCACGAAGGCAAGTAAGTCATTAAGAGAGAAGAGAAGGAAAGCCCTAAATTGATTGCAAGAAACTGGGAGCGTAGCTGAAAGATAAGAAGCCCCTAGACTCGACAAGGAACGCGAAATGATTTCAAATCTAGGAAAGTTGTTCAATCTTGAGGTGATTAATTCATTAGAAAATGACTCGTGCAAAGATGTCTTGACAAGTTCAAGATGAAGTCCAATCACCATAACGCACTAGGGCTAAACATATCTTCTTTCTTGCATGAGACCGGACCCGAAGGTTGCCTACGTTCCTCCAGTATAGAGGCTCAGGTCACCGTAGTTCTTGCGGATGCTCCTTTTGTTGTGAGGAATTGTTGCTTCGTCCTTGGAAAATGATATTGATCTTGTTGTGAACTTCTTTGATTGAGGGGGATTTTTTTTTTTTTTTTTTTTTTTTTTTTTTGTGCTCTAACTTTTGCCTAGGTTGTTTTGAAGAGTCAACCTAACGAGCCAAATTTTTTTTTATCTCCCTTGAAAACTTTGCTTGATGTTGCTCCGCCTTGTTTTTCTTCTTGGCTTTGTCGTTGAAGTTGTTGCCTTTGCCATGATGTTTAGCCCCCTAGGCGTTCAAGTGATGGCTTTCGTTCCAAAACTTGCTTAGACATCTTTTCATCATTTTGCCGAGAATTAAATTGAACAACTTGGAATAGTGTATGAGGACAAGAACGACTTTTATTCGATAAGACCGACTCAAACTTTAACATAATCAAGACGAGAGAAAACTTAATGCACACTTAAGAGGACTTTTGACTTTTTTTTATTCCTATTACTAGGTAGAGAAAGAGAAACGGAGATTGTTGTTGTCGTCCTTGTCGTTGTAGTTCTCCTTGTGGCATGATCTCTTGTTGAAGCCCCATTTCAAAACCAAGCCTCTTCTTTGATGAGTTCTTGCATGTTGTCACTCTCTAACGGTTGCTCTTCACCCACAGTAAATTCACCATTGTCGATCAAATCTTAGATGATGTTTCGGAGAGTGAAGCATCTTTCGGTAGTGTGACCACTATGCTTGTGGTAGTTGCACCATTCACCAAATGCATGATTCCTTGCTATCTTCTTGGGCTTGTATCCTTCTAAAGGCCGGACCTTCCCACTTTCTACCAAAACTTCAAGTGCTTCGGCTCGGGTCATTCCAAAACTCGGGTTTCGGCGGTACTTTTATGGCTTTTGAGGGATGGGCCACTTGAGCATGTTTTACCGTTGACCTTTTCCTTGTTGTCGGTGAACTCTTGCAGACGGGCCTTGAGTTCGAAAACTTCTTCCTCGTGAATTCTCCTCTCGAGATCAAAACGGGCTTGCCACAAATCTTCCTTGCGGCGGGCATCCTCGACAAGTCTATCCATTTGTTCCCCCATGGCTCTTATTATGTTGAAGAGTCTTTCGTTGGACGCGGAAATGTACCCACCGTTGTTGTTGTTGCCGTTGGAAGCCATTTGGACCTATTAGAAGAACACGGTTGATCTTAGGTTGGCCCCACAAATATCTTTTGAGTAAAATGATTTCACCCATAAACAAGAGAAAAGACTCAACCATATAAAGAAAAAGACTTTTTTTTATAAGTCGGAGGGACGGGGTCCCTTTTGGGGTTTCTAAGAAAAATAGTGGAATCGTCACACTAGTATATAGACTTTCTAGCGGTCCCATATACTCATCGGATTCCACCACGCTTGTGATACCTATATGTGACGGGATTAAACTAAATTAATGTCAGAAAGCATACATGCGGGGACGGAGTTTTATTTCGTCCATAATAACCACTTGGGGACGGAGTTTTATTTCGTCCATAATAACCACTTGTTTCTTTTGGAAACGGTATCTATGATTTGATGACATTAGTTTAGGGAAATCTCGACACATGAAAACCGACTTGGTCATGAAGTGTTAGAACCTAGACTAAGAATTGTGTTGGCTTGTGCTCGGCTAAAGAGAGGCTTAAAGGTCACCCCTGCATATAGTCATGAACTACGCCATGGGCTGAGGTTTACCGCTTCGAGAGAGTCAAGGTCGGGTGGAGCTTGAAACTCTCTAGGACGGGCCTCAACGGGTTTGGGGTCATGGACTTTGTGCGACTCGATTTTGAGCAATTCATAGGAATATGTGCATGTAGTGTGAGGTCAAGCCAAGTGACAAAATATATAATTTTTTTTTCAAAGAAAGAAAGAAACAAATAAACACATATTTACAACTTTCGAATCACCCGTGTGACCGATAAAATAAACAGAAAATAAAAAGCAGTTATGTGCAGGCCCGGTGCCCACACATTGTAACTATGTCCATTCTGTTTACTCTTTCTATTTCTGGAAAACGGCCCAGACGCGCGCGCATTGGGATGCCTATGCGGGAGGCGCACGCATTAGAGAAAGAGGGGCAAAGGCGCCCGCTTCTAGGTAAAAACCTGGAAATCAGTGAGTTCAAGGGATTGCCTTGACCCTAAATAAGAAAACTTTCCCCTGCAGAATTTGTTAGAACAGAAACATGAAATGGAAGGACAAGAAGGGAGGCGGACGATTCTGGTGGTGAAGGTCGGATGCGCACGCCTTAGGAGAAGAAGGCCAGAGGCGCACGCTTCCCATATTTTCCCACCAGAATGCCCAGAATGCAGAAATAAGAACACCAAATGTAAGAAACACAACTTTAACCCTCTAAGTAGTCCCCGGCGGAGTCGCCAATGTATATACCCCGGGAGAGCCCACTACTTGGCTAGAGCGGTGGAAGGATCCTAGGATCTCTATTTGGTTTTAATTTGTAGAGTCGCCACCTATGTTATTAAGGGAACATAAGAAAAACCTAAGAATAGCCTATTTTATGTTACAAAACCAGAGATTCGGGAAGAGAAGGGTTCAGGGGTGAGATGACGGAGTGGGAAGTACTTAAACACCCACTCCGCCACGCTTACGCGGGTCTTGCTACTAAAGGTGTTCTAATGCTAAAAAGTCCTTCTTATAATATGAGAAATGTCCTAACAATTTCAAGGGGAAGAAAAGGGAAATTCTTTATATTGATTTACACTAAAGATTACATTAAGAGAAGAACAGTTAATTAAACTAGAGTTTAGAATGTAGGGAGATAACCTTAACCAACTTTAATGTAATAAAGTGATTATTTGGTCATGTCCCATTTGATGGGGATTGCATACATTAAGAAGATTAAAATAAGAGAAGAAAAGTGAAGTTGTACCTTGAGAAGAGGACTTCAAACTTTGACTTGAAAATAGTAGAGTTTTGATGCTTGAGTTGTTTGTTAGGAGAATTCTTTAGAGAAATTTTGAGAGAAATGTGTATAATGTAGTTGTAGAGAAAGTTTTTGGGTCCTTTTCTAAGGTAAACAAGAGAGGTTTAGATAGGTAGAAAAGAGAGGAAAATATGGCTTTTCAACCAATAAGAAAATAAATAAAAATAAATAATAAAAAGAAAATCAAATAATAGATAAAAGAAATATTTTATTTTGATGAAAAGGCTAAGAATATGGGATTGTGAGTTATGGAATAAGGGGGGATGAATGTGGATGTAAAAAGAGGTTTTTGTGATCAAGAAAATAGAGGGAAAAGGCTGCAATCCGTAACTGCCATAAAGGGAGGCGCGCGCTTCCTGCTTTGGTCGCGAGAGGCGCGCGCATCCCGTAGACAATGCCAGAGGCTCCCACGGGTGAAAATGACAGAATGACAGACATGACTCCAAAGTTAACTCCGTTATGCAGTTTAGTCTAAAACTAACGGAATCAGTTAGGAACTGAACCGGAATAACAGAAATTAACAAAACTAAGTTAAATAAAAATACTATGTATGCAATCGGGGCATGAGAGGTCCAAGGCGGGGTGTCTACACCATTACTTTCAAATTAGCTCCAGCCATTTGATCGAGGATATATACAAAGTCCGCGATCGGCATCAAATCATCCAGTACTTTCAATGTAAGGAGCATTGATCGAGGATAATGTCCAGTACTTTTATGGGATCGCACCATTGATCGAGGATATTTTGAACACTCAACATCAACTTCAGCAATGTCCGGAACCGGCATCAACATTTCATCCAGTACTTTCAATGCAAGGAGCATTGATCGAGGATAATGTCCAGTACTTTCAATCAGCTTCGGCCATTGATAGAGGATATTCTACAAATCTACATCAAATCAAGAGATTCTGCATCCAGTACTTTCAATGTAAGAGCATTGATCGAGGATAATGTCCAGTACTTTCAATAAGCTCCATGAACTGATTGATCGAAGATATTCAGAAGTCTACAAATCTACATCAAATCAAGAGATTCTGCATCCAGTACTTTCAATCAGCTTTGGCCATTGATCGAGGATAATGTCCAATACTTTCAATCAGCTCCATGAACTGATTGATCGAGGATATTCAGAAATCTACATCAAATCCTTCAGTACTTTCAATGTTGTATTGATCGAGGACATGTTCAGTACTTTCAATCAGCTCCGGCCATTGATCGAGGACATCTAGGGATCCAGTACTTTCAATCAGCTTCGGCCATTGATCGAGGATAATATCCAGTACTTTCAATCAGCTCTATGAACTGATTAATCGAGGATATTCCCCAACAACTTCAACACAGACATACAACCAACGAAGTCCTACATTGGCAACCAATCAAGTCCTACACTGGCACCAACGAAGTCCTACACTGGCACCAATTAAGTCCTACACTGGCAACCAATCAAGTCCTACATTGGCAAAGTAATCAAGTCCTACATTGGCAACCAATCAAGTCCTACATTGGCAAAGCAATTAAGTCCTACATTGGCAACCAATCAAGTCCTACATTGGCAAGCAAGTAAGTCCTGACTGGGCACCGTCGACCGCAACACTCTATCAACAATAAAGGGTATATTCATAATTTGGTCAAAGACATTGATTCCTCAGTATGGGTTACTCTCTAAACTCTAAACTTTACTTACTGCAACATTGCTCTCAAAAACGATTTTCAAAATACCTCAAACGACCATTTTTACGTATTTTTGGAGTCAAACTACGTTTGGTCTGATTTCCTTCCGAGGAATACGTAGGCAGCTATATAGCACGACCATACCCAAAGTTCTAAATGGTGTCTTTTCTATCGACGACGTTACTTCTTCCATAAGTATCGTCACCGAGGGGCTCTGTAGACACCATATTTTGAACTCAAATTTATGATTACACTACTCTTGTGTCTCGCCTTTGTGTTTGGATGAAAACTCGTTAGTTTCGTCATGTTTCGTTAAGTTTCTAACTGACTCCGTTAGTCAGGGGCTAAAATGAACAAATAAAACTGACAAA
The DNA here is from genome assembly GCA_026119855.1 of Campanula takesimana. NCBI lineage: Eukaryota > Viridiplantae > Streptophyta > Magnoliopsida > Asterales > Campanulaceae > Campanula > Campanula takesimana. Next base: position 186,267 of record JAOWBW010000725.1, read on the forward strand.
AGGACAAAACAGTACTTTTGTACTGGATATCTCGTACGATACATTTGATGACTCGTACGAGACATCTCCTACTGTTTCGGGCTTAATCCACTTTCCTTCTCCGTCCCGATCTCTTTCTTGGCCAGCACTCTCCTAATCCAGGAAACATCTAATTAGGATACTTCCTAGATGTTTCCTACCTCCTTTAAACCTCTCCAAATAAGGACTTTATTTCCTACTAAACTTAAGACTCCTAAACTTGGTCTCTAAGTCATCCAATACATATAAAAATAGAGTCTTTTAACCACAAAAAAGGTTAACGACTTTGAAATTAGCCTCTCTCCAAAGAATCTCGTTTTTACTCCTCCCTCACACCAAAACACCATCAAAAACTCATATTTTCAAGTCACAAACATCACAAAACTCTTGGATCATCAAGGTCTTAGTCAAGGCCATCAATTGGAATCTCAAAAGAACGCTTTAGGTAAACTCCTACGCTTTTAATCTCTACTTCTCATCTACTTCTTTGTTTTAGAGTAGTGTAATATCATCAAAAGGATCAGCCTAGAGCCTCTCCAATTCATGGAGATGGTCTCGAAGCACATGATTCGACATTCCAAATAAATAAGAAATCATTTATTTGGCTCTCTTTGTACATAATTTGCATAATTTCAAGATGATGATGATGATGTTTTCGTAGCAAGACCAATCCTAGATTGGGTGGATTGGGTGCTCCTTGACCTTCCCAATCCATAACTTAACCCCCGAATCCAAGAATCTCACGGTCCGTGTTCCTTTCAACAACATGGTGGCGACTCTCAAATCAAAAAGGCGAGCAGGGATCTTCTCGGATGCAAACAAAACCCCCTTGTTACTTTTACATTAATTAAATACACTTGTTTTCACCAAGACTCTGTGGTTCGACCGTTACAAACATACATTACTACTTCGGTACTTGTATACTTGCAAGGTTTTATTACACGTGGGATTTTTTCCATCAATTGGATTAAAAAATCAAGCTTGAGAAAATACATAAAAATGCTCCTGAACTCAAAGTTCGAATGCAAACATGCCCCAAACATCGAGAATTGACATTCTTTTCTTATAAACTCAAGAAAAAATAGGGTAAGTTTGACTACCATTAAAATTCCATCCAAAAATGCTTGTTTGGCTATGTGGGAAAAATACATGGAAAAAGAAAAGATGACAAGTGGAATTGATGATTCACCAAGCTAATAATGAATACATAAAACTACCTTGAATATTAGATGACGAAGCCGAAACTCAATCGTGACTAAGGTTGTGTTGGATGTATCAAACACTAGATGCTTGATACTTAATATAATGTAAAGTAATTTAGAGGTATGATGCATTTAATCACATATAATAATTGCTCAAAATTCGCTCATAATAACAGGAAAAATCTGGAAATATTATTTTGAAACAACTTGATTACTCCTTCCTCCGTCTCAAACTAGTAGTCACTTATTCCGTTTTGAGTGTCCCTTAGTAATGGTTACTTATCCAAAATATTTAATTTTCTCCCTCTTACCCACTTACAACAACTATCTACTATCTTATTTTCTCTCTTACCGACTCGCAATACTTATTTTTCCAACATATCTTTTTAATCTCTACATATTTGATTTTTTATTTTAGTAGCCATTAGTTTGGGACGGATCAGCAAATGTCAACCTCTAGAAGTGGGAATTAAGTGTGCAAAATAAAGACGACATGAGTTTGACCAAGGGTGCTTTCAAGGTGATGATCAACTTGTGATTTGTGACATAAGATGTGGCGCTATCAAGCTTGTTTATTGGACAGTTATTTTAAAAAGGCCGGCTTAGCCATGCTTGAGTTGGCCCGGCGCACAGTGGTTCCTATTCGGACGGCCAATGTTTCTAGTAGGGATGGCCAAAACCGGTTCCGGGCCCGGTTCTGGTTCGGAACCGTCGGGTCCGGTTCGGCATATATGTGACCCTGAAATGTTATTTACCAAAATCATGCGTTTATTTTGATGCTAACGGCTGGTTTGGGCATTCGGAAAATCTGATTGTTATATAACCCAATGTGTTTATATGTATTTGTGTATATAAGGAGGCAATTTTATAATGGTATTATGGCTATGATTTTAAGGATCAACTGTAAGATCATGACTTGCAACACACGTCATTTAGTGAATTCCATACATAAAATCATAAGTATAATGTTAATATAAAGTGTAGTCAATAATAAAATGTGTAGAATCCCTGAAATGTTATTTATCTATTTATGATGGGAAAAATGGTAAATCAACATTGCTTAAGAAATGAATAGGTATGGTCCTTATTTGAAGAGTCACTTTGTTTCATATATAAAGGCCCTTCCATCAAGCCTAGAAACTACTTGATTCTTATTTTCTCTCATCTAAGTAGTCTTCATATTGTTAGAAGAATACTGAGTGATTAAGAGACACTATCATTTAGAAGATCCATTCTCCTAATATCTTCATCTTGTTCTTATTTTCTCCCTTCAACATCAACTATGGATTCGACAGGTAATTATCGCTTCCTCCTTCATCTCCTTCCTCAATCACTTTCTAGAAATGAGTATGGCATTCAGGGTTAAGATTGTTCCAACAATTGGTATCAGAGCCCGCTCTTTTCTGGTTTGGATTTGAGTTCTTTTGAAAGCCTTAAAACGCTTTTAATTTTAGAAAGCCTTAAAACGCTTTAAATTTTGATTCATTTTTCCTGTTGAATCATCAATTTTGATGTTGATTAGGGACTCTAATTCATTCATAGAGAACTGATAATCTTCATCTATAAAAATTTAGAAAATGGTTTGAAAGTTTTGTTCATTAAAACTCAATGATTCAAGTGTGACTATCCCTTCATAACATGGTTTTATGTCTAGTGCATACCATGTGGATCTACTCACTTGATTCCATTAATTTTAAAAGCAAGATTATCCTTTATAACGTGGTTTTATGTTTTAAGTACATACCATGTGGATCTACTTGCCATTCATGGCTTTTGGGAATAAATTAAACAAAATTCAGAATGCAGAAAATGGTTTTGCACGGCCGAGTCTTTGGAACTGCTCGGCCGTGCACCTTCATATCCTTGAAACGGTGCTACCTGCACAGGTGGTCCGGCCAGGTCCTTTGTGAGGTCCGGTCGGACCTCTTGAATATTTGAACCGATGCTTTGAAAGGGTTTTTTGATCCGGGCGGTTTAGTGGTGATCCGGTCGGATTTATGGCTTGGTCCGGCCGGATATTAAGCCCAGTCCGGTCGGACCCCTTGCTTTGATCCGGGCGGGTCTCTGTTATTGCCCGGGCGGACCTCCATGTTTTGCACGGTCGAGTCCTTCTTTTTTGCACGGCCGTGCACTATATGTCGAAAGGCCAAATGTTTCTGTAATGTGTGCTCGGCCGTGCACTTCTCTATGCTCGGCCGAGCAGACATTATTCACAGGATTTGAAATTTTTTAAGTTTTCTGCACCATTTTGTTTCCCCTTTTGAAAAAAAACATACATTTTTTCAAACCTTAAAAAGTCTTGATTAATTATATGCTTAAACAATTTTATTCATTGTTTAAATAATATTATCGCCTAAGTGATTAACGTTATTTAAACCCAAAATTGTTAAAGTGTTGAATGTGTAAGTTAATATGTGAATGACATGAATTTTCCAAAGAAGATCTTAACATTTTACTAAACTTGGGCATTCATGTGATGACAAATAAAATGAAAATTAAGTTATTTTATTAAATGCTTAAGACTACCCAATGGAAGATTGATCATTTAATCAAATATTGTTCAAATTACTTTTCATCTAAGGCAATTATTTATGAGTCAATTCGCAATCTAAAGATTAGTTTTGATGTCATGTTAATTACCTTGTTGATGGATTTCATTGATATAATTAATCATTTATTCATATTGTAGTTTCTTATTATGTTTCGTTTTCATTCTTGTTCTCTAAATTCCAACAGGTTTACTTATTGCTTCATCTGTGATTACTGCTATAAGTACCTAACCAATGCTTAATGGAACTAATTTTAAAACTTGGAAAAATAAAATAATTATGATCTTAGGCTATATGGACATAGATCACACATTAAGGGAATCGTTTCCTCTTCCTCTCTCTAATATAAGCAGTCAAGAACATTGCTTAAATGTTGAGAAGTGGGAACGCTCCAACCGCATGAGCCTAATGATCATGAACATTGTTGTCCCGGAGACCATTTTGAAAGTGTCTCCAAGAATGTTGATGCTAAAACATTCCTTGATTTTCTTGAGGAACGTTTGGCATCTACCTCTTCTCATGGGACAAAGAGAAGAGTGAAGGAAATTGCGGTTGCAAATAAAAAGAAGCCTAAGAGATAATCCAATGATCATAAAGAAAATAAATGCTTCTTTTGCAAGGACCTTACACACATGAAGTTCGACTGCCCTAAATATCACGCTTGGCGTGCTAAGAAAGGTATGTCATTTGGTCTTGTTTGTATTGAGGCTGAATTTGGTTTCAATTTCTACATATACATTGTGGTTGGATTTTGTGTCTATGTAGGATTGCCTGAGTGATGTAGGAGCAGACAAGGCGAGATTTCCAGCATCGCAACCAGGCGCCCGCTCGCTTTCCATCAAGCGCCCGCCTGGAATTAATATCCAGACTGCTGACCTTACTGCCATAATGAGCGCCCGCTCGGGCCAAGGCAAGCGCCCGCTCGGTGTAGCGGCAGATTTGTCCAGTTTACGTATTTTTAGTTTTTGAGCAGTTTAATTAGGATTTTAATTAGTATTTTCGTCATTATTTTTACTAGGTCATTTAAAGTGGGTTTTAGAGTAGGATTAGGAGTGTTTTTGCTATTTTTGAGTCCTATTATGTTACCATATAGGTTAGGATTAATTTTAGAAGATTTAGGATTGTTTTTCAAGTTTTATGGGCACTATAAAATAGGCCTAAAGTTGTATTCCGAAAATTAGACTTTATTAAATAAAATTTTGATTGCTTTGCAATTGTTAAGAGATTTTCTCTTGTTCTTGGTGGATTCCAAGATTATCGTGTTTGAGGGTGCTTCGCTTGAAGGCTCTTGTGTGTAGTGCGCTACTCACGAATTCTATCGCTTCCGTGCTGCGTCAGTTGGCATCAGAGCAGGCCATATCCTGTCTTTTGCATCATACTGAAGTATAATGGGGGATCAGGCAATAAAGGCTGGTATCGATGGTGTAACCACCGCTATCAATTCCTTGGCAACGCAGATTGCAGCGTTGGTTGCCGCTCAACAAAATCAAAACTGTCATGGTGAGAGAGACAGGGTTGATCCGTTACAAGGGGCAAAAAATCGGGATGATTCCAGTTTCGATGACGAGGTTATTTATGAAATCGATCTTCGATTGGATCGTGCTCGACAACAGGAACAGTATTTCCTAGCGTTAGAGGACGAAGAACTAGACGAAGCGGACAAGCATGATCGACGTGTGCAGAAATATAAATCAATCAGAGATCTGAATCGAGCAGCAAGGGAACGAGTGCTTAGGCAGCGACATCGGATGGAAGCCAAATTTTTTGCTGACAAAGCCGATCATTATACTGCCAAAATTCAGAGACTGGAAGCGCGCAGATCTGCTGTTTTTGAACGTGCTAAAGAAGAATGTCGGGCTCAGTTCGAGGTGTTGTTGCAGAATAACAAGACTATTGCTGAAGAAGAAAGTCGCGAGGAAAATATCCACCACGTCGATCCGATTGAAGAGAAAAAATCAGATTCAATCGGAGAAGATTTAGTGGCAGTCAAATCCACGGATCAGGATCTACAAATATTGAATGAAGATTTCAAAGGAGAGAAAATTACTAATAATTTTCTGTCCTTGGTTGAAGATCCCGTTTCAAAGGCAACAGTGCGAGGAAAAAATATTGAAGGTTTGATTATTTTTTTTGAAAAGTTCGTTCTGCGTCAAATTGTGCTTAAGGAGCGGATCTATTCAAAGTATTTGTTCAAGTGGGACGGCAATTTCCAAGCTTCGGAGATGAACTCGGGGACGAGTTCTTTTGAAGAAGAGGTGACTGATGTAGGAGCAGACAAGGCGAGATTTCCAGCATCGCAACCAGGCGCCCGCTCGCTTTCCATCAAGCGCCCGCCTGGAATTAATATCCAGACGGCTGACCTTACTGCCATAATGAGCGCCCGCTCGGGCCAAGGCAAGCGCCCGCTCGGTGTAGCGGCAGATTTGTCCAGTTTACGTATTTTTAGTTTTTGAGCAGTTTAATTAGGATTTTAATTAGTATTTTCGTCATTATTTTTACTAGGTCATTTAAAGTGGGTTTTAGAGTAGGATTAGGAGTGTTTTTGCTATTTTTGAGTCCTATTATGTTACCATATAGGTTAGGATTAATTTTAGAAGATTTAGGATTGTTTTTCAAGTTTTATGGGCACTATAAAATAGGCCTAAAGTTGTATTCCGAAAATTAGACTTTATTAAATAAAATTTTGATTGCTTTGCAATTGTTAAGAGATTTTCTCTTGTTCTTGGTGGATTCCAAGATTATCGTGTTTGAGGGTGCTTCGCTTGAAGGCTCTTGTGTGTAGTGCGCTACTCACGAATTCTATCGCTTCCGTGCTGCGTCACTGAGTTACCGAAGAACCAGTGAAGATGAGAGATTCATCTATATGGGAGCTGGGAATCCGGTTGAAGTTATAGGCATTGGGACTTTTAGGTTATTGTTAAAGTACTGATTATTATTTTGTATTAAATAATACTTTGTTGTACCGTCATTAAGACAGAATTTGATATCTATCACAACGTTGAACAAAGAAGGATATTTTGTTCATTTAATAAAGTGTGATCTTTATTTTAATTCCAAAGTTGTTGGTACTAGTACTTTGTCAAGTATTTTTCTTTTACTTGACATCATTCAAACAATAAATAAGTCCTATAATATTGAAACCAAAAGTAAAAAGCAAAAGTTATCAAGTGAAAATTTTATTCCTTATGGCATAAGCGTTTGGATCATATTTCCGAGAGGAGAATTGATAAGCTTGTGTCTAAAGGGATCTTGACCATACTTGATATTCCGAAAGAAACTTTTGCATTAAATGCCTTAAAGAAAATGTACAAACATTAAAGGAAAAGTATTATCGAGAGCATCAAGTATTCTAGAACTAATATATATGGATAGTTGTGGACCATTCACTACCCCTTCATAGAATGGTTAACAACAATTTATTACGTTCATAGAGAACTACTCTCATTATGGATACATTTATTTACTTCATGAAAAGTCTCAATTTTGGACGTTTTTCAAGTCTTATAAAACCTAAGTTGAAGTCAACTTAGAAAGACTATTAAGAACGTTAAGTCCGATCATAGTGGTGAATACTATGATTGAAATAACGATTTTGGGGAACAACGTCCGGGTCCTTTTTGCTCGCTATATATAAGAGTGTGGGATTGTCACTCACTACACTATACCGGATACGGCTTACATGAATAGTGTAGATGAGAGACGTAGTAAAATCCTTAAGGATATGGTAAGAAATATGATTTCTTTATCTCACTCATTATGGGCGATACATTGAAAACCGCAAATTTAATTCTCATTAGAGCTTCCTCTAAAGTTACTAATAAAAACCCTTATGAAATTATGGATAATTTAGAAACTATCCTTAATTCATCTTTATTTATGGGGTTGTCCAGCAAAAGCTAGGACTTATAGGCCTAATAAGGGCAAACTGGACACTAAGACTTTTAGTAGCTATTTTTGTGAGGTATGCCAAGAGATCTAGGGGCTATAAATTTTACAACCCGAAAACTAGAACATTTTTTAAAAAGCGAGAATTGCTAGGATCTTTGAGGATGTTGAATTTAGTGGGAGATTAGAAGTAATATTTTGAATTTGAAAAGGAAGAGACATCCATTTTATACCTCTCCCTTAAGTTCCAATTGGATATCATGTTTTGTACTTGATATTCAAGAAGAACATACAATTCAAAATAAAGATTTCCCTATAAATATTGAACAACATGAAAATGTTGATCATAAAGATGAAATTCAACAACCTCAAAATGAGGTAGAGCTGCTGCCCTTTAGGAGATCCAATAGAGTAAGAAGAAAGTGCAAATCCGGATGATTATAAAGTGTATATTGCTGAGAATAAAGGACACTTAGGTTTAGTGGGAGATGGGCCTCTCATGAAACCATTAATAGTCCTAATTCTCATATAGTGAATTAATGTCATAAATGAAGAGTTAAAATCTATAAAGATAACAACGTTTGGGATCTTGTCCCATTACCTAAAGATGTGAAACCTATTATGGGTCTTTAAGACCAAAAGGATTCACAAGGTAATATGGAAAGATATAAAGTCTATCTAGTTGTTAAAGATTTTACTCAAAAGGGAGACATTAATTATAAAGAAAACACCCTTTCCGGTATCTTTTAAAAACTCTTTTAGATCATTATGGCACATATGTCATATTATGGTCTTGAGTTTTATCAAATGGATATAAAGATAACTTTCCTTAATGGAGACATTGAGGAATCTATGGCTGATTTGGATCAAACTAAGCAATTAGTTTGTGAACTTAAGAAATCCATTTGTAGGCTCAAGCAAAGCTTGTCGTCAATGGTACTTAATCAAGTTATTCTTTCATTTAGTTTTGAAACGAATCTTGATTAAGATTGTGTATACCATAAGTTCAGTGGGAGTAAATTTATAATTTTGGTCTAATATGTGGATGATATTTTGCTTACTAAGTAATGATATGAACCTTTTAAGGAAACTAAGAAATTTCTTATTTGAAATGAAAGATCTTGGTAAGGCATCTTTGTATTATGAATCCAAATTCACCGTGATCGCTCACGAGGTGTTTTAGGAATATCACAAAGACCTATATGGAAAAGGTATTACAAAGATTAAGCATACAAAACTGCAAACCACATGACATCCCTAATTTTAAAGAAGACAACTTTAAAAGTCTCGAACAGTGTCCTAAAGGTAATTTTGAATCTAAGTATATGGAAAATATCCCTTTGCATCAGCAGTAAAGAAGCTTAATGTATGAGTAAGTCTTATATTTATTGTTGGGATGCTTGGTCAATACCAAAGCAATCCGGAAGAGAACATTAAGTAGCAGCCAAAAGAATGATAAAAATATTTACAAAACACTAAAGAACTACTTGCCTATATTTAAAGTCAGATCATTTTGAGATCATTAGGTATTCCGATATTAGTTAAATTATGTGGCTGCATATGTTTATTAATGGACTACGAATTGTCAACAAGTGTCGAAAGACCGCTTAAGTTTTAAGGTGACAATCGGACGGTAGTCTTATAACAACAAGAGTTAAAGAAAGTCTAAGCATATAGACATTAAGTTTCTTGTTGTGAAGGAAAATGAACGAAAGAAATACAACTTATAGAAACAAACTCTATTTAGAGGATCCATTTAAGAAAGCGTTATCATCTTCAATGTTTCACGAGCATATTGCTCATATAGGTGTAACAACTTTTGATAGCATTCAGTATAGTGGGAGTTTGTGTTGTTCTTTCATTAATTGTTCTATTATTTAAAGTTTTGATCTCATTTGGTTAAGTTGGACTAGTTGGAAGAATATGAATTTATTCATTATGATTCCATGCTACACATCTACACTTTTGATCTATGTCATTTAGTTGGATTTGTATACGTGATTACTGTGGGTTTAGTTGCGAATCAATTACAATGACTGCCCCTTTAGTCCTTATACTTGGATGACTAATGGACGAGATTGTTATAAATGACAATAAAGTGCGCACATTTGGGTTGTCATTTGTATTATATTTATGTTTTAAAGGAAAGACTTGTTTTGCAACCCAAGTGGGAGATTGTAAGATCATGGCTTGCAACACAAGTCATTTAGTGAATTCCATACATAAAATCATAAGTATAATGTTAATATAAAATGTAGTCAATAATAAAATGTGTAGAATCCCTGAAATGTTATTTATCTATTTATGATGGGCAAAATGGTAAATCAACATTGCTTAAGAAATGAATAGGTATGGTCTTTATTTGAAGTGTCACTTTGTTTCATATATAAAGGCCCTTCCATCAAGCCTATAAACTACTTGATTCTTATTTTCTCTCATCTAAGTAATCTTCATATTGTTAGAAGAATATTGAGTGATTAAGAGACACTATCATTTAGAAGATCCATTCTCCTAATATCTTCATCTTGTTCTTATTTTCTCCCTTCAACATCAACTATGGATTCGACAGGTAATTATCGCTTCCGCCTTCATCTCCTTCCTCAATCACTTTCTAGAAATGAGTATGGCATTCAGGGTTAAGATTGTTCCAACATCAACATTGTACAAAATACTGGACTTAAAAGTCATGAATAGCATGAAAGTAAAGTTTCAAATACAAAGAGTATGGGTGGATTTTGAATAATGAGTTGGTCTCATGTGAGAACAACATAGACCCGTCACATAGTAAAGATGGGTCGACTCATAACCTGAGTATTACTTTTAGTTATAGTAAATATTACTTTTGAAGGATGAAAAAACTTAATATATATATATATATATATATATATATATATATATTATTTTATTTTTGGTGTTTTTTTCGTTTGCCAAAAGTAATACTTACTATAACTAAATGTAACAATTGTGTTAATTATATGTAACATTGTTTATAAGTAAATATAACACATGTAAAAAAATCGTTCATATTACTCATCATTCAACTGTAATACTAACTATAATTACGTTTAACACTAGTAATTGTCTTTATACTGAAAAGTAATTGTGTTTTAGTAGAAAAAAATGTAACACTTTTCTATAGATAATATAATACTTTTATATGTATCATGATAAATTGAACTCGTTGTAACTTATTATTTGAAAACATATGTATATAGTTGTTATACGATTAAACATAACAGTTTTTTTTTTTTACAAAATGTATTTTTTTTTAATTAAAAATTTAACATATTATTTGAAAATATAACACTTTACAAGGGACGTAGCCAGAATTTGGATTAGGGGGGTCAAAATAATATTTTAAGGTAACTACAAATTCTAAATAAGATGCCTAATAGATAAATACGCTCTCCGTTCCATAAAGATAGTTCCGATTTTTTAGCTTTTAAATTGAATCAACTTTAAGCAAATTTTAAGGGTAATATGATTATAAGAATGAAAAAAAAAAGGTTATTACTAATAAATACACCATTCGTCTCAAAATGATCTTCTCACTTTTTATATTATTCCAACGAACGGACTTTCAGCAATAATGTTAGATTGATTTAATAATTTTAATGAAAATTTAAAACTTGTTATTAATAATACTATTGGTAGTGTATCAATTACATGTTTTAGATTTTCATTGTAGAAAATTCTGGGGGAAACTAGTTCCTGCATAAGTTATAAAAAGTCATGTTTTATAGGGTTTAATGTTTAGGGTTTAGGGTTTAAAGTTTAGGTTTAAGGTTTAGGGTTTAAGGGTTAAAAAGTGGACTTTTTATAACTTATGGAGAAACTAGTTTCCCCCAAAACGTACTCTTTTCATTGTATAATTAAATCAATCTATAATTACTATAATTATTGCTCAAAGTTTATTTAAAGTAACGACAAAAAATAGAAATATCATATTGAGAAGGAGAGAATATCATGTAGATTGTCATTAGAATAAATAAATTCCTTAAAGTATTACTCTTTTCATACAATATAACCTGCCATTTTAATTTATAACTTTACAATATAGCTTTTCATTTTAATTGCTCAAAAATCTAACTGATAAAAAGATATAATACATTCATACCCATATTTTTTCAAACTTTAGGGAGTCATTAAGAATAAAGCTAAATTTTAGGGGGGTCAAAGTCACACCTATTGAATTTTTGTTATAAATTAAAGGGGTCTAAGTGTCAAAGTTAGAAAACTCAGGGGGGGTCAATTGACCCCCTTGCCCATATGTGCTTCCGCCCCTGCACTTTACACTTTGGTAAAAGAAAATATAGGATAATTTTCTATATAATAGTGTTACATTCATTTATAAAAATTGTTACTTTTTTTTTTCAATGTTACTAAAACAAGTGTTTAGTTCTGAAGTATAAAGGGTTGAATTATTACTTTTATATACTTATGTAGTACAATTATGTATAAACACTGTTATATATAAGTAACACGTTTGTTACATTTAGTAATAATAAGTACTCCCTCCGTCTTTTTAGTCTGTTCACTTTTGGTCAACGGGAGTAAACTTTCACCAAACATTTAATGTCAATCTAATCATCCTATTAAAATTATAAAAATATTAATTGATAAATAATCATTTAATTTATCAATAATAATTTTTTAAATTTCATTAAGATTGTTAGATTGACATTAAATGTTTGGTCAAAATTTACTTCCGTTGACCAAAAGTGAACAGACTAAAAAGACAGAGGGAGTATTACTTTTGGCAAACGAAAGAAACACTGTTATTATTGTATACATATGTATTACTTTTATATATACAAACTGTTATATATAAGTAACACGTCTTCGACATTTAGTTATAGCAATTATTATTTTGGCAAACAAAAAAAAAAACACCAAAAAAATATAATAAAAGAATTGGAAAAAAATATTAGACCCCGGGTCGTGGGTTGAAAATACACCAATAACCTGGACCCATGACCCGTATTTACTAGGAAACGGGTTATAGTGTTCTCGTTTAAGTTTTTGTCTTGAATAATTCAAGGACCACTAATGTAGGAGTAGGTTTTTGGAAAGCTATAAAGTATATTTTTTTAATATAGTTTCGTCATTAAAATAGCAAATTTAAACTTTAAAAAGATGAGTTTAGGCCTTAAACATTTAGAAATAAAATAGTGAGTTTAAGCCTTAAGATAATGAGCCGAGTTTAGGCCTTAAAAAATGAGTTTAGGCCTTAAAACCCCTAGTCCGTAGATTTAAAAACAAAACTTTTTATAACATACTCTCTCTATCTCATTTGAAATTACAAAATATTGACTAAAATTGTCAATTTTAGTATATTTTGACCAAGATATGTGAAAATATAATAATTTTAATAACAATTTATATTTTTATAAGGTAGATATCCGAAAAATGTACTAATGTAAAAACCGTTTCCTCCCTTTCCTCTGAATAACTTCATCTTCTTCTTCCTTGCATTGATTTGTAAGTTTTCAGATTAATTTTTCGTTTTAATCCAGATTTGGATTTAGATAGAAATTTCTCTCTAAATCTACTTTCAGATCTGATTGTTTTTTGCTTTTTATTTTTAGACTTTCTTTTAAGTTTTGAATAAATGAAGAGCAATATTGTTGAAATGGTGTTGTTTGATCTGTTGTATTCTCTCCTTTGTGTGAGCCTTTGCATTTTCTCCGTTGTGTGAGCCTTGGTTTTTTCTTCTGTTTTCCAACAATCACTGCAGAATCATAAGTGGAGGATGGTAGCATGGCTTGAGAACTTTGGTTGGCGATTTATTGCTAACCCAGTGGCCTTAAATCATAGTATTCTCAATGCTAAATATTTCTCGGTGGGGGATTTTGTGAATGCCGATATATGGCAGTGTCCAAGCTACGCTTGGAGAGGTATCTGTGTGCTCCAGAGTATTGCTACGAGAGATACAAGGCGGAAGATCGAGAATGCTAGTGCAACTTTATGCATGAACACCCTCTTTCGTCATCCCTCTTCTATTTCTTATGTATTTGTAACTACCATTGTAATGAATGATAATATTTGGGTTGAGCCTCTGATATTTGTAGAGAACTTACTCATTTTTTTTGTGATTTTTCCCTTAATATAATATAATGGTAGTTTGATTTCGAAAAAAAATTATATTTTTTATTAATATTACTTTTAATTATGAACCAATAACAATTTTTAAATTTCTATTATGACTATCAAATTTTTTATAATTTCTTGGTAAATGAAATTAAGTTGATAATTTTTGTTAATATTTTAAAATTTTCAAATAAGACGGGTGATAATGAAAAAAACCAGTTTCCACCAAATTCTCATTTTAATTGTCCCTGTCAATTGTTATAAGATCGCTACCTTAAAAAAAATTGCTTTGAGAAGCTGACATTATGTTTGAGGTTCGTTTTGGACAACGTTTATGCTTCCCATCTATCCACAGTGTCGGTCCAACATAAAATATGAGTCGCCATCCAACAGCACTAACCAAAATTTATGATGATTGATGAGAGCGAATGGAACTGTATTTTACTCCCTCCGTCTCAAAATAAATATCGTTTTGGAGTTGATTTTTGTCTCAAATTACTTGTCGTTTTACTAATTTCAAGACTTTTTTTATTGTTGTATACCGATTATACCCTTATTAATGATAATGAATTATCCCTTGCACAAACATTTAATTACCTAGATAATTAGATTACTTTAGGGGTATATGAGACTTTTTTACATGTATTAATTGTATGTCTTAAGAATAGTGCAAGGGTTCAAAACGACATATATTATGAGACGGAGGGAGTAATTAATTTAGGGGATTATTTTTTCCCATATTTCAATAAAATTATGTGAAAAAATGACAAGTTTGATATTTCTTGTCTATGAAAATATTATGGAAAATAATAAAGTCATAAAAATTATCATAAAATTTGATTTACAATATGATACGTCGTATTAGTGATTTTAATTAGAATGTGACCAGTCCAAAATCAATGCAATTAATACAATATCGTCACTTCATTTTTTATCTATTATTTTTTCAACTTTTTTTCTACCGCTAGCATTACCTAAATATTATTATTATTATTACTATTATTGTTATTATTATTATTACTATTATTATTATTATTGTTATTATTATTATTATTATTATTATTATCATCTTCGATTGTTCTAATTATTATAAGCAAAATATTGTCCACTAACTTTCCAAAATAAGTACGTATTCTATTTATTTTTTAAAGGTTGATTAGTTACATTCGAGGGTATATTCCGATTCGTAATAATGAGATACCTTTGTCTATTTCCCGTGATGATGCACGAATATATTGATTTTTTTTCTCAAATAATTCCCTTTTAAAATAAGAATTCCCAGAATACCAACCCGCCCAAACTATTTGCCAAAATGTCTATTTTTTTGAAACTCGCTACTACTGATAGCGAATTTAATTTTTTTCCGGTGAAGCTCGCTACTAGTGATAGCGAGTTTAATTTTTTTTTTTCAATTATTTTGCCATTTTTTTTTCTTCAGAAATTGCCGAAAATTATTTTAATTTTCATTGAACTCGCTACTACTAATAGCGAGTTTGACCAAGTTTGACTGAACTCGCTATTACCATTTGCAAGTTTGCGCGAACTTTTTTTTTAACTGAACTCGCTTTTAACAGTAGCGAATTTAAGAGAAATTTCAGATAAGGTGCCAGATTCTCTTCAGATTGAAAGAATACTCTGACACCCCAAAATAGGTTCTGAAAAAAACCCAATTTTTACATCTTTCAACTCCATTGTTGGTGAAGACTTTAAGGTAAAACAACAACATTTCATTGATTTCAATATATACTCTTGTGATTTGATTTGTTATATAAACTTGTTTTTTTTTATTTTTTATTTAGTGTATTATAGGTATAGATGTTGAAATTAGGGTTTTCAAGATTTTAACACTCTGATTTGTTAATGTAGGGCTATAGATGAACGGGATTTCACTCATTTACATGTGCTATTGGGGAGGTGATGATGAACATCCATTTGATGGTCCTCATTTTCATCAAGGGCCGAAATGTGCGATTACAGCTCATTGTAGATGGAGATACAATCAATTGATTGATGAATTATATAGATTGATGGATGTAGATCGGACACAATATGAGTTGAAAGTTATTTGTAGATATCCCCATTCATTCGATAGCGGGATTGGTGAGTATTTTCCATTTCGTATTAAAGATGATGCAGATATGGATATAATGTTCGATGTTTCTGTTAAATTTGGTGGGTTGAGTAACTTGCAGTTGTACGTGGTCACGAAATTGATTGAAAATCGACGTTATGAAGAGGTTGAAGCACGTAGTGCAGACATTTTTTTTATGGGAATTCACCGAGTTCCAATCGAGATGCAGGCATTGGTCCAAGTACCCAAACCCTTCTATCAACCCAAACATCGAATTATGATATTGGGGCATGCACAAATGATCAAGTTGAAGATGAGAATTCGGAAGATGATGAAGATTATGAAGAAAAGGAAGAAACAGATGTAGATGCAGAACTAGATGATGTTGATGATAGATATAAAGAGTGTAGTAGTGATTCTGATATAGATTTGGGGGAGGGTGATGATGGCCCGATTGATAATGATGTGGAAACAAATTTGGTTCGTTATGAAGCGCCGGAAAATCGGATGTATGAGAGAGGAGATTATGCTTTTTACAGTGATATTGGTGATCTTGCTCGAGAAGAAGAAGGCTTGATTGATTTTCAAACTCAAACGAGTTTTCCAATTTGGGATCCTAAGAAAGATGAAATTGCTAAAGGTCTACGCTTTTCTACCAAGAGTGAGGCGCAATTTGAGATGAAGAAGTACCACATTAATTCCAACCAGCGGTTCAAGGTAAAAAAGAGCACACCTCATTCCTGGGTAATAGAATGTCTACTGAAAGATTTTCCATGCAATTTTTATGTTCGTGTGAGTCGGAAGAAGCTTGGGTATTGGCAAGTGACCCAATACAAGAGTCCTCATTGCTTCTTGTATTCTGGAGAAAGTCAAGATCACCCCAACCTAGATGCTAAGTTCATTGGTCGGCAAGTAGTAAGTTCTATTAAGAAGGATCCAGATGTGAAGATTGGGGTTATTATTGCACATATAAATGAAATGTATGACAAGACAATTACCTATAAGAAGGCATGGTCTGGAAAACAGAAGGGTATAGCAGAAGTATTTGGAGATTGGGAGGAATCTTATAAAAGGTTACCCCGCGTCCTAGCTGCCATTCAAAAATACAACCGAGGAACAATTGTTTAGTATAGAGAATTTCCTAGTCATACAATTCCTCTTGGTGTCAATCTCTATTTTGAACGTGTTTTTTGGGCATTTGGCCCTTGTATTGAAACTTTCTCTCATTGTCGGCCTGTCATTTCAGTTGATGGTACATTCCTACACGATTGATATAGAGGAGTGATATTGATTGCAAGGTGTCGATGCCCAAGACAGTATACTTCCTCTCGCATTTGCTGTCGTTGCACAAGAGGACCATCGGAACTGGCGTTGGTTCTTATATCTTGTTTGCAAACATATCATCAAGAGTCGTGAGGTATGTTGATATCTGACCGTCATTGGGGCATTCTTAAGACTATATCAGAAGATACTTGGTGGCCAAATGTGCATCATCGATATTGCTTGAGGCATATGCGAGCAAACTTCTTGGACAAGCACAGCGGGTCTGATTTGAAGTATTTATTTTGGAAAGCTGGTAAAGCAAGTCAAGATAGGAAATTAAAGAATACCTTGGAGACTATCCGTTTAATTAAGCCTGAGGCAATTACATGGTTCGCTAATTTAGATGCCAGAAAGTGGACATTGGCTCATGATGGTGGTTATAGATATGGCATTATGACTACTAACATGTCTGAGGTTTTTAATGGTGTCATGAAAGGAGCCCATGGGATGCCAATAACAGCAGTTGTTGAGACTGCATTTTACCGTTGTGTGGAATACTTTCAGGTTCGACACGGGTTTTCACTGAATGCTTTAGGAGGTAATCCTGATAACCCAAGCATCAATCCCATGCAACAATTCAGCCAAAAAATTCACTATCGATACAGGAAGAACAGCGAGAAGGCAACAAAACATTTTGTTAGAAGGTTCAACACTCATGAAATGGGGGTGTATCAAGTGACAACCGCACGTCGTGGTGAAATAGGTGGAAATATCCAAATTGTCTGGTTTAATGATCGCACTTGCACATGTGGTAAATGGGTTGCATATCACATGCCTTGTTCGCATCTTCTTGCATGTTGCCAAGCTCAACATATGGACGGTCGTTCTTTCGTTGATCTATTTTACACTCTTTTGGAATACTACAAGACATGGAAGGGAACATTTGAACCACTACCTCATGAGGACTATTGGAATGTGGATGATTTGGTGCCAAGTTTTCTACCTAATCCCAACCTCAAACGTGCTGCAAAGTCCGGACAACCCAAATCTAGACGATTTCGAAACATGATGGACTTTCAATCAAATAAACGAAAGACTCAGTGTTCAACATGCAAGCAAGAAGGCCACAATCGTCGTAGATGTCCAAATAATAGGGCATAGAGATTTCATGTAATTTGTATTTGAGTTGGATGTAATATTTTATTTGAACTTCGTTCTGACTTTGATGTTCTATTTTATTTGACTTTAATGAATTTGCTAGTTGAGTTAGATTTATTACATATGCAATTTACTTTTTTTCTTTTTTTTTTACAGGAAACAGTCCAGTAGAGAAACAACAATTTGGGAATTTCAGTTTCACTAAACTCGCCACTGGTAGAAGCGAGTTTAGTTAAACTCGCCACTACCAGTGGCGAGTTTAGTGAAAATGAAATTCTTAACTTGCTGCTTCTACCAGATTACCCACCTGCGCAAAAAAAAAAAAAAAAAAAAAAAAAAAAACAAACAAACAAACAAACAGCAACTTTTGAATGCTTCAGGACACAATCTTGCAACATCTTTTAGTAAACTAAATAGAATATCAGTGGCTATAGTCCTTTCATGGGCCTCATCAAGGATCATGGCACTGTAACTTGAAAGTTTGAATAACCAACCTCACGTCCAAGTTTGACCCCCATTTCTTGGGCAACTCGGGCAGCAACAGTCATTGCAGCAACTCTCCTTGGCTGTGCCCACCAGCAAAAAAAAAAAAAAAACAAACAGCAACTTTTGAAAAACCATAAAAACAGCAGCAACACCAGTGTGAATACAATTTAACCACCATGATATTGCAATATCAGACAATGATATTACAACTTCCAGGAACCTGTTATGCAGTTCACTAGTCCAAACATTTTTTTGCTTCCTTGAGGTGCTATAGACTGCGATATCTCCCTCTCCGTTGCTGTCATCGATAGCCTTATTCGAATATTTTCTCTTAATTTCCTTGGAATTTTGTTGATCTTCAATATTAACACATGATTCATTACCATCACTATTACCTTTATCGTGATTATCAGCAATGGCTTTCTCTTTCCCTTTACCTTGTCCTTTATCATTTTTCTTTCCAGTTGATAGTTCATTATTTTTCATTTTAGCTGCGGAAAATTGCCATAAATCTTTTACATCATCTGGATTAACGGGTTTAGATATGAAATAAACAGCCCCGCTCTCGATTCCCTTCAATATAATTGCTTCTTTGTTGTCTGCTGACATCACTGCATTAGCAAAATAAATTTTGTTCAATAAACAAGCATAATGGGAAATACTTTGTTTGTCTCGTAATAAGTATCTCATAGTTGATTTATCAAGGTTCTCATGAAATACGTTTTTCGTATCTGTACGTTGCTTGTAGCATGGTATAATTGCACAAAGACTATTTCCTAATTTAAAAATGTGACACTTGTTTTGGCCGGACAAAAAAGGAAAAAATATGCATTTATTATGGGACGGAGAGAATAAAATCTAAATGGATACAGTAGCTAGCTCGACTACCATTGTTTAACATGTTTCCAGATAATAACTTAATGAAATCTATGTTAGTAGATATCCTGAGAAGAGATCTTTAAAGCATCTTACATTAAATTTTTGCAAGATGCTACAGCTTATGTAACGCCCATCCTTAATCTCGTTAAATATTTGACTTATTTGTTAAATTCTTGACTTGCTTGTTAAATTCTTGACTAGCATATTTATATGCTATTTTATTTCAGTTAATTATTTAATTGCTTTAGAAAATTAAGGTGGTTAAGTGTCAAAATTGAAAGTTTAGGGGCCTTTTTGTCAAAGTTAGAACTTGAAGGGCCAAATTGCAATTCTTGGAAAGCGTCAAATATATCTTGTGGGTTTGCCTGGAAAGCATTCCCCAAAATCAGTTTCTTTCTCGTACGTTCTTTCTCTCTGTTTCATAGAAGGGAGTTCAATTTCACCATATTCTCGACTCCTCGCGATTAATTATCCCTCTGTTCTTGATTCCGGTCCCGGATAAATATTCGTGGCATTGAATAGAGCGTTCCAGCCCGATCAAAAATTAATTTGGGTCAACTTGATTTTGGACTAGGTAAGCTATTGACTCCCCTTTGCTTGTAATAACATGTATAAATGTTATTCTTGATACTTGAAATTGTTAATTTCGTGTTTGGGACAATTTTTGTGATACTTGTAAAATTGGGACAAAGGGAGTAAAATAACCCTTCGTGTAAAATAAGGAAAGGAACTTGAAAGTATTATTCTGAGCTTGTTAAGGCACTCCTAAGATGTTAAAAGTGTTGATAAAAATTACTCCTACTCGTGAGACGGAGAAATATTAACTTAGTTTAAATATTATTAGAAAAATCGTACCATTATTTGTGGTACGGGGAAATGAATGGAAGTACCCCTAAATGAGTATATTAGTATATTAGAAAAATTTTACTTATACTTTAGGGACGGTAAAATATTTTAATGGAATAAAAGAGAATTATTCTATTACTTGTGGGATAGTAATAAATTAATAAAGTATCCCTATAAAAGTGTTTTGAGCATGTAAAATGCACTCTTGAATGTTAGAAAGTGTTAGTGGGTTTATACTCCTACACTTGAGACGGAGAATTTGTAAGTATAAAAGTCTATGTTGAAATAAGAAAGTGTAATTGAAATAATAACTTAAACGTGTTAATTTGCACTCCTGATAAGTTAGGAGTGTTAGTTAAATGTTACTCCTACGCTTGGGACGGAGATTTCTAAGCCTGGAAATAAATTTGGTATTTGCTAAAAATTGTACCAGGCGCCCGCCTGGTGGTATCTCGAGCGCCCGCTTGTTTCACCAGAAGTTTTGGGTTTCAAAAGTGTTTCAATGAGCGCCCGCCCGGTCTACCATAGGCGCCCGCCCGGTCCCCTGTTCCAACCAAAGTGATTTAAATCTAAATTAAATTGAAAGCTTATCCCTCCTAAGGCACATAGCCTTAGTATAAGATGTCCTAGCAAGTGTTGTGACACCTTAGGGGTATCAGAAGTGAGTCTTGAACATGATTACTCATTAAATTAAAATGAGAACTTGAGTATAAAAGGAAGAACTCTTCTTTATGTCTTGAAAGTGCTATGAACAAGCACTTATGTGTTATGCTTGTCTTGGAACATATGTTTGTGCACCTAGAGGGTACCAAATTAGTGTCTTGAGCTCGAATATCCTATGTAGGGGATTATGAACTTGTAAGTATGAGTAGTATAGCTCATTTACTTAATTTGAACTCGAAGTATTCTTGGTCTAGGTTTAGGGTACTACCCTAGATGGCCTAGATGAGTGTTGTAGAACACTCTAGTACTGAAAAATAGTCCCTTTGTGAACAAATAAAATGTGGACTTGAATCATAATTAAAGGATAACTTGAGTATAGAGTAGTAACTCTTTTATGTGTCTTGAAGTTAATGTTTGTGTACCTTAGGGGCACCAACTAATGTCTTGAGCTTGAATGTCCTAAGAAAATGATTGGAAAATAGTACGTGAAAGATGTATAATTCATCTTCCTAGCTTGAACTCGAAGTATAAGATGTTTAACTCTTGTACATGTTTAACCATCCAAAGAAATGGATTGAGAACTTGGATATAAGACAATAAAACCTTGTACATGACTTGAACATCCAAATAATTGGATTAAGACTTGAATATAAGATTATAAAATCTTGTACGTGCCTTGACATCACAATATATGTGTATGGTAATAAAACTTGAAAGAGTCTTGATGTGTATATGCAAATCTTGCATATATTTACTTGATAGAATGTGGCTTCTTGATTGATTGGTACATGGTATGAATAACCAAAGAATTGGGTTATGGAACTAGATAGAGAATGATTAACTCTACTACATACTTGAACTTGATACGTGTATATAGGAAGTGCTATAAATAAGCACTAAAGTGTAAATGATTTAGTTTTTAATCGTGTATATACTCGATGAAGTATATAAAATATAAAGAAGATATCTTGTCTTGAAATGAGTTCCTAAAGAAAATAAGGACTAGTGTAATATGAAGATCATTCATATAATCGTGAATACTACGATTTAAATTAATAAGAATAGTTATAGAACACAATATGTGTTAGGAAATGTATTCGATTATTAACGATACATATACGTGAAGTATGACTGTGTCTAGGTACAATGTAACCTATTCTTCTACGTGTTTAGAGTCTAATGTATTGGGCTCTACTTGATAGTAAGGGTATCGTGATAGACACTTTAATGTGTTAAACGTGATATGAATATGTACGTGCAAACTTGGCATGTGACAAAGTGATATACCCTACTACTTGACTGAAGTCTGTTATTAATGGACTCTTACTTGGATTGATCTTGTTACATGGACACCTTATGTGCCATTGTTATCTTGGTTTGTATTCGCAATAATTGCGTACGTACTTGTAGTCTCGTGAGCACATGATACATGATTACATGGTGCATATTTTTGTGAGCACATGATACATGATTACATGGTGCATAAAGACTGGTCCACTATTATGGGACTTAGTTCTATTCTCGTAGTTCAAGTAAACATCTACTTGTGCATTCTTGTGTGAGTCCAGCTGGTTCTCCTTGCTTGTTCGGAAATATATAGGTTCACGCTTGTCGCGAGAGCTGGGGCTTAAGTGACAATCGGGTCCCTATGTATTTGCGTTTGACCCCTTACTACAGGCCATAGTAAGGGCATAGCTTCCTTGGTTGGAGCAATAAGCCTGACTTAAGTGAATGCTAAACTCTTGTCTTGAACACCTCGTGGATCTTGTTCTTGTGGATGACACTGGTTACCAGGTCTTCTTATATACTGCACAGCAGTTTCTTGTTCTTGTTCTTGGTTGTCCTCAGCTAGAAAAGCATCGACAACAAATGGTATTCTTGGGAGGAATAAGGAAGGATTCAGGTAAAAATGCGTGATAGGCCTATGTGCTTCTTGGTGAGTTGGTCTAGCCTCTCACACTACTTGACTACTTGTTACCTGAACCTTTCTTGAGCTTGATTACTTGTTGGGTTGGCTTAGCCTCTCCTATACTTGTTACTTGATGATACTTGATATATGTTTAGTTGAGTATCTACTTGTATTGCATGATAACATGACATATAGTTGCATGTTAATAGCTTACTGAGATTTATCTCACCCTTTATTTATTTAATTGTTTCCCCCCCCCCCCAGGAAAGCAGGGGATAGTACGCAGTGAGGCTCGACTTAGCTGGGAACTTACTCAGCGGGATATTCTTGTTCGAAGTTAGTGTCCTTTTATATTTTGGTAAGGACGATCTTGTATGAGTTAATAAACTCTGGGCTTGTATTGGGGTAGTATTTGTTGTCCCTAGATTGTCACGATCCGAAATATAGGCTCTATTTAATTAGTAATTAAATGATTTTTATTTACTTATCTGCTTATTTATTTATTTAAATTATTATTTATTTAAATAATTAGGTGTGCATTTTATGTGTTATAATAATTTATGCCTAGCATTTTATTTGGGTCATTTGGGTTAGTGTGGTATTGTTGGATCTTAATTGATAGTTGGGAGTGTAGTATTTGTGTGTAGTGTGAGAGAGGGGGCCTAAGTGTAAATGTTTGAAATTATTTCCCTACTCCCTCCCTATTCCCCTCACCTCCCTCACCTTCTCCCTCACTCTCACCTCTCCTTCCCATTCCCAGCCACTCTCTTCCTCTCTCCTCCTTGTCGGTAAGTTTTCTTTCCCCTCCTTCTCTCTTCATTTACTCTTTCTTACTCTCATTATTATTCATTTCTTAAAACTTGAACATTGTTTAGATCGTCGATAGGATCGCGTAGAACCAAAAAGAATCGAAATCCATGAACTTTGAGAAAATTCAAGTAAGTTACTTTTCCCCCATTTTTATGCTAAAATGTTCATATCATGTTTATATGATGTTGGATGTGTTATATTTGAAGTTTGATTGAGTTTTGAATTTATTTCGAATTTATTTGAGTTCTTGGGTAAAAATGGTGAAACTTGAATGTTGGTTTTGATTCTTGAATTTGATTGATAAAGGGTGTTGTTAAGGTCCCCTTTTGAGTTAAAGGATGTTTGAGTACCTTAGAAATCTTGTTGGGATTGTTGGTTTTGAGTGTTTATGGATTTGGTATGAAATGGTAAGGAGAAATGGAGGAACCCAGCTGGGAATTCCTCCCAACCCGTAGACCAGGCGCCCGCCTGACCCTGCCCAGGCGCCCGCCTACTCCCACTTTTCCTAGCGCCTGACTTTCTGTAAATTCAAGCGCGCGCCTGCCCTGGCCCAGGCGCCCGCCCGCCCCCTGTTCCAGGAATTTGACCCTTTTGCTTGTTTAAACCAAATGGCTTAACTAGTTTAGGTTTAATCCTTCTAATTAACTTAAGATAACACCGTGGAACACTTTATTGATTGGATTTGATTCTCTTGTGAATAAATATGATATGGAATTTGATTTGGTATCATTTTGGGAATGTGGTTCATCTTTGATGTGCTGTTTATATTGGTTTACCTTTGTGGTGATTTAATTGGATTGGTTCCCTACTTAGGAACCTTAAGTTGTTTATTTAAGCGAGTATTTATTACTTAGCAATTATTTGAAAGTCCAGCTGGTATTTTGTGTGTGTTTGGGCGATGGGAAAGATTATAATGGCAAAGCCAAGTCCATTATAATGTTGACCATTGTTTTGCCCCCTTCTTTACCCCTTTTCCAGATTGGCCTTGGAAAAGTCAAGTTAGCGTTCCTTTGTGAATGTATCTAGCTACCGGGCATGACTTTGTGTCATGGTCCTTGTCCTTTGTGACACTTTTATGGTTATTGGTTCCGGTACCGGGGTTTTCTCTTCGGCTTTCATGCTATTATGAAGATGATGATTGGTTGATTATGAAGCTGCGCAGCGGTCCTTTATTTGGATGTTCCGGTTTGGAAAACCTTGGATATATCCTTTGTTATGTGTTTATTTCCGCTGCTATCTGTTATGTGATAAATGCTATGTGCTATGTGATATTTATTATTGCTTATTGTATATTGCATCATAGCATGTCATGTAGTTGCATTAGTAACTTATTGAGATTTATCTCACCCCCGTTTCTTTTATCTTTGTTTTTCCTTAACCCCCCCCCCCCAGGTGCTAAGGATTAGTCTCGCTGATCACGAGAAAGAGGATGTCGAGTATGGATCCATTCTTTTGGGGAAGGTTATTATAGGTTGGTTTACATTATGTAAATGTGTAACCATTTTGGGATAGTTGTACCAAACAATGACGTCACTAAGAATTGTATATTTGTATTTTGTTGGGCATAAACTTGTGGAAGTTTATGATAGTTGTAATTGGTTTTTATTAAACTTGGTTTTGTAAAACTTTGGATCATCACCCTTTTTGTATCAAATGGAATTTTTAACTTCGGTATTTCACAGTTTTGGTTTTAGAGTCGACGTCCAGATCGCGGTCTCGGGCCCGCGGGGTCCGGGGGCGCGACATAGATAGTTCTTGATGCCAGCTTATTTGCTAGGCATGTCTTCCGCTGTATGTAACCTTGTTTGGTTTTAATTTTCTTGGTCTAGAACTCGTGTGAGCTATCTTAGCTCCCTACTCTTGAGTATATATATCATGTCAGTTTTGTTTTTAACAGGTATTGTTCCTGTTTCCCGTTAG
This sequence comes from Campanula takesimana, assembly GCA_026119855.1. Taxonomy (NCBI): domain Eukaryota; kingdom Viridiplantae; phylum Streptophyta; class Magnoliopsida; order Asterales; family Campanulaceae; genus Campanula; species Campanula takesimana. Next base: position 212,016 of record JAOWBW010000725.1, read on the forward strand.
TTTCTTGTTTCTTGTTAGTTACGCGCACCAGGTTCGAGGTTCTATTAGGGAATCCCGGGACTTGGGGTGTGTCAGCTTATATTTATAAGGCTAGCTGTGCTTCTAAAAGACTTTCCCAAAAGGGAAAATCTAAATGATTGTAAGCAATAGAAGAAGGAAATCTAATTTCGAAGAGGATGGACTTACAGACTACTGGTAAATTGAATTCTTCAGTAATTAACTGTTGCAGTTCGAATCCATTCATTGCTGGCATGTGTACATTAAGTACCACAAGATCAAAGGGGCCCCTATTCGCCCGTAGAATGTTTAGTGCATCAATAGGATGTTTTACTGCCACAATTGCAATTGCAAACCAAATGAAAATCAAACTGCTGTTATACCCACCTGCAAAAAAAAAAAAAAAAAAAAAAAAATCACAGCAACACCAAACTGTTGTAATACACATCAAAACCATAAAAATATCCACATGTTTGAAAACCATATAAACATGTAACTGTTTCAAAGAAAACATAAAAAAAAGATCAAGTTTCGTGACCACAACCCGGTCACGTAGGGACAATGTCTCACTTCTTCTTATCATAGGCAGACGGGGTGTACTTGTTAGTTGGATGTCGCTGCCTTGACCCTTTCCTTTGATATGTCTGTCTCATCAATTCCTCCCTCTGCTCATTACTAAGGCCGGATGAAGTCCCAGCCGAATTGGCAAATGGTCGAAGCTGTCCCCGTGAAGAAGATGTAGGAACACTAATACCACTCCCTGAATATAGTACTCTCGAGGCTATAGATGGGGGCTGAAAATCATCATCATCTGGATCTGGAACACGGGGCATACTAACCTGCTGCTGCTGCCGATGAACGTGATGAGGTGGGCGGGGGGGGGGGGGGCGAGGAGTAAGGTCAACAAAGTCGTCATCATCTGGATTTGGAACACGGGCTCTACTAACCTGATGTTGTGGACGCAGTGGAAGAGGTAGGGGGAGTAGGAAAATCATATCTGTGTCTCTGTGTCTCTGTGGCTCCATCCCCTCTAAGAAAGCATCAGCGCCCTCCTCTAACTGACTCTCGGAAAATAAAGGTGGAAATGTGGAAGTATCAATCCCCTCCTCAACCAGTAGCCTAACTGTTGGTAGTGGTGCCCTAGGCACGTTTAATAAACGTTGTAATTGTTATCATTTATTTCATATCAATAAAGAAATGTTTTGATTATTATTATTATTCATGTTTACTTATAATAATCTCCGTCCCTAGTAGTTGTTAAGAACTAGTATAAAGGCTAAATGATCATGGGATGATCATGTTAGATTTATGGGTACTTGTTTGGAACAAGATACTGGACATGACCCGCTGTATGAGATTTATGTCATGGTCTATGTCGTACATATATCTCATATTAGTTATGTCATTTGAATCCTTAGACATGAAGTTATTATAGTCTTCCACTTGATGAACATTATGTTTGACATATTCAAACGCTACCTTTAACCGGGAAGTTATAAAGGGTATGATTGGCATAATCGGATTCACGTAGGGAGGAATAATAAGCTAAATGGATTTGTCCCTCTTCAGAGAGATGTCAAGCTTGGGCCTCTCGTAGGAATGATGTTGATGAAAAATGTTCGGTCGGACTCAAATGAATTGATTAGATCAATTTCATTTGGATTATCAATATATTCGGAATCGAGAAAGTATTGAACAAAACAAGTTGACTTGTTGACCATGACTTGTGTTCAATGACATCGTGGACAAAGGGATTATGACATGTTCTAAAGGAATGCGAACTTGTATCTAGTTATACTATTTGGGTAGGTATGAAAGTTTGCTAAAACCTAATCATATCTTATGGTTTCATCTTTGAACCCATTGCCAACTTAGTATAATCCTAGAGGGTCACACACAATAGAACGGATCTTAAATAAGGACTATGTTGGAATTTTGGAAAATATGGGAATCTGGACAAGTGGGCGACCGCACAGAATGGCTTGGGCGGCCGCACAGTTTGGGTCAGTTAGTACCAGAAACCTTCCAGATAGATGTGCGACCGCACAAGGGTTTTGGGCGGCCGCACACCATGTCGGGACTGGTTTCCTAATTTGTTTTGGAAAAGAATTTTGGACGGGTTTAGACATAAGTTTCCTATTTGGAATAGGTCTAACTTGTATATAAACAGCCAAATTTGGGCCAGAACATATCATAGCTTTTGTGCAATTATCCAAAGAGTTTGAGAGAGTTTTATTTTGTTCTAAGATATCTTAGATTGAAGAACAAAATAATTCACATACATAATTCCATATAGTTCATATTGATTGTGAAAACGTGTTTCACAATTTTTGGTCTAGCAACCAAGATCAAGTGTTCTTGATATTCGTTCGTGGTGTGGATACCGCTAGAGGGTGAAACTCATCATCTTCAAGTTTGTGTTCTTGCTTGTTCGTGATCAAAGTTTCAATTTCTCCACCAAGATCAAAGAACAAATTCAAAGTCATCAAGGGTTAGTTTTTTCTAGTATTCATATCGTTGTATTTGATTTAATCATATGAATGGATCTATGGGATTTGGGTTTCATAAATTTTGAATGCTAATTTCCGCTGCGCATGTTACTACGAAACCCAACAGTGGTATCAGAGCCCCGTTCATGTTGATTAATTCAATACCTAGATCATGTTGTGTGTATATAAATTATTTATGTGCCCTAGCATGATATGAATATTGGATTACATGATGTTTATGTGTTATGTGATTTATTGTTTTGCAACTTTAATCGCACGATTCAATCGCAATTAATATTATGATGGATTCTGAATTGTTTGATTATTAATTCTGATTGGATCATGGTTTTAATAATCGGGGAAAAACAATTTTGAGACAAATTTTCGAACTTCAAAATTGCCTTCTGATCCTCCTGTGCGATCGCACAAAATAACGTGGGCGACCGCATAGTTATTTTTGGGCGGCCGCACAATGCAATCAGAATACTGATTATTTTTGCCTTCTGATCAGATTTGGAATTTTCAAAAGGTCCAACCAAACCAGTAACAGAACCAGGCCAGACCTGCTGATCTGGAATGGGTTTTGGGTAGTTGGTTTGGGTGTGGATCTTGGGGTTTGATTTTCCTATTTGTTTTGATCTTGTGATTCTAAGATTGGTTCAAGGTTTGGATGGCTAATCTACGTTCATCGAGATTGTGTTTCCCAAACTTGATCGTAATCAAAGTTTCAAAGATAAAACGAAGTTAGAATTATGAAGAGTTCATAATTGCTAAAATTGAGAAACAAAGTTCTTGATTCAATGATTGGAGATTCATGTGGAATTGTGGATGCGATTGGCCTACGTTCATCGAGACCATCTATTGCTTAGTTTCGGACACATGGACTACTTTCTTGGTTTCCTGAATTAGTGCGGAATTGTGGATGCCTGATGGCTTAGTTTCGGCCGCACTTCTTGTTGTCTTGATTTGGAGATAATAACTAAAGTTGAAATAGTCTCATCCTCATAATTATAGAGAAACTAATGACACATAAATATTATGCTTAAATTAATGAAGATTAATTTAGTAGCTAAACTTGATGCGTAACATGTTTATATTATGTGCTCATAAATGTGTTATATGCTATATGTGATGAACCTTCAAAGAAAGTTTTTAAGTCCTTTATTGCCATGCCATGATTAAAACACTTGTTAATGCATGGGTGAATTTAATGTAGACTCGCCCTAGCGAGATGCATTGACTTTATTTATGTATGAGCAGGATAGATAATGTGGGCACGCCCTAGCGAGGCACATTAACTATACGTTTAATATGGTTGGACTTAATTGGGCGTCAAAACAGTTTTGAGCCTAGGCAATGATGAGATTTAACATGCTTTTTGAAATAGGATTTCTTAAAGAATCTCATAAAAAGGATCTAAGAGTTATATGAGATATGATTGACAAGAGTTGTCTACCTAATTAATTTGATTTTGTGTAATCCGCCTTAGTGGACTTAAAATTAAATTAAAGCGGGATCTTAACCCATTTAAATTATATTATACATTGGATGTATGAGAAGGTTATATAATTTAGTGAGAGTATTTTTGAAAATACATTGTTTATTTTTTTAATGAAAATTGGTACTTATTAAATTTTGGAAATTTTGCATAATTGTAGATAATGACTACTAACACTCAATCAATTTCGTTGCGATCGATCCTTGAGAAGGATAAACTCCAAGAGAATGGTACGAACTTTATGGATTGGATCTGTAGCCTAAGAATTGTTCTAAGGTAAGAAGATAAGTTGTACATTCTCGATGGGCCACTTCCTGCTGAACCAGAACCTACTGCCCCTAGGGCAGAAAGAGACAGTTACAAGAAACATCGTAATGATTCTAGAGATGTAAGCTGTCTCATGCTTGCTACTATGTGCTCAAAACTCCAATAAAGTTTGGAACATTTGGAAGCCTATGAGATAGGCATGGAGTTAAGAGCCATGTTTCAAAAGCAAGCTAGGCAAGAGAGGTACAAGACCATTGTTGCATTCACTACTTGCAAAATGAATGAAGGGCAACAAGTGAGTCCTCACATGCTGAAAATGAAAGGTTATGTAGAGCACCTTGAGAAACTTGGCTATCCAATCCCATTGGAGCTAGCCACGGATCTCATTCTTAATTCATTGCCTAAAAGTTATAATCAGTTTGTGATGAATTATAACATGCATGGAATGGATAAGAATCTCTCCGAGTTGCATGGGATGCTTAAAACTGCGGAGATGAAGATTGCAGAGAAAGGTTCTCCCATGATTTTGGTTCATGATGGGAAGAAGGCTAGTGCCAAAGGAAAGGGTAAGAAAGTTTTCAAACCCAAGATAAGCAAGGCAAAGGTTGCCAAGGCTTCTGAGGCAAAACCCGATTCACAAAAGGATGCAATTTGTTTCCATTGTCAAGAAATTGGTCATCGGAAACGTAATTGCAAGGCTTTCTTGGAAGAGCAAAAGAAGAAGAAGAACAGCAAGTCTGCGTCGACTTCAGGTATCTATATGATAGATATTCTCCTTTCTACCACTGATTCTTGGGTATTGGATACCGTATGTGGTTCTTACATTTGTTTAAATGTGCAGGGTCTAAAGAATATGAGACTACTTAAAGAGGGTGAAGTAGACCTACGCATGGGGAATGGAGCAAGAGTTGCTGCATTAGCCGTAGGGACTTATAAAGTCATTTTACCTTCCGGTTTAATACTTGTTTTGAACAATTGCTATTATGTACCGGATTTGAGTAGAAATATTATTTCAATTTCTTGTTTGGATAATGAAGGTTTTAAGTTTCTTATTGAGAATAAGAAATTTTCTATTTATTTAAATGATGTGCTTTATGGTATTGCTAATTCATTTAATGGTCTTTATGTCTTGGATGTCAAGAATGAAAATAATGAAAATGTCTATTATATAAATAAGAAATCTAAACCTAATGATGTAAATCATTCTTATTTGTGGCATTGCCGTCTTGGTCATACTAATGAGAAGCGTATCTCAAAACTCCATGGGGACGGTCTCTTAGGTTCATGTGACCTTGGGTCATATGACACTTGTGAGTCGTGTCTTCTTGGAAAAATGACTAAGACACCTTTTACCAAGTTAGGTGAAAGGGCAAGCGACTTATTGGGGTTGATACATTCCGATGTATGTGGACCATTAAGTAGCAATGCTAGGGGAGGATTTCAATACTTCATAACCTTCACGGATGATTATAGTAGATTTGGGTATGTTTACCTAATGAAACATAAAAGTGAAGCATTTGAGATATTTAGAATATTTCAAAATGAAGTAGAAAAACAACTTGGCAAAAGTATTAAGGCACTTCGATCGGATCGAGGTGGAGAATACTTGAGTCATGAATTTGATGATCATCTAAAGAATTGTGGAATAGTTTCACAATTGACTCCACCCAGAACACCACAATGGAATGGTGTGTCCGAGAGGAGAAATCGGACTTTGTTAGACATGGTTCGATCAATGATGAGTCAAGTTGATCTTCCAATGTCCTTTTGGGGTTACGCCCTAAAAACCGCTGCTTTCACACTAAATCAAGTTCCAACTAAATCGGTTCCAAAGACTCCATATGAGATGTGGAGCAAAAAGAAACCTAGTTTGTCTTTCATGAGGATTTGGGGTGAAGCTTTTGTCAAAAGACTTGTCTCCGACAAACTAGCACACAAATCTGACAAATGTATTTTCGTGGGATATCCTAAGGAAACTAAAGGATATTACTTTTACAACTGAGAGGACAACAAAGTGTTTGTTGCCCGAACTGGTGTCTTTCTAGAGAAACAGTTTCTCTTCAAAGAAATCAGTGGGAGTAAAATAAATCTTGAAGAAATTCGAGACCTAAAAAATAATATTGAACCAATAGTGGAACAAGAACAAGAACCACAAAGAGTTGTGGAACCTGTTCAAAATACACAAGCAACTCGCAGATCTAGTAGGTTACGATCCGAGCCCGAGAGATATGGATTTCTTGTAACGAATAGTAATGAGGTGGAAATCATTGAGAATGATGAACCGACAACCTACCAAGAGGCGATGTCTTCTCCTAATTCGGACAAGTGGCTTGGAGCCATGGAATCTGAATTGCAATCCATGCAAGACAATCAAGTTTGGAATTTGATTGATGCACCCGAAGGTGTAAAAACCATAGGATGCAAATGGATCTTCAAGAAGAAGACCGACATGGATGGGAAGGTGCATACTTACAAAGCTAGGTTTGTAGCGAAAGGGTATAGGCAAGTTCATGGTATTGACTATGATGAGACCTTTTCACCCGTAGCAATGATCAAGTCTATAAGAATTTTGCTTGCCATTGCCGCATATCATGACTATGAAATATGGCAAATGGACGTCAAAACCGCTTTCCTAAATGGAAAACTACAAGAGGATGTGTATATGACACAACCGGAAGGTTTTGAACAAGATTCTAAGGTATGCAAATTGCAGAGATCTATCTATGGATTGAAGCAAGCTTCAAGGAGTTGGAATCTCCGTTTTGATGAATCGGTCAAAGAGTTTGGTTTCATCAAGAATGAAGATGAGCCTTGTGTATACAAGAAGATTAGTGGGAGCATAGTGCTATTCCTTATTTTATACGTGGATGACATATTACTCATTGAAACGATATTCCTACACTTCAGTCCGTAAACACTTGGTTAGGAAAATGCTTCGCAATGAAAGATATGGGTGAAGCCGCATATATACTTGGCATTAAGATCTATAGAGATAGATCAAGGAGGCTACTTGGTTTAAGCCAAAGTACATACATTGACAAGGTCATTAGAAGATTCCGTATGGAAAATTCTAAAAGAGGAACCTTACCAGTGTTACATGGAGTTTCTCTAAGCAAGACTCAATGTCCTAAGACAAAATATGAACATGTGAAATTGAATGATGTTCCATATGCTTCGGCAATTGGGTCCATCATGTATGCCATGATTTGTACTAGGCCAGATGTATCTTATGCTTTAAGCATGACAAGTAGATACCAATCCGACCCCGGTGAAAATCATTGGATGGCTGTAAAAGCGATTCTTAAGTACTTGAGAAGAACTAAAGATTCATTTTTGGTCTATGGAGGAATGGAAGATGATTTCGTGGTAAATGCTTACACGGATGCAAGCTTCCAAACCGACAAAGATGATAGTCGATCGCAATCGGGTTTTGTGTTTATGTTAAATGGTGGAGCTGTAAGCTGGAAGAGTTCCAAGCAGAGTACAACCGCTGATTCTACAACGGAAGCTGAGTATATTGATGCATCGGATGCTGCAAAGGAAGCTGTTTGGATTAAGAAGTTCATTACTGAACTTGAAGTGGTTCCTAGCATTGCTAATCCAATAGACCTTTATTGCGATAATAATGGTGCTATTGCTCAAGCAAAGGAACCAAGAGCACATTAGAAAACCAAACACATACTTAGGCGTTTTCATATCATTCGAGAAATCGTTGATAGAGGAGACGTAAATATATGTAGAGTACCTACTGATGACAATGTCGCGGAACCGCTAACAAAGGGACTTCCACAAGCTAAACATGAAGGTCATGTTAGGTCCATGGGTATTAGATACATGGGAGATTGGGCCTAGGGCAAGTGGGAGATTGTTGGTAGTGGTGCCCTAGGCACGTTTAATAAAATTTGTATTGTTATCATTTATTTCATATCAATAAAGAAATGTTTTGATAATTATTATTGTTCATGTTTACTTATAATAATCTCTGTCCCTAGTACTTGTTAAGCACTAGTATAAAGGCTAAATGATCATGAGATGATCATGTTAGATTTATGGGTACTTGTTTGGAACAAGGTACTGGACATGACCTGCTGTATGAGATTTATGTCATGGTCTATGTCGTACATATATCTCATATTAGTTATGTCATTTGAATCCTTAGACATGAAGTTATTATAGTCTTCCATTTGATGAACATTATGTTTGACATATTCAAACGCTACCTTTAACCGGGAAGTTATAAAGGGTATGATTGGCATAATCGGATTCACGTAGGGAAGAATAATAAGCTAAATGGATTTGTCCCTCTTCGGAGAGATGTCAAGCTTGGGCCTCTCGTAGGAATGATGTTGATGAAAAATGTTCGGCCGGACTCAAATGAATTGATTAGATCAATGTCATTTGGATTATCAACATATTCGGAATTGAGAAAGTATTGAACAAAACAAGTTGACTTGTTGACCATGACTTGTGTTCAATGACATCGTGGACAAAGGGATTATGACATGTTCTAAAGGAATGCGAACTTGTATCTAGTTATACTATTTGGGTAGGTATGACGGTTTGCTAGAACCTAATCATATCTTATGGTTTCATGTTTGAACCCATTGCCAACTTAGTATAATCCTAGAGGGTCACACACAATAGAACGAATCTTAAATAAGGACTATGTTGGAATTTTGGAAAATATGGGAATCTGGACAAGTGGACGACCGCACAGAATGGCTAGGGCGGCCGCACAGTTTGGGTCAGTTAGTACCAGAAACCTTCCAGATAGATGTGCGACCGCACAAGGGTTTTGGGCGGCCGCACACCATGTCGGGACTGGTTTCCTAATTTGTTTTGGAAAAGAATTTTGGACGGGTTTAGACATAAGTTTCCAATTTGGAATAGGTCTAACTTGTATATAAACAGCCAAATTCGGGCCAGAACATATCATAGCTTTTGTGAAATTCTCCAAAGAGTTTGAGAGAGTTTTATTTTGTTCTAAGATATCTTAGATTGAAGAACAAAATAATTCACATACATAATTCCATATAGTTCATATTGATTGTGAAAACGTGTTTCACAATTTTTGGTCTAGCAACCAAGATCAAGTGTTCTTGATCTTCGTTCGTGGTGTGGATACCGCTAGAGGGTGAAACTCATCATCTTCAAGTTCGTGTTCTTGCTTGTTCGTGATCAAAGTTTCAATTTCTCCACCAAGATCAAAGAACAAATTCAAAGTCATCAAGGGTTAGTTTTTTCTAGTATTCATATCGTTGTATTTGATTTAATCATATGAATGGATCTATGGGCTTTGGGTTTCATAAATTTTGAATGCTAATTTCCGCTGCGCATGTTACTACGAAACCCAACACTAGCCTCCTCCTCCGCCTCCTCCTCTTGACAAGCTGTCCATCTGTCTCCCTGCTCCTCGGGCTCCTCGGCCTCATCCTATAAGTCCATATCTCCATGTCCATGTCCCTGATTCTCTCCATGTCCTTGTCGTTGTCGCTGCCGCCGCTGGCCCTGTCCCTGTCCCTGTGCTCTCCTCCTCCTCTCCCGACGTTGTGGAGCAACTACCCCCTGAACACGATCAACAGGCGGTGGAGGTGCAGCTGCCTGAAGTCTTTGCTGATACTGAACAAGCTGGAGAGTATCCCTAATCTGCTTCCTCACCTTAACTCGAGACTGGTCCGGCTCTACCATATGATCAACATCATGTGCAATGCCCTCTTCATTGCTCACATACACATTCTGTAATGATTTCACCTATAGTTGCAAAACAAATAATATTTAGTAAGAATCTTTAAAAAAGCATTGCTCTAGACTAAATACTGAAAATGCTTACCAATCCCTCTAAGAAAGGGGCAGACGACTAATATCCAACCGGCTGGATATGGCACGAGTTCTGGACAAATAGGCACGTTATCTTCCTGAACCAAATGTAATATGGATGAGTGTAATCCATATGCTCAACACCACGAAACCCCTCTACCACATAATCCAGCCGGGCACGCCATAATCCTATAGACCTCTGGTGGCGTTGACTCCAAACGACAAGTGAATTGCCTCGGCGATCAACCTTGTGCAACTCCATGTCAGTGTCACAAGGGTCGGGAACTGTCTGCTGCATACAAAACTGTCTAAACACACGGTCTGGGAAGTGCCACTCTACCCTCTTAAAACATATCAGAGGCACCCTCGACCTCCAGACGTCCTGACCTTGACGACAATAAGCTGGAGCGTGCTGAGCTCTATTCTTGTATGGACACATAATGACTGTGCGGTCTGTGAGCATAGCCAGCTAATCTCTATAGCTAATGAGGTTATGTGGAGTGACAAACTTATGGGATTTCATCCCGACCCACCTGAAATTTATTAAAAACACCAAGTATAAGCAAATTGTTGGAAATATGCATTTTAACTACCAAATTAATCATTATATAAGTATACCTGCACCCCAATGGCAACCCGGTATGACGATCCTCATTTGGCCTAAAAGATTTCGGCTGCGTACAAAGCAACCTATCCCATGCCCAAATCTATATGCATAAATTAAGCATCAAATACTATCCAAAACAGTTTATGTACTAAATCAAAACTAACATCATAATTCACATTAAAATGAGATAACCATACCTACAAAACAGTAAGAAATCCACCGCACTGGCTCGTAGTGGGGGAAGTCGCACCACACAACTCTCGATATAAGAATGCCAACGCAACTGTTAGGCCCAATTGGTAGGAAAATAGGCTAGAGGGGGGGTGAATAGCCTTTTTAAAACTTTTACAAAGAAACACTTTTAAATGCAAAGTCACTTATCAGTTTGCAAACTATTATCAGTAAGCGCAGCGGGTAAAATATGACTTAGTTTTAACTCACACAAAATCAGTGTATAAGAGATTTTCAGAGCTTAGTTTGAACACAAAGTTGTTTCTAAAAGTTCAATGCAGTTTCAAGAGATTGGTCAATAGAAATTACAATGAATCAGTAAGAACATATGCAATCTGCCAGTGATAGAATTCCAACCGGCAATGATAAGGTAAGCAACAGAGACACAAGGATTTGGAGAGGTTCACAGTGTAAATACTGCTACGTCCTCTACCAAGTTTGGTCAGAACTTGGATTTGGGTTAAGAGTACTATTAGATATCTCTAGTCTATTACAAGCACGGCTTTGCCGGTATACAAAGACTAAGTTCTAGAAATTTCTAATGGATCGTAAAACAATTCTGACCAAGTGTATTTGAGCGGCAAGTTCAAGAGAACTTATCTCACTCAGGTGGGTGTGTGAATAACTTAAACAACATATTCCTTATATGATCTAGTTCGGGAATACTAACAATGTTGTTTGAGTTGGTGCACAAGTGTATGTCCTATTAAATGATCTAATGATTATCTGGACACAGAATGTTTGAGTCTTTAATGAATACTCAAAAACATTCAACTCTCTTCAATGCTCTGTTTTCACCAACCTTCTTCAATGCTCCAAGTCCACTATTTATAAGAGGAGTAAATGTCTTGAGTCTTGTAGAAGAAGGCTTGCAATTTGAATATCCAGCTGGGTAGTTGAGGAGCATTAAATGTGGTATCTTTAGCATTAATAACGAAGATATGTGGTACACGCATGCTCGCAAAATCCTGATGGGTAAAGACCCCTTTGTCTCAACCGGTTACCTGCAAAAAGCAAGTAGAGACAGAGTATAGCTAAAAGTAGCTATGTGTCAGACGGTGCAGCAATCATTACAGAGCAAGTAAACTACTTTTTGATAAAACAGTAAGAAAGGACAGGGACAATCAGCAAGGTTGACTTTAAGAAGAAACGATGTAACCTGACTGACAGTACAGACTGTCTTTCTTTATCGGCAAGTTGAGAATGGAGTTGATCGGCAACTTCTTTAGTAAGTTGATCGGCAACTTGTTTACTGATCTGCTGATTTGCTTCCTCTTGCTGGTTTGCCTTGTTTGAAGAGTTGGAATACACCTGTGCTGGTCACCAAGAATCCTAAGAGTACCTTACAAAGGTTCTAATAAAATTGGGGGATCCTAAGTGATAACTATGATTGGGATTAAGCAATTCTATGTCCTAAACATATATTTGAGCAACAATCTCCTCCTAATTGCTTAAGTCCAATCACCCTATCCAAGAACATCTATCTTAGCTTAGTAAAAGAATGTATAAGGAATGTCTATTTATTATCATTCCCTAAGCCAAGTCACACACTAGATGTCTTAAAAAGGTAAAAATACAGAATGATAAAAAGTTAAGAGTAAAGGAAAATGAGTTGCTGATTGCTATGATCAGCAGGGAGAATAATAATATGCAAAACAAAGTTAGCATGAATAGCAGCAGATATTATAAGAGAATATAACATATAACAATAAGCACACAAGACACTAATGGTTAGCAAAGAAGTCTTGGATAAATCGTTGAAGGTCTTCTGGATATCTATATCATTGGCTATATTGACTAGGAAACAGGAGGGTCCTCTTGCTGGTCAATGGCCTTTGATGTAGAGTCGGTAAGCTTGGCTTTCTTCTTTGCTCTCTTCTCTTTCTTTTCAGCTTCTCTTTTCTTTCTTCTTTGAGTGCTCTCCAGTCTTTCAGTCAGCATTGCATTGTTGGCTTCCAGAGCAGCTATCTTCACTTGAGCATCAGCAAGAGCAGACTTGGCAGCAGATAAATCTTTTTCAGTCCTTTCTAGGTCTCTGATCTGCAACCTTTGCTCATCAACTAGTTGCTGTTGAATAGAATGCATACTTCCCAAACTCTCTGAAAGGGTAATCAGCCTAGATTCTCTGTCCTCCAGTAGATCTTTCAAGTCTTGGATTCTCTTGCTTTCCTCCTCCTGATTGGACTTAAGGATTTTGTCGGAAAGATCCTCATGAATACGGTTCAACTTGTCACGGAGGAAGAGGCCAGTATCGCCCAGATCGGCACGAGTAACAGGCACTTGCATATTTTCAGTATCCCCTTCAAAGTAACTGAAGTATTCATACATACTATTCAGTACCACGGGTTTTGACATTCCAAGAGAAGAATGCATCAGGAAGGAAGGAATGAAGTCTTCATTGATAATATCAGCATCTTCTACGAGACCTTCAGGAGCATGCACAGTCAACTCATCATCAGAAGATAGAACAATCAGTAATGGAGAAGCTGGCACAGGAGAAGGAGCAGCTGGCAGAGGCAAAGCTTGTTGAAGAAAAGAAGCATCAGCAGCATATCTGTCGGCAAGAAGGAACTCAGCAGGAACAGACGTGGAGGCAACAAGATCAGCAGAAGTTACATCGGCACGGACGATCGGCAAAGGAAATGAAGGATGAATAATAACTGCACGTTCAACCGGCAGATGGAACACACCATTGTCCTCCAGAGAAAGAAAGATAGCCAGGATAAAATTCAAATAAGCACGACCTTCAAGAATCATGGTCATTAACCCGGCATTCATCAGCCTTGAGGTATAGACCATATGATCGGCACGCTGTCTTGGATGGAACATTGGCAGAGTTAATGCAAGAGCAGCAGATTTTACCAAGTGCAAAAGACCTCGAGAATTAGTGGCTCGGTATTCAAGAATGTCATGGAGTTCATCATTTATCATCATGCATCTCATCATCAGTCCATTCGTGGTGATGCTGACTTCCTTGGGTGATGGACCAGGTAGATGAATTTTGCCGCCAATTTTGAGCTTACCTGGCAAGCAATGTAGAGGTTCAAACGCTGGTCCTTTCACCTTGAGCTTGGAGACCCTGGGAGCTTTCCCTTTCCTTCTTTTGAATTCAGGTTTAATCCAGGGCAAGAAAGTAAGCTGTTCACTAGTCGAGCCTGGAAGAAATGAGTGATTGGGGCCCAAAGGATTAGGAATTGATCGGAGAGAATTTGACGGCAGCTCTATATAATCATCAGGATCTATTTCATCGGAGCTGTCATTCCCACCGGCAGCTGCAACAACAGGAACAGGTTGTGCTTCATCAGCAACAACTGGAGCAATGAGGGCCTCGGGAGCAGGAAGCAAAGGAAAGGAAATAGGAGCAAACAAAGCATCTTGAAATTCCTCAAATTGTAAATCAGCAGCAATCAGAGCATCAAGGTCAGCATTATGATCTTGATTGGCAATCTCTGTATCAGCACCTCCTCCCAACTCAACAATCTCTCTAACACCAGTAGGAGCTACTAGAATCACATCAGTAGAAGAGATAGGGACCTTAATAATCTGAGTGTCGGCAGTTGGCTCAGATGGATGAGTGTCGGTAGTTGGCTCATCAGCATACACATCAACAATAACCTCTTCATCAGCACAAACTCCTCCTGATATCAGCAAGCCACCAACTTCATCAGCAGATTGAGTTTCTATAGTTGCCTCAATTGATGCAAGTTGGTCTTCTTTAACAATCAGAGGTTGAGTGTCCATAGTTTCCTCAACTTGATTAACTAAGGATTCATCAGCAGTGATGGTCTCATCAGCAGGTTGAGTTTCTGAAGTTTTCTCAACAGTCTGTTCAACAGACTTATCAGCAGAGCCATGCTCAGAGCCATCACTGGCTAGAACTGAGTCAGCAAATGCTTCAGCAGAAGATATAGAAGTAGGGGCAGCAGCTGCATGATCTTGATCAGTAGATGGTTTTTTAAATATAATACTTATCGGCAGCTTATCATACTCACCGATAGAATCAGAAGAGGTAATCGTTTCACCAGCAGCTTTATAAGTACAAACAAACTCAGCAGTATCAACAGAACTGACTGGAGTTGGAATGGGTGTGATTGCTGGTGAAGTAACTTGTTCAGGAATAGAGGAAGGTGCTGGTGTAGAAGCAGCTCTAGCCTTGATAAAGGCCTCTGAATCGTTCAGCAGATTCAGTGTAATCCTCTGCACATTCTTCACAAATTGAGTAGCTTGAGCACTCTTCTACAACCCTTCATTATCGTTGAAGTTCAGCAAATCATCCTCATCTTTTGGCCTTCCCAACTGATAAGGATCTTGTTCATCAAAGTTCATCAGCTGGTTGAAGACTGAGGCATAGGCAACCCATACGTCTTGCACCATCAGATCCTGTCTGATCCTATCTTGAAATAGATAGACTTGATTCCAAGGAAGGGGTAGCAAATCAAAATACCTTCCAAAATTCAATCTCAACTCACCTTCAGACAATCTTTAAAATTTCTGAACAGGTACAAATTTCTCTTTAAACATATCGGTGACCCTGTTCAGACTTGTTAAATCAACATAATCAGCACGATTGCCAGGGGGAACTGTCTCCTTCCTTTCCTCATGAAATTGGAGCAACCGGAGAACAAACGGATGGAGATGATCAATGGGGAACACCCAATTCTTTGATAATACCTTATTGGTGAAAGACCAATGGTTTCTGAAGAATATATGAAAGGTTGGATTTCTGATTGGCTTGCATTTTCTGACGGAGGGTCCAGAGGCTACATCAACAATATCATGGAGCTCAGGCAAGTATGGAAGATCTAGAATTCCCTTTTGAAGAGGGACTCTTACCCTTAAGTCAGAACCAATCAGTCTTCTTCTTTCAGCCATTTCATCGGCAGCATCGGTTTCAGATTTGATAACCACAGAGGGAGCAGTAAGTGTTGCACCGGCAAGGAGAGATGGTGCAAACCTGATCTTCTTAGCTCTTGGATCAGTAGAAGGAATTTGAGAGGAAGGAACTTGAGCAACTGAAGGCTTTGGCTTTGGAGCAGTAGGAAGATCATCAGTAGATACAACCTTTGACTTTTTGACTTGAGCTTTATCGGCAGCTTTGACTAGCCTTCTCTTCTTTGGAGCTGCTGGAGTAGAATCGGCAAGAATCCTATCGGCAACTGGAGCAGGATTAGAAACGTCGGCAGGGGATACATCAGCAACCTTGAAAACTTTCTTTGCCTTCTTCTTTTTAGGAGTACCAGCAGGAGGAACAACAATTGTGCTGGTAGGAGCCTTCTTGGAAATCCTATTCCAATCGGTAAGCTTAAAGGATTTGAGCTTATCAAAGTCAAGACTAGGGGGTGCCGGTGAAGCCCTCACAATTGCTGAGTTGCGCCTCAAGATGGTGCTAATCAGCATGTAGTGGCATCCTTTACCAGGGTGAGCTTTGTTCTTCTTTCTATCCTCCTTATACTTAACGGCAGCAATGGCAATGACCCTAAACAAGTAGGCACACCAGTTGAACTCTTCTTGCAATGCGATGGCTGCCATTGCTTCAAACTGGACATCAGTAACATGGCTATGAGAGCCAGATCTGCATACCAAACATCTATCCACAATCTCTCCAATGGCAAAGAATCTTCTTTTGTAGTTAGCTTTGAGATGATTATCTCCACTGAGTCTAGGACCGGCTCCCCTCATAAGGGTCCATGCCTTGTCCAAAGTCTTTCATCAGTAATGGAGTCAGCACCCTCATTCCCAAGCAGAGGGAATACATCATGAATAGAAGAGGGAGTAACGGAGATAGGTACGCCGGCGACGGTTGAGGCGATGGAGACGAATACAGAGGAGTCATTGCGATCAGTGATGACAGAGGCATTTGAAAAGAACTCTTGAACTTGACCCAAAAATATAAACTCAATACCCGTTGGAGAGATGAATGAGTCTAAAAGAGAGCCAATCAAAAGATTCTTCAAGAAATCACCGTCAAGAGTGTCGTCGAAGAAGGTGGAGTCAACATAGCCTCCATAGATATCCTTTTCGTTGCTAGACATTTTCTGCAAAATCACTCAAAAGATCTCACAAGTTAGAACAAATTAGTTCAAAATAGATTAAAATGCAAGTGTAAAATCATCAAGAAGTTACCAAAAAATGGTGTTAACTCTGGTTGAAGAACGTAAGAGAGAATGAAAGAAGATGAACAACACAAGCAGTAGAGATATCAAGAGAGAGTGAAGAGCGAAAAGATCAAAAGGATTTTAAGTGTAGCTTATATATGTTATGGAAGAGAGAGAGGGAATAGAAAGGGTTTGCATGGGAGAAAGAGAAATAATGATGAGTTTAACTGTAGCGAATACCTCGGAGAACGTGCGCACACAATGCATTAAATGCACGAACCGGACGGTTTGATTTAGACGGTTAAACTTAGGAGATAGAAAGGGTAGAAACGGCAACAATAAAGTTAAGGTTACCTTTCTGATTTATCACAAAGAGTTGGGATAAATCTTTGACACGATTTGGGTAAGGCGGAATGTAGCGACCCCAAAACCCGTCCCTATTTATTTTATATTTTTGGGGATTTTTATTTGACTTATATGTGCATTTTTATGTGTTGCATCATATTTTATGATTTGCATATCATACTTGATTATTTGTGTTATTTACTTAGTTAGTAATAATAATGATTAAATGAGTTAAATGGTTAAGTTGAAACTTTAGGGTCCTAATTGAAAATGTAAGTTTAGGGGCTAAAGTGTTAACTTTAAAAGTTGGGTGACCAAAATGTAAAATGGTAAAGATATTTATAAGCAACTTGTTTTCTCCTTCTTTCTCTGTGTAAACAAATTGTTCTGCAACTTTCTTCTACGTTCAACCTAGGGTTAGGAGAAAAAGGTAAGTTCAACCCATTTCGATTTAATTCTTTTTATTTACTTACCCGTTTTAAAACTAATTATATAAAAATGATCAGGGCGTCGAATAGGTCATTTCTAGCCGAACAAAACTTATTTCAGCGGTACTTTTTCCGGAACTAGGTAAGTTACTAATTCCCCTTTAAATGTTAAAATAGTCATATATGCTATATATGATACTCCTACTTGTTAATTTTGTGATTTGGGTAATATTTGCTATACTTGTAATTTTGGGACAAAGGGAGTAGATGGAACTTTGTTTGGCTGAGTTTGGAAAGGGCTTAGAAACTTATAGTGAAATCTTAATGAAGTATCAATATTGTGTACTAAATTGTGTAGTATATATGCTATGCTTGTGGGACGGAAGGAGTAAAAATTGAACTAAGGAAGAATCTGGGATTTGGCCCAAAATAGGAGGAGGTGCGCGCACCCTATATAAGGAAGCGCACGCACCCATTGTTACCAACCTAGGCAAAAATTGACTGGAGAAGGGAGGCGTGTGCATCCTTTTGGGTGAGGCGCGCGCACCCTTAAGTGAACCAAAAATAGTGAAGTTCTGGTCCTAGGAAGCGCGCGCACCCTATGGGGTGAGGCGTGCGCACCCCCCCCTGTTTCCAAGGTTTGATAGTTTGTGTTATATGGGGTATAAGAGGACAAGTGTTTTGTGATCCTTGGGGTGGCTTATGACTTAAACATGAATGTGTATGACTTTTATGTCGTTGATGAAAAAGATTGGGTTGTGACTAAATGTCCTCATTATGGACTCTTTATAAGAAATCTTTCGTGTGCATCTTGTGATGTTTTGGCTTAATTCCTTCTTGGATTAAATGCCCCGGGTTTTGTTTAGCAAGTATTCATTACTGTGCTTTTTGTGAAAGTCCAGCTGGTCTTGTTGTGGAGTCAGCCAATGGAAGAATTATAGTGGTACAGGTAAGTCCACTATAAGGTTTTCCATTGGAGCTTGTGAGTCAGGCGGTGGGAGAATTATAGTGGCACACAAGCCAAGTTCACTATAAGATGTCCACTGTGCCTTCTAGTTTCCCCAGTCCAGATTGGCCTTGGATGGGATGAATTGCTCCCTTTGGTGAGTATTTGGGTTATGACTTTGTGTCATATTTCCCTCTCTGGTTACTTGGTTCTATTGGTTATGGTTTGGTTTTCGGGATCCCGACGGCTTCAGCTATTTATGCTGCTCAGATGGTTTTCTCTGATGGGTTTCTCAGTTGGTATTCTCATCAGTTATGGTCATTGGGTAAACCTTGGCTTGGTATCCACCGGAGTGTGGGCAATGTGATATAAGTGATATATGAGTTGATGTTATATGCTATATGATTACTGTTGATATTGTTTCTTTATGATCATCATATCAGCATGTAACGTAGTTGCATTTTAGTAGCTTACTGAGATTTATTCTCACCCTTATTTGTTTACTGTTTTAGATAAAGGCGGGTCCAGGGTATAGGACACTTGGCACGGGAGGACGTTCGTTTGGTAAGAGTTGGGACTTGTTTTGTTGAAGGTTACATTATGTAAATGTAAACCCTTTGGG
Source organism: Campanula takesimana (assembly GCA_026119855.1). Lineage (NCBI taxonomy): Eukaryota > Viridiplantae > Streptophyta > Magnoliopsida > Asterales > Campanulaceae > Campanula > Campanula takesimana. Next base: position 231,358 of record JAOWBW010000725.1, read on the forward strand.
TAGAGTACCCGTACTTCTTATGGTTACATCTATTTTGGTAAAAGTTGATGTATGTACATTTGTTTAAAAGTTGTAAGCCTTCGGGCTAAGTACTTTCGCTGTGAAAGTGTTTGTAAAAGTTTGTTTCAAGTTAAAGTGAAGTCTTTGAACTTCAAGTGTGTTATTGTTCCACTTTCTAAAAGTATATTTCGAAAAAATTTTACTGAAAGGTTTTATAACGTCTTCCACTCGTGTCCCGAGCGTGGGGCCAAGTAGGACCACGGGTACGGGGCGCGACAGTTGGTATCAGAGCTAGGTTGTAGATTGTCTAGAATGACTAAAAGACCTAGGAGGGTAGTAGAGTATAGAGTGAGTAACGTGAGTGTTTGATGCAGGTATTCATTAAAAATGGGTGAAACTGACGGAGATCAGGCCGGCTCTTCGGGGCAAAGGGATGCCAGAGAAGAGGCTCGAATTATGTTTCAGGGAATGTTTGAAGCAGCGATGAAAACTTTAAGTGATCAGAGGCAAGAAAGGGAACAGGTACCACCAAGATATGGCCTAGAACAGTTTCTGAAAATGAAGCCTATGGAGTATGATGGAGAGCCCGATGTATCTAAAACTGAAAGGTGGATTGAATCGATGAAAAAGATCTTTGATGCTTTGAGATGTTCGGAGGAAGATCAAGTCAGGTTTGCTACCTATAAACTGAATGGAGCGGCTGAGCATTGGTGGAAAGCTTTGAAAACTAAATGGGATGAGACTCATGTACCTTACACTTGGGAGAATTTTCTGGGAAAGTTCAAAGAACACTTCATTCCTCGAGTAGATCAAGACAGGAAGGAGATGGAATTTCTTAACTTGGAGCAAGGCTCTATGTCAATTGCTCAATATTCAGCTAAATTTTCAGAGTTGTCCAGGTATTGTACTCACCTAGTGGCAACTGAGGAGAGGAAGGCTTCGAGGTTTGTGAAAGGTTTGAAAACCGTGATTAGAACTCAGCTAGTATCCCATAAGTTGCAAGATTTTCAGGATGCAGTGGATCGAGCTTACCAGGTGGAGCATGACATTGAGGAACATAAAAGGAAAATGGAATTGTTAGGCGCTGGGAAGCAAGTTAGGCAACCACAACGTGGTGAGAGTAGAGGAAATCAAGGTGGATCTTCACAATTTAAAGGGTCTTCTCAAAGACAGTCAGGTAACAGAAATCAAAGTAATACTTCAGGGAGTCAGAGTAGAGGAGTTTGTAATTATTGTCAGAAAGAAGGACATTCAGAAGAGAGATGTTGGAAGAAGCAGGGCAAGTGTTTGAACTGTGGTCAGTTAGGACATTTTCAGAGGGATTGCCCTAAGTATAGGATGCAAGCATCGGGAAGTGTGGTTGGGTCCTCTCAGGGTCAGAAGAGGGATTCCTCAGGCAAGCCTAAGGTTCAGGGTCGTGTTTTTGCCATTTCTCAGCAACAGGCTTCGGAGTCCTCTAATGTGATAGGAGGTATTATTTCTGTGTCTAGTTTGAGGGCACGTACACTTATAGACCCTGGCTCATCGCATTCTTATGTGTCTGTGCATTTTGCTTCTCGATTGCATTTGTCTTCTGAATCTCTACCTTATGTGTTAGTGGTGTCAACTCCTATAGGGGAGTGTTTGGTGACCAATGAGGTGTTGCATTCTTGTGATGTGCATATACGTGAGCATGTTTTACCTGCTGATTTAGTTATCTTACCATTACAAGATTTTGATGTTATCTTGGGTATAGATTGGTTGGGTAAATATCATGCGTCTGTTGATTGTGCTAATAAGGTGGTCACATTTTCTATCCCTAATGTTCCTAAATTTTCTTTTGAAACTGTTCCTTGGGGTAGAGAGATTCGAATTATTTCTTATATGAAGGCTAGAAAGTTGTTGAACCGTGGTTGTGCGGGGTATTTGGCTAGTGTTCTTGATACTACTAAAAGGGTTCCTGATATTGAGGATATACCTATTGTTAAAGAATTTTCAGATGTATTTTCTTCTGAGTATGCTATGCCTCCTGACCGGGAAATAGAGTTCTGTATTGACTTACTTCCAGGTTCGGCTCCTATATCTGAGGCACCTTACAGAATGGCCCCAGCTGAATTGAAAGTGTTGAAGGTTCAGTTGCAAGAGTTACTTGATCGAGGATTCATTCGTCCTAGTGTATCCCCGTGGGGAGCTCCAGTATTGTTTGTTAAAAAGAAAGATGGGTCCTTGAGGCTGTGTATTGACTACAGAAAGCTGAATCAGGTAACTATAAAGAATAAATATCCGCTTCCTCATATTGATGATTTATTTGATCAACTTCAAAGGTCAGTTGTCTTTTCAAAACTTGACTTGAGGAGTGGGTACCATCAGTTGAAAATCCGTTCTGAAGCCATTTCTAAAACTGCTTTTCGTAGTAGATATGGCCATTATGAGTTTCTTGTTATGCCTTTCGGGTTGACTAATGCTCCGGCTATTTTTATGGATATGATGAACAGAGTCTTTAAACCTTATCTTGATACCTTCGTGGTTGTATTTATTGATGATATTCTGGTTTATTCCAAGTCCCGGGAAGAGCATGAACAGCATTTGCGAATGGTTTTATCTATTCTTCGTGACAAATCGGCAAGTTCTTGATCAGCAAGATATTTATCGGCATGATGTTTGTCGGCAAGATAATTTTTGATCTGCTGATTTTATCGGCAGACTAACACAAGTAGCAAAGTCAGCACAATTTTAACCATAATAATCAATCATACCTAGTTCACCTCTGAGGAATTCAAATCTTTTCTGATCTAAGGGTTTTGTCAGTATGTCTGCTCTTTGGTAGTCGGTATGAACTTTGAGCAGCACCACGTTTCCCTTTTCAACATGTTCCTTCAGAAAGTGATACTTGATGTCTATGTGCTTGGTTTTGGAATGCATGACCGGATTGTTGGAAACTGAGATAGTAGATTGATTGTCACAATAGATGGGACAAACTTGAGATGGAACTTCATAGTCAACAAGCTGCTGCTTCATCCAAAGGATCTGTGAACAGCAACTGTCGGCAGCTATGTACTCAGCTTCAGTAATAGAAGTGGAAATTGATGCTTGCTTCTTACATGACCAAGACACCAATCTATCACCAAGAAATTGGCAAGTTCCACTAGTACTTTTTCTGGTCACCCTACAAGCTGCAAAGTCTGCATCTGAATAACCTATTAGATTAAAAGATGAATCTCTAACATACCATAATCCAAGGTTAGCAGTGCCACATAGATATTTAATGATACGTTTAACAGCTTGCAGATGGGATTCCCTAGGGTCAGCTTGAAACCTGGCACAAACACAAACAGCAAACATAATATCTGGTCTACTGGCAGTAAGATAGAGGAGTGTGCCGATCATACCTCGGTAGAGTGTCATATCTACTTTCTTACCAGACTCATCCTTATCTAAGTGAATGTTAGTGCCCATAGGTGTGCTTTGAGAGTGAGCATTGTCAAAGCCAAACTTCTTGATTAATTCTTTTGCGTACTTGGCTTGACTGATGAATATTCCCTCATTGGATTGCTTGACTTGAAGTCCAAGGAAATATGTTAGTTCACCCATCATGCTCATCTCAAACTTGCTCTGCATTAGCTTCTCAAATCTCTTGCAAAGTGATTCATTAGTAGAACCAAAAATAATATCATCGACATATATTTGAACAAACAATGAATGACCCTTGTGCTTGGCAACAAATAAAGTAGTATCGATTTTACCTCGAGTGAAACCTAATCCATCACTAAGTAAGAACTTAGAAAGGGTTTCATACCATGCCCTTGGAGCTTGCTTTAGGCCGTAGAGAGCTTTCTTCAATCGGTAGACATGATTAGGCTTCTTGGAGTCCTCGAAACCAGGTGGTTGTTCAACATACACAAGTTCTTGGAGTTCTCCATTTAGGAAGGCACTTTTCACGTCCATTTGATATAACTTGAATTCTTTGAAGGCAGCATAGGCAAAGAAAAGTCTTATAGCTTCCAATCTTGCAACCGGAGCGAATGTCTCATCGTAGTCAATTCCTTCTTCTTGTTGGTAGCCTTTAGCAACTAACCTTGCTTTGTTTCTAATAATATTCCCAGCTTTATCCAATTTATTCCTGTAGACCCATTTTGTACCGATCACTTGTTGAGATGATGGTCTTGGCACAAGTTCCCACACATTGCATCTTTCAAACTGATTTAGCTCCTCCTGCATAGCTTCCACCCAGCCAGGATCAGCAAGAGCTTCTTCAGTCTTCTTTGGTTCTGTATTGGAAACCATAGCAGATGAGAAGAGACTCTCGGCGAATGCTCTACTAAGGTTTCTTGTCAATCTTGGTCCAAAGACATCACCAATCACATTTTCTAATGGATGATCACGAACTTGTCTAACTTCTCTCGGCACATCTTGTCTGACTGTATCTTGTTGGAGTGATTCTATAGGAGGATCAAGATCAGCAGATGGAGAAGGAGAATTAGAGTTCTGGGTGTGAGGTGGATTAGATTGAGAGCTTGTTGGGAAGGGCCTTATAACAGAAATTGGTTGAGGGCTAGATCTGTCTTCAGGATGATCATCAGAATTTGCATCGGCAAATGGATTATGAAAGTTATCGGTAAGATCATGTTCTGCCGATGATGGGAAATAGTGAGTATCTGCTGGTTCTTCTACTGAAATGACTGGATCAGCAGCTGGTACTTGACCTGCAGGGTTAGAATTACTGGATTCACCTGTCTCATGAGCACAAGAAGCATTAGTACTATTTGGAGCCTTGTCAGACTCTAACAAATAAAATTCATCAAATGTTACATGAACAGATTCAACAATTTTCAAAAGTTTCTTATTAAACACTCGAAAGGCCTTACTGTGTTTAGCGTATCCAACAAAGATTCCTTCATCGGCTTTCTCATCAAATTTACCTCTGTGCTCTTTACCGTTGTAAAGCACGTAACATTTGCAGCCGAATATTTTGAAGAATCCAATGTTGGGAGTTCTGCCTCTCCAGAGTTCATAAGGAGTCTTGTTATGGAATTTGTTGATGAGAGATCTGTTCTGAGTGAAGCAGGCGGTATTGATGGCTTCAGCCCAAAAATATTTCGGCAGCCTTGCTTCAGCAATCATGGTCTTACCAGCTTCAATGAGAGTTCTGTTCTTTCTCTCAACGACACCATTTTGTTGTGGTGTACCGGCAGCTGAGAAGTTTGGTCTATGCCATGATCATCACAATACTGAGCAATACCATTGTTCTTGAATTCAGTGCCGTTGTCTAATCTCATGCTGATGATATCGCTTTCTTTCTGAGTTTGTAGTAGTCTGAATAACTTGGTAGCAACGGCATAAGTGTCATCTTTGTGACTGAATGTTTCCACCCAAGTATATCTAGAGAAATCATCTACTACAACCAAGGTATATCTACTTCCCCCAATACTTGCTGTAGTTGTGGGGCCAAATAGATCCATATGTAGCATTTGGAGGCACTTAGATGTTGACATGCAGGGCTTGCTTCGGAAGGATAATTTATGTTGTTTTCCAAGCTGGCAGGCCATTAGAAACACCAGTAATAGCACTTAAGTCTACTGCATAAATGTTACCTTTTCTTTTGGCAGTGAGAAGAGTTTCATTGGAAGCAATGTATTTCACATAACAACTGGAAGTAGTAAATACACATTGCATTCCTTTATCACAGAATTGTGATATAGATAGAAGGTTGTGTTTCAGACCATCCACAATAGAGACCTTCTGTACAGTAACTGCACCTCTCTTGATGGTACCAATACCGATGATTTTTCCTTTGGCATTATCACCGAAAACCACTGGGGGACCTGATGCTTCTGAGATATCGGCAAGTAGATCTGCAAATCCTGTCATGTGTCTTGAGCAGCCACTATCTAGAATCCACAAATCCTTGCTTGCACCAGTTGAGGCCATGAAGCATTCCTGAAATAAAACGGTATGCTTATGGTCCCCTTTATTCTTGGGTCCGAGGGTTAGTTCCTCTTTGGCAACCACATCTGGCCACCACTAGAGGATGTAACCTCAGTGGGTCCAGATAGGTGCTTCAAGAGGCATTCATGAGCCTTGTGACCATAATCAGAACAATTAGAACATCTCACTTGACTGATAGGCTGTGGAGTCGGTAGAATATCATTCTGTTTAGTCAGTGCATCGGTAGAACTAGGGAATTTAGCAGGCACAAACTTAGTAGGTTTAAAGGTGCCAGTGTTGCCTTTCTTTCCATTCTGTTTACCTTTGGCAGTTACCTTTTTAGGTACTTGTCCATCGACAGCAGAGGAGGTTAGATCAGCAGCACTTGCTCTGCTGATGTACTCACCAAGAATACCGTTATCGGCAGACTCAGTATCAGCAACCTTAACATATCTTTGTTTGTGCTTATCATTCCTTTTGTTCTGGTTCTTAGGATACTTCATTGCCACAGCACTGTATAATGGCTTAGCATCTTTATGCACTGAGTTAACAGGACTACATTCAACTTTCTCATCCTTTTTCTCGGTCGCACAAGTTTCAGTAGAGCTACTGCTGCTGGAATCAAATACTAACCCAGATTGGTCCTTATATGACATTTGGGTCTGTAGGATTGTTTCAACAGCAACTCTAGATTTTGTGTAAGAATCAACAATCCTTGAGAGATGATTGTTTCTTTTCACAAGATCTTCGATCTGAGCTATCAATACTGCTACTTGGCTTTTGAGATCCAGGTTTTCTTTCTTTAGAAGAACAGACTCAAGCTCATGTCCTTTGAGAACCTTAAGTTCAGACACAAGCAAGTCATTCTCTGCAGAAATTCTATTGAAATCAGCAGCCATCACTTTATGAACGCTACTCAGCTTCTCATGATCAATAAAAAGTTCATCCATTGTCTCTACCATTTCAGCTTTGGATATCTCAGGAAAAGGGTCAGCTAAAATTTTGGTGGCAGAGGAATAGGTTTGGGAGAGAAGTCAGGTAGAGAAGAGATGGGTTTAGATAAGCTTTTGGCAATGCTAGGATGCTCAGTGAATGAGAATTTTCTGGTCATCGGTAAGGGTTTAGGTTTGATGGCAGTGAATTGAATAGAGTTACACTGACCATAGAGAGAAGTTCCCACTTGGTGAACTCTGTATCCATTTGGGTTCTCTGCTTTGACACTAATCTCTTTGAAGTGTGGTTGAAGTCTTCCAGTAACTTCTTCTCTGACTGGAGATCTTGGAGGAGATGGATCTCGGTAGGCTGGAGTCGGCAATGTTGATGTATCGGCATCTTCTATGTCTAGTGCGATAAAACTTACATCGGCATCTTCATCATCATCAGCATCTTCCATGTCTAGGGCGACAAAACTTACATCGGCATCTTCATCTTCATCGGCATCTTCGTCTGAGTCAGTTTCACACCAAACCGGCAAGGCCTTTTCTGTGCTTTCATCGGCAACAAAGCTTCGAGACTTGGGATGTCTCTTGTTGAATGACTTCCTCACATACTCATATTTTGGTAGAGGACATTTAGAAGCAAAGTGACCAGGTTTTCTGCAGTTGAAGCAAACAAGATCACCTTTGTTGTTCTTTCCGTCGGTAGCACTTGTTGATGGTTTGTTGTAACTTGCTGGTTTTTGAAAAGTTGGTGTTAATGATTTTGGTTGCTGGTAGTTTCCTTTCTGCATCCTTTTGAAGTCCTTAAACCTTTTGTAGTTCCTAGCAAAGGCGGCAAATTCGTCTTCTTCCATGGGCTGTTCTGAGGTAATTTCAGGGGTTTTGGAACTGCAGGGTATTGGATGGGAATCTATAGGAGGGAATTTGTTTGAAGGGAAAGATATCTGTGACTGAGCCGATAGAGACAAGTTTTTGAAATTTTTATCGAGAACGTTAAGTTTTTGCAGTTCTCTCTCATACAGAAATAGACTAGATACAAGATTCTAAATAGAAGTCTTGTTCAAGTCTCTCACTTCTCTAACAGCGGTGACCTTGGTATGATACTCATTTCCCAAAGAACTTAGAAAACGAATATTCAGGTCTTTCATAGTATAAACCTTTCCTAATGAAGCACATAAATTACTTACCTCGCAGAATCTGTCATAGGCACTCCTTAGTGATTCACCATCTTGTTTCTTGAAGGATTCAAACTCAGCAATACAATCGTAGAGTCTGTTGTCCTTTACCTGCTCATCACCTTCAAAGTATGAAAGGAGCTTGTTCCAGCATTCTTGAGCCGTGGAGCACAAGTCAATGAGTTTATATTGCTTGTCGTCCAAACCACAAGAAATAATGTGGCATGCTTTTCCATCTAGGGCAGCTGAAAGTTTGTCGTCCTCAGTCCATTCCTCTCTTGGTTTCTCGACCAAGGTTTCCTCAATCTGAACATGGGTTTCTTGTTCAGTGTCACAATGAGCATGTTGTGTCAGCGGAGTGGAGGGAATAGGTCTATAGGTGGTTGAGACTTTTAAAGGAATGATTGGACCACCTTCTATGACCTTCATCAACCGATCATCGATTGAGTTCATGTACTTTATCATACGAGATTTTCAGACACCAAACTCGTTGACATTTAACAACGGTATGGTAGTGATGTTAAATGACTGCATGATTTTTCCTGCCATGGTATCGGCAATACAAGCTGCAAAGCTTGGAAATTTCTTTCAAAATTCCAAGCTCTGATACCAATTGTTAGCCCCAATTGGTAGGAAAATAGGCTAGAGGGGGGGGTGAATAGCCTTTTTAAAACTTTTACAAAGAAACACTTTTAAATGCAAAGTCACTTATCAGTTTGCAAACTATTATCAGTAAGCGCAGCGGGTAAAATATGACTTAGTTTTAACTCACACAAAATCAGTGTATAAGAGATTTTCAGAGCTTAGTTTGAACACAAAGTTGTTTCTAAAAGTTCAATGCAGTTTCAAGAGATTGGTCAATAGAAATTACAATGAATCAGTAAGAACATATGCAATCTGCCGGTGATAGAATTCCAACCGGCAATGATAAGGTAAGCAACAGAGACACAAGGATTTGGAGAGGTTCACAGTGTAAATACTGCTACGTCCTCTACCAAGTTCGTCAGAACTTGGATTTGGGTTAAGAGTACTATTAGATATCTCTAGTCTATTACAAGCACGGCTTTGTCGGTATACAAAGACTAAGTTCTAGAAATTTCTAATGGATCGTAAAACAATTCTGACCAAGTGTATTTGAGCGGCAAGTTCAAGAGAACTTATCTCACTCAGGTGGGTGTATGAATAACTTAAACAACGTATTCCTTATATGATCTAGTTCGGGAATACTAACAATGTTGTTTGAGTTGGTGCACAAGTGTATGTCCTATTAAATGATCTAATGATTATCTGGACACTGAATGTTTGAGTCTTTAATGAATACTCAAAAACATTCAACTCTCTTCAATGCTCTGCTTTCACCAACCTTCTTCAATGCTCCAAGTCCACTATTTATAAGAGGAGTAAATGTCTTGAGTCTTGTAGAAGAAGGCTTGCAATTTGAATATCCAGATGGGTAGTTGAGGAGCATTAAATGTGGTATCTTTAGCATTAATGACGAAGATATGTGGTACACGCATGCTCGCAAAAGTCTGATGGGTAAAGACCCCTTTGTCTCAACCGGTTACCTGCAAAAAGCAAGTAGAGACATAGTATAGCTAAAAGTAGCTATGTGTCAGACGGCGCAGCAATCATTACAGAGCAGGGAAACTACTTTTTGATAAAACAGTAAGAAAGGACAGGGACAATTAGCAAGGTTGACTTTAAGAAGAAACGATGTAACCTGACTGACAGTACAGACTGTCTTTCTTTATCGGCAAGTTGAGAATGGAGTTGATCGGCAACTTCTTTAGTAAGTTGATCGGCAACTTGTTTACTGATCTGCTGATTTGCTTCCACTTGCTGGTTTGCCTTGTTTGAAGAGTTGGAATACACCTGTGCTGGTCACCAAGAATCCTAAGAGTACCTTACAAAGGTTCTAATAAAATTGGGGGATCCTAAGTGATAACTATGATTGGGATTAAGCAATTCTATGTCCTAAACATATATTTGAACAACAGCAACACTGCCCCAACTATACACCAATATCTTCTCTACATCTCTAAGCAGTGGTAGACAGTACAACTTTACCTTACTGTTTGTACGATCTGGCATCACAACACAACCGAGGCGTAACAAAATGTATGCACGCGTGTACCTATCTACAATGTCCAGTGGGGACTCATCCGCGAGCGTCTCAAACTCATGAAAGTGGGTCAGAATCCACTTAAGCTTTAGACTACTCCCCTCAATCTCTCCATCAGGTGGGACAGCACCTAAAAGCTCCTGACAATATACCTTCCAATCTGGAAGCGGCGGATAGTCAGCATCAGTGACAGGCTCCCCATCTATCGGCAATCCGGAAAGCATGCCAATATCCTCTAAATTGACAGTCATCTCACCGACTGGAAAATGAAACGTATGAGTTTCGGGACGCCATCGCTCGACTAGTGCCTCAAGCAAACCATAGTCATACTGCAACCTCCCTATATGGTGGACCCCCACGAACCCGGTCGATGTTAATCTCTCCAATATAACAGGAGCCAACCTCGGTGGCAGAGCCAGACCGTGTCTAAATGTCAATCTCTGCACCAGCTGTCCTGCCCAAATGTATCAAGCTCGGTGATTGTAATGTGCAGTCAAAACGGTATCCTTAATAGGGAAAGGATCAACGATATTAGCCATCTGTTTGAACAAAACAACAAGAGTTATATGTACACCCAAATTTATTTCAAAATAACACAATAAAGAAACTATAACAACAAATACATTTGTTAACAACATTGTCCATCTGATTCTCTCTATTATTTCTAACAAATATGTACACATTTTGGGACGGAGAGAGTATAACAATGCAAATCCAAAAAAAATGATATACATTTCTTTGATATACACTTGAATTTGTCAAAATTCACACCACAAATGTTGTGCAACAATGCAAATCCATCAAATCCAATTTTTGTTAAAGAAACCCTAATACATCAATTTTTGATATACACTTTAATTTCTCAAAATTTACACCACAAATGTAAAAATTGTAACAAACTAGAGCAATAAAAAATAGAATACTTACTTATTAGTTTGACAATCACTCGTTGAGAGCGGTTGATTTGAACGAAACTTGATCGTTTTCCTCTCCTTTCTTCTTCGTTTTCTCTCTGTCCGACCTAGGTTTTTTCCCTCTTTCAAATGACTCTGTTGAAGCGCGATAAGTGATTTAATTTTCGCTTGAACTCGCTATTGAGAAAAGCGAGTTCAAAACTTAAATAATTTACAATTTTGCCATTCGCTATTGAGAAAAGCAGGTTCAGTCAACCTTGGTCAAAGTCGCTATTACTAGTGGCGATTTCAATTAAAATTATATAATTTTCAGTTACTTTTGTAAAAATTAAAATTTGTCAAAATTAATTGGGAAAAAAAATAAACTCGCTATCAACAAAAGCGAGTTTCACGGAAAAAAAAAAAAAAAAACAAACTCGCCAACACTAGCAGCGACTTTCAAAAAAATAGACATTTTGGCAAATAGTTTGGGAGGGTTGGTATTCTGGGAATTCTTATTTTAAAAAGGAATTATTTGAGAAAAAATTCTGAATATATTATTTGTTCTGATTCAAAAAATTTATCTCATTTTTTTATGTTCAGCACACGAGAAATTTATCATACATTAGTATTAATCTTATGATCAAATTGAAATTTTAAAATTGCTTTTGATAAATCACAATATAATTTACAAGTTATAATTATAGAATTTCACTAGAATTATTAGATCGATATCAATGTTTGATAAAAGTCAATTTGTGTTGACCATAAAAATTAAATGGGACAAACTTTTCGGGACGTAAGGAGTACATATCTGCTTGACCACTCGAGAGTGAGATTGATGATAGTGTATGGCCATACCCAAATGAATTGATGTGATCAATGTCATTTGCTCATATCAATCTACTCGGGATCGATAAAGCATTGGACACTTAAGTTGACTTAGACCGTGGCTTATGTTCAATATGATATCGCGTGACAAAAGGATCATGGTATGTTCTATGAGGATAAAGGAACTTCGCTAAGTTATATTAATTGGGTAGTCATGATGGCTTGCTAGAGTCCCTCTCATGATTTATGGGTTTGACCTTGTCAGACTCATTGCCAACTTAATATAATCTATGGGGTCACACACAAAAGAACGAATCAAGAAAAATGCTATAATTGGAATTTCGGGAAAAGAGTGAAAATGGATTTTTGGAAAAATCAGATTTTGGCCTAAGGTCCGACCAGGCCCCTTATATGACCCGACCGGACCCTACCTAAGGTCCGACCGGACCTCTTATACGCGGACCTCCTTGTTTCGGGCCTGATTTTTTCAAAATCGATTTTGACGGGTTTTTGACCTATCTCTCCTAAAGTGTTTAGGTTTAATAAGTATAAATACTCCTCTCTTAACCCTAATCAGTATGGATTGATATTGTATCATTATTGGTAGCCTCCATGTGTTTAAGAAACACATTCTTGAGTTTTGATTGAGAATTAAAAGCTCAAGAACACCAATTAATTCATATAGCCTTTTGATAGAAAGAGTTTCTATGGGATCTAGCATTCTAGATCTAGAATTGTTCTAAATATTCGTTCGTGTGTGGATACACATAGAGGGTGCTTGCTTTAGCATCTCAAGTTCGTGTTCCTGAGATCGTGATTAGAAGAACGTGGAGAAGATCAAATCATAAAGCTTGAAGACTTGCAGATTTGAAGATCTGAAATTTTAAACGCATAACATCGGTTAGTATTCTAAATTCATCTTCCTATTAATTTAATCATCATGAATGGATCCATGGGCTCTAGGGTTTTGTTGATTTTCATATGCCGTTTTCGCTGCGTATGGTGCCTCAAAACCTAACAGTGGTATCATAAAGCAAGAACGGAAAGTATACATTCTTAATAATCATAAGTAACCTAAATTGCAATATTAATTTGATTAATATATTCCGCAGGATCATCAAAATTTAATTTGATTAACTTGTTGATGATCTTAGATTCATGAATAAATTGTTTATTCTTGGTTTTATGATCATGATGATTTGATCACCGTGAACACCAAATCCTAATTGAATCAAGGAAATCAATTTTAAGGTAAAATTTGGAAATTAAAAATCTGTTTTTCGTGGTGCACGGCCGAGCGGGTCTTAAGACTCTGCTGAGAAGATGATGTTCAGAATTTGAATCTGGTTTCAGATGGCTAGTTTTTGAAACCGTGTTTCCTGAAAAGTGATGTCAATTCAGAATTCAGATAAACTGAAATCAGAATCCTGAATTGTTCTTGATTGCTGAAATCAGTTAAATTGATGAGACAAAGAATTTAAAAACAGACTACAGATTCATACTGAAATGTGGATGCCTTTTGGCTTAGTTTCGGTCGTATGGACTGTTCTCTAAGTTTCTGAATTTTATACGGAAATGTGGATGCCTTTTGGCTTAGTTTCGGCCGTACAGTTTGTGCTCTCGATTTCTGAACATTAGTACGAAAGATGATGATCTAAGTCGAAAAAATTTGATTTTTGACTTCATGAATTTCTAAAAGGAAAAGATAATTAAAAGATAAAGGCAAGATAAATGTTGTCAAGCCTAAAGGAAATAATTGTGGCTAAAATTATAACTCTAAATAATGTAAATTGGTAACATGGCAATTAGATTGACCATTTAAAATTGCAATCAAAATTCTGGATGATCAAAGAAAGGGAATGGTAGTGAGACTACCGCTTCAGATGTTAAATATTTTGAGTTGGATTTGTTTGTCAGATGGCTGGTTTTAAAAACCGTGTTTCCTGAAAATAAATTTCAAAGACAAAGTCATAAATAATTAAATACTTAAGACATTATTGTTTTGATCAAATAAATGAGAAACGCATATCTAAAATTTCATGGAACGGACTTTTAAAGTCATATGATTTTGAATCATATGATATATGCAAATCTTATTTACTTGGACCAAGACATCTTGTACTAGGAGTAGTAAAATGGCTAATATCTTATTAGACCTAATACATGTCGATGTATTTGGTCCATTAAGTAGCAATGCTAAAAGAGGATTTTGTTACTATTTGGTAAACTATTCAAAGATTCTGATTTGATCGAGATGATGAAAAATTAAACCAAGTATTTGACAATCATCTTTAAGGTTGTGAAATCGTTTCACAATTAACTCCACAAAGAACACCATTTTGGAATGTTGTATCTAAATGGAGGAAAAGAACCTTATTGGATATGATTCATTAGATGATAAGGTCAAATTGATCTTCCATTATTTATTTTGGGGTTATACATTGGAAACCACTATAATTACACTAATTTGAATTCCATCAAAATAGGTTCAAAGGTACCATATGTGATATGGAATGAGAGAAAACTTGTTTTGTCTTTCGTGAAGATTTAAGATGGTGAGGATTTTGCGAAAAGACTTGTCTATGACAAGCTCACACTGAAATCTAATAAATGTATTTTTATAGGATATCCTGAGGAAACTTAAGGATATTATTTTACTTCTAAGAAACAAAAAGTTTGTTGCTTATGATGGTACTTTTATAGATAAATTGTTTATCTTTAAAAGAACTAGTGGGAGTAAAATATATCTCGAATGGTTCGAGACCTAGAAAATAACATTGAACCTAAGATGGAAGTTGAACAAACTTTCACAAAGAGTTGTGAAAATTCGTTCAAGTTACACAAGTTACTTGCATATATGATAGGATAATATCTATAACAAGAAATATTGGATTTCTCGAAATAGAAAGTATTGAGGTAAAGTTCATTGAGAATGACAAATTTACCACCTATCAAAATGCGAAGTCCACTTCATATTTAGATTAATGACTTGGAGTCATAGAATCTAAAAGGAAATCTATGTACAATAATCAAGTTTGGAACTTGATCATTCTAACCTAAGGTGTAAAAACCAAATGATGGAATTGACTTTTCTTGGAGAAAACTAACATGGATGGCAAAGTACATACTCCTTAAGCAAAACTAAATGTGAAAGGTTGACTTATATTTCGACTATGATGAAACATTCTCAATCATAGTCATGCTTTAAGATATTAGAATTCTCATTGTCATAGCTTCATATTTGGAATATGAAACATGGCAAATGGATGTCAAAACAACGTTCCTTAACAGGAACTAACTTAAGAATGTATTGGATACAACCTAAAGGTTTTGTTAATCCAGAAAATTCTGATAAAGTATGTAAGTTGTGGAAATCCATATGATGGATTAAAGCAAGCTTCTTGGAGTTGAAATATTCATTTTCATGATGCATTCAAAGTGTTTGAAATTCATCAAAGATGAGACTTGTGTTTGCTAGAAAATTAGTGGGAGCATAGTCTAATACCTAGTCTTATATATATGGTTGACATATAATTCATTGAAATAGTTTCTTAATGAAAGACTTAAGAAAAAGCCGCTTACATTCTTGGAATTAATATCTATTAATATAAATCTAGGAAGTTGATTGGTTTGTGTCAAAGTACTTATAAAGACAAAATACTGAATTGTTCAGTATGTAAAACTCTTGTAAAATAACTTGCAAGGTTGTATAATGACAATATTCTTGGCAAGACTTAGTCTTATTGGAAGACTAATGAGCAAGAATACATGATTATGATTCCATATGCTTCGGCAATTGGATCTATCATGTATGTCATATTATGTACTTAGACGGGATAACTCGTATACTTGGAGTGTGATGAGAACATACTAATCATATCCTAGTGAAAGTCACTAGATATTGGTCAATAATATCCTTATGTAATTGAGAAAAACTAAGGATGCATTCTTGATACTTGTTGGAATGGGAGATGATCTAGTAAATGGTTACATAGATGCATGTTTCCACAACGACAAGGATAATTAAAGATCGTAATATGAATATATATTTAATTAGTTGGAATAGTTCCAAACAAATACACCGAATCAATTCTACGAATAAAATTGAGTATATAGTTGCATGAGTTGTAACTATGGGAGTTGTTTGGATATAGATGTTATTAGTAAAACTAGAAATAGCTTCTAGTACCACTAATCCTATGGACCTTTATTGTGAAATAATTGTTATCGCACAAGCTAAGGTGCCAAGGACTCATCTATGATCCAAATACACATTCATCTCTACGAGAAATCGTTGATATGGGAGATGTCAAAATATGCAATGTAACGACCCCAAAAACCCGTCCCTATTTAGTTTAAATTTTTGGGGATTTTTTATTTGACATTGTGTGTGCATTTTATGTGTTAGAAAATATTTTTATGACTTGCATATATTATTTGAGCATATGTGGTAGTTAAAGTGTTAATAGAAATTTTGTTAAAAGGAATAAATGAGTTAGTTGAAACTTTAGGGTCCAAAGTGTAACTTTAAAGTTCAGGGGCTTAATTGCTCAACTTGGAAAGTAGAGTGATCAAAGTGAAAAAAATGGTAAAGATCTTTATATACATATCTCTTTCCCCTCCCTCTGCGTAATCACACACACACACACAGAGTAAACTTTTACTCCCTCTGGTTCATGAACATTCAAGGTAAGTTTCATCCTATTTTAATTTCTATCTTTTTATTTACTTCTCCGTTTTAAAAACTAATTATATAAAAATGATCAGGGCGTTGAATAGGTCATTTCTAGCAGAACAAAACTTATTTCAGCGATACTTTTTCCAAAAATAGGTAAGTTACTAATTCTCCTTAAATAGTAAAATGGTCATATATTTGCTATATGTGTGATATGTGGTGAAATTATTGTGAAAATAATTTATTTGTGATACTTGTTTATTTGGGACAAATGGAGTATAATTATAATGGGTAAGTGACTTGGTTTGTATGCTTATATGGAGTATGTTTATATCCTGAGAATGTTAGTATAAGTGTTTGAATGTATACTCCTACTTGTGGGACGGTAAATTATTAACTTGAGTTAAATGTTAAATAAGTATATTATAAAAATTATACTATTATTCTTGGGATGGGGAAATGAATGGAAATATCCCTAAATAAGTATATTAGTATATTAGAAAAATTATACTTATACTTGTGGAACGGTGAAACGAAAGGAGTATAAATAATTTTGGGTTTTTGGCCTGTCGAGTGTGTTGGGAGGCCGCCCAAATAGGGCGTGCGGACGCACACTTATCTGAAAGATTTTTGTCTTGAGACAGAGTGTTTTGGGCGGCCGCACAGTCTGGTGTGGGCGACCGCCCAGGGCTGCTGAAAAGTTTAAGTTGTTTAAATCCAAGTGAATTAGAGTTAAATCGTGGTCTAGGTCTTAGGTGATATCCTAGAATACCTAGAGGGTTATTGTGGAACACCCTAGTGTTTGAAATTGGTTCCTTTGTGAACAAATGTGTTAGGGAATATGAATAAGTGTTACATGTGGTATTGTTGAACATCTTTTGATGTGGTTTGGATTGGTTCATCTTTTTGATGTGTTTGGCTTGGTTCCTTATTTTAGAATCATTGCCCCAGTTGTTGTTGTTTAGCAAGTATTCATTATTGTGCTTCTTGTGGAAAGTCCAGCTGATCTTGTTGTGGAGTTAGGAAATGGGAGAATTATAGAGGTACAAGTAAGTTCACTATAAGGTTTTCCATTGGTACCTTCTGTCTTTAGGCGGTGGGAGAATTATAGTGGCACACAAGCCAAGTTCACTATAAGGTGTCCACTGTGTCTTCTTTGTTTCCCCAGTCCAGATTGGCCTTGGATGGGATGAATCGCTCCCTTTGGTGAGCATTTGGGTTATGACTTTGTGTCATATTTCCCTCTCTGGTTACTTTGGTTCTATTGGTTATGGCTTGGTTTCGGGATCCCGGCTTCAGCTATTTATGCTGCTTAGATGGTTTTCTCAGATGGTATTCTCAGATGGTATCCTCAGATGATTATGTTATTTCGGTAAACCTTGGCTTGGTATTCTCGTAGGAGTGTTTACTTCTATACTATGTGTTGTATGATGAGTTGGTCGTTATTTCCAACCGGTATGGGACGGTTGGCGATAGGGAGCCTCTCATGTTATGTGCTATATGCTATATGATTATTTGTTGATATTGTTTCTTTATGATTATCATATCATCATGTAACGTAGTTGCATTTTAGTAGCTTACTGAGATTCATTCTCACCCCTTATTTGTTTACTGTTTTAGATAAAGGCGAGTCCAGGGAATAGGATAATTTCACGGGAGGACGTCGTGGTGGTAAGAGTTTGGGATATGAGTTTTGTCAAGGTTACATTACTTAGATGTATAACCTTTTGGGTAGAGTTTCCTTGACTTTATCATCTTGTAACACCTATATTTTGGATAATGTCGGTGTTTGTACATTTGTATAAAAGTTTGTAAGCCTTCGGGCTAAATACTTTCATTTGTGAAAGTTGTTTGAAAAGTTTGTTTGAAAGTTAGTGGAATTCTGTGAACTTCAAGTGCGATTTGGTTAAGCTTTATGAAGGTATATATTTCGAAAAATTTTCAAAAGCATTTTATGACGTCTTCCACTCGTGTCCCGAGCGTGGGGCCAAGTAGGACCACGGGTCTGGGGCGCGACAGTTGGTATCAGAGCTAGGTTGTAGATGGTCTAGACTGACTAAGTGACCTAGGAGGGTAGTTGGGTAGAGAGTGAGTAACGTTGAGTGTTTTATGCAGGTAATCACTGAGGATGGTTGGAACAGAGGGTGATCAGTCGGGGCCTTCAAGGCTGGGTAATGCTAGAGAAGAGGTTCGAACAATGTTCCAAGGTATGTTTGAAACTGTAATGAAAACAATTGACGATATAGTTGAGCATAAAAGCAATATTGAAGCCTCAGATGTGACAAATCGAGGAGGACAGTTAAAACCACAACCCCAGCGTGGTGATAGTAAAGAATACCAAGGGACATCTTCGCAAGCTAAGGAATCTTTTTAAGGGCCACAGAATAGAAGAACTCAAGGCAAACGAGTATGTAGCTATTGTCGGATGGAAGGGCATTTAGAAGAAAGATGTTAGAAGAAGCAAGGCAAATGTATGAGATGTGGTCAGTTGGGTCACTTTCAGAGGAATTGCTCTAGATTTAAGAATCAGTTATCGGGAAGTGTAATTGGGTCTTCTCAGGGACAGAAGAGGGATTCTTCAAGGAATCTTAAGGTACAAGGTAGTGTTTCTGCCATCAATCAGCAACAGATTTCAGATCCTTCTAATGTGATTGGAGGTATAATTTCTATGTCTAGTTTGAGAGTACATACACTTATAGACCCTGACTCTTCGTATTCTTATGTGTCTGTGTATTTTTCCTCTTGATTACATGTGTCTCCTGAGTCTCTACCTTAGGTGTTAGAGGTGTCTATCCTAAGGGGGAGTGTTTGGTGATTGATAGAGTGTTGTGCACTTGTGATGTGCAAATTTGTGAGCATGTTTTACTTGCTGGTTTAGTTATTTTGCTATAGCAAGATTTTGATATTATTATGGTGGAGCTTTATATGCTAGTTTGCTTTAATTAAGCATGGTAGATATATATGTTTAGCATTCATGCTATTTATGCATTAAAGTCTGAAATTTGTTTTATCACAATGTTATGCCTGGTATTTGGTTTATGGGGTTGGCAGTTAAACCAGAGAATGTACTTTTCCTTTGTGGGATCTCAGATATGTTTTCTATTGAGTTGTACATGATTGATGAAAACCTTGGGTTATCTTGAGTTGTTCGGTATAATGCTATAGTGTTGATATCTAGTGCAATATATCCATAACATTGGTTGAGTTAAAGGAGTAGAAGATTCAACTTGAGATACTTCTTGACAAGGGATTCATTACGTTTAGGATATCTACATGGGATGTATCAGTATTGTTTATTATGAAAAGGTATGGTACTTTGTGATTGTATATTGAATACTAAGAGCTCAACCAGATGACTATAACGAATCATCACTTGTTATTTTATATGGGGGATATAGTTGATCAACGTCAGAGATCAGTGGTTTATTCAGTGGTTGACTTGAAGTGATTATCATCAGTTAAAATTTTGAGTTGAGTATATTTTAAAAACGGTTTTTCATACCAGGTATGGGCATCATAAATTGTGGTCATAGTGTTTGAATTAACAACTACTTCAGTGGAATTGTTGGATATGCTGAGTTGTATCTGTAGCCGTAATTGGATTGCTTTGTGAGAGGCAACAGTTGTGAAATCAAGGCATTATGTCTTCTTGTTAGAGGATATATTATTTTGAGGCAGTTTCAATTCAGGCATGGTTATTGATTCTTTAAATATGGAAGCAACAGTAATTGGAAAAATCCTACTTCAGTAGCATAGGTATGTAACTTGTTGAGATTGGCATATGGTTAGAGATTCATTGATGGATTTCTAAGGTAGCTACACCGTTAACTATATGACACAGGAAGATACACTTTCTCGATGGATTGGTAAGAGTGAAAAAAGTTTTTAATTGTTGAAACGAGAGTTGATGGCAACTTCAGTATTGATATTGCTTAATGGATTTGACTAGTATTACAGTTATCTAGAGGATATGATCAGTGTTACTATTTTCTAGTGGATATGTCGAATTTTACCATTATAGTGGATATGATAAATTTATTATTCATGGTAATGCTTTAAAGAGTGATTGATATGTTCATCGCTTCAGAATTGTATGGTAACAATGTGTGCTTTGAGAAGATTGATTCCTTATGAACAAAATTATCATACCTATAACTTGAGATTTATTGCGATTATATATCCATGGAATTAGTGAATGACCTTTATAGAGCCATATTGAAGTGTTTACCAACCATAAGAGTTAAAGTATTGGTTTTTTCAAAAAGAGTTACACATGAGATAATGCAGGTAGAGTACCATGTTATATCATCCGGGAAAGGTAATGTGTTAGAGGATACATTGATTTATAGTTCATGTTTGATAAAACTAAATGGGGAATGTTAGAGGAATTAACATTTTGGAGTCTTTGTGAGTTGAGACATGGTGTGATTTTGCGATTGGGGAAGCTTTAAGTTTCTACTCTATTGAATGATTTCAACTATAGAAAATTACTAGTGGAATGAATGATGATAGACAACACGACTTTGTTTGTTGCTAGTGATGGAACTTTAACTTTTGTAGCAGAGTATGTAGTCGATATTTAGTGGAACCAACATGCATAATGGAATTCAACTCCAGGTACTTGAAGAGATACACAAGACCAATTTAATTATGAATCCAAGTAAATGTAGAGTATTGAGATAATTTGAAGAGTTACATTTGATTTGTTTGACACGAGAAATTCTAAGCATTCAACTAAGTCCTTGAGCTGTGAATAATCTGGAAGTAAAATATCAGTGATCAGTTGGTTGGTGACAAGCCTTTGATATTTCTGAGTGGATATGAATCTATTGCGAAAGGTTTTATTGAAGGAGTTACACTGAATAGTTGAGAACAATGATATTGATTGATAGCGGATTGGTTACCAAGTTTCCTCACCTTATCTATTTTGAGGGTATAAATGCTAATTCCAGTTGTTACTTATTTGTTCAGAAGATAGTTCGATTTCATGGTATGCCTACGAGCATGGTATTGGATATGGGTTCCTTATTTATATCTTGATTTTAGTAAGCAATTCAGAAGGCTTTGAATTCAGAATTGGGATTTAGAACAACTTTTCATCCTCAGACTGATGGTCAGTCAAAAAGAACCATTCAGATTCTCGAGAATATGCTGAGAACTTGTTCAGTTGATTCTTAGAATTCGTGGGATATACCTTTACTTCTCGTGGAGTTTGCTTAATATATCAATTCTTTTGAGATATTGGGAAGAGTTAGAGATCGGGCTTGTATTCCTTCTCTTGACAAGATTCATAATGTGTTCCATGTTTTGATGCTTCAAAAATATGTGTATGATCCATCTCATGTGTTATCTGAGGTTCCCGGGGATATTGAACCGAGTATGTCCTATGAGGAGCATCCAGTTCAGGTGATTGATTCTAAAGTTCAAGAATTGAGAACTAAAAGTATTCCTCTTGTTAGAGTTGTGTGGAGGAACTATAATGTGGAAGAATCAACTTGGGAGCCTTGGGATGAAATGGAGAGGAAATATCCTTGGTTGTTTGATTCGTTTGGTAAGTAAACCCTAAAATTCGGGATGAATTTTTTTAAGGGGGAGTGATTGTAACGACCCCAAAAACCCGTCCCTATTTATTTTAAATTTTTGGGGATTTTTAATTTGACATTATATGTGCATTTTTTTATGTGTTATAAAATATTTTTATGACTTGCATATATTATTTGAGCATGTGTGGTAGTTAAAGTGTTAATAGAAATTTTGTTAAAAGGAATAAATGAGTTAGTTGAAACTTTAGGATCCAAAGTGTAACTTTAAATTTCAGGGGCTTAATTGCTCAACTTGGAAAGTAGAGTGACCAAAGTGAAAAAAATGGTAAAGATCTTTATATACATATCTCTTTCCCCTCCCTCTGCGTAATCACACACACACACAGAGTAAACTTTTACTCCCTCTGGTTCATGAACATTCAAGGTAAGTTTCATCCTATTTTAATTTCTATCTTTTTATTTACTTCTCCGTTTTAAAAACTAATTATATAAAAATGATCAGGGCGTTGAATAGGTCATTTATAGCCGAACAAAACTAATTTCAGCGATACTTTTTCCGAAAATAGGTAAGTTACTAATTCCCCTTAAATAGTAAAATGGTCATATATTTGCTATATGTGTGATATGTGGTAAAATTATTGTGAAAAGAATTTATTTGTGATACTTGTTTATTTGGGACAAAGGGAGTATAATTATACTAGGTAAGTGACTTGGTTTGTATGCTTATATGGAGTATGTTTATATCCTGAGAATGTTAGTATAAGTGTTTGAAAGTATACTCCTACTTGTGGGACGGTAAAATATTAACTTGAGTTAAATGTTAAATAAGAAAATTATACTATTATTCTTGGGACGGGGAAATGAATGGAAGTATCCCTAAATAAGTATATTAGTATATTAGAAAAATTATACTTATACTTGTGGAACGGTGAAACGAAAGGAGTATAAATAATTTTGGGGTTTTGGTCTGTCGAGTGTGTTGGGCGGCCGCACAAATAGGGCGTGCGGCCGCACACTTATCTGGAAGATTTTTGTCTTGAGACAGAGTGTTTTGGTCAGCCGCACAGTCTGGTGTGGGCGACCCGCCAGGGCTGCTGAAAAGTTTGAGTTGTTTAAATCTAAGTGAATTAGAGTTAAATCTTGGTCTAGGTCTTAGGTGATATCCTAGAGTACCTAGAGGGTTGTTGTGGAACACCCTAGTATTTGAAATTGGTTCTTTTGTGAACAAATGTGTTAGGGAATATGAATAAGTGTTACATGTGGTATTGTTGAACATCTTTTGATGTGGTTTGGATTGGTTCATCTTTGTGATGTGTTTGGCTTGGTTCCTTATTTTAAAATCATTGCCCCAGTTGTTGTTGTTTAGCAAGTATTCATTACTGTGCTTCTTGTGGAAAGTCCAGCTGGTCTTGTTGTGGAGTCAGGCAATGGGAGAATTATAGTGGTACAAGTAAGTTCACTATAAGGTGTCCACTGTGCCTTCTTTGTTTCTCCAGTCCAGATTGGCCTTGGATGGGATGAATCGCTCCCTTTGGTGAGCATTTGGGTTATGACTTTGTGTCATATTTCCCTCTCTGGTTACTTTGGTTCTATTGGTTATGGTTTGGTTTCGTGATCCCGGCTTCAGCTATTTATGCTGATCAGATGGTTTTCTCAGATGGTATTCTCAGATGGTTATGTTATTTCGGTAAACATTGGCTTGGTATTCTCGTAGGAGTGTTTACTCCTACACTATGTGTTGTATGATGAGTTGGTCGTTATTTCCAACCGGTATGGGACGGTTGGCGATAGGGAGCCTCTCATGTTATGTGCTATATGATATATGATTATTTATTGATATTGTTTCTTTATGATTATCATATCAGCATGTAACGTAGTTGCATTTTAGTAGCTTACTGAGATTCATTCTCACCCTTTATTTGTTTACTGTTTTAGATAAAGGCGAGTCCAGGGAATAGGATAATTGCACGGGAGGACGTCGTGGTGGTAAGAGTTTGGGATATGAATTTTGTCAAGGTTACATTACTTAGATGTATAACCTTTTCGGTAGAGTTTCCTTGACTTTATCATCTTGTAACACCTATATTTTGGATAATGTCGGTGTTTGTACATTTGTATAAAAGTTTGTAAGCCTTCGGGCTAAATACTTTCGTTTGTGAAAGTTGTTTGAAAAGTTTGTTTGAAAGTTAGTGGAAGTCTTTGAACTTCAAGTGCGATTTTGTTAAACTTTATGAAGGTATATATTTCGAAAAAATTTCAAAAGTATTTTATGACGTCTTCCACTCGTGTCCCGAGCGTGGGGCCAAGTAGGACCACGGGTCTGGGGCGCGACATGCAAAGTACTTTATGATGATAACTAGGATAATCTTCTTACATAATATTCTCAACATGCTGTTATGATGGTCATAATCTAAGCTCAATGGTATTGGATACGTAGTGATTGGGCCTAGTGCAAGTGTGAGATTGTTGGAGATTGTGCCTTAGGCCCTTGAGAAAGGCCTTACGTTACATCATGTTCTCATTTATTATAGAGATAACAACTTGGATTATTATTTATTTTGCATGTTTCTTATAATAATCCCCGTCCCTAATACTTATGAAGAACTAGTATAAGTTTAATTGATGATCATATGTATGTGATACAAATTAAACTTATGGGTGCTTGTTGGTGTACAAGTACTGGACATAACCCACTATGAGATTTATGTTATGGTCAAATGTTATAGTTAAATCTCATTTAGTTATATCATTGGAATCCTTAGACCTGAAATTATCATCGTCTTCCACATGATGAACGTTGTGTTTGATGTACTCAAATGCTACCCTTAACTAGGTGTTTATAAAGCCTACGATTGGCACAATCGGATTCTTGTAGGGAAGAATGATAATTCAAGATGGGATGTTGTCCCTCTTTATCTCAAAGAGAGATATCTGCTTGGCCACTCGAGGGTGAGATTGATGATAGTGTATGGCCATACCCAAATGAATTGATGTGATCAATGTCATTTGCTCATATCAATCTACTCGGGATCGAGAAAGCATTGGACACTTAAGTTGACTTAGACCGTGGCTTATGTTCAATATGATATCGCGTGACAAAAGGATCATGGTATGTTCTATGAGGATAAAGGAACTTCGTTAAGTTATATTAATTGGGTAGTCATGATGGCTTACTAGAGTCCACTCATGATTTATGGTTTAGACCTTGTCGGACTCATTTCTAACTTAATATAATCCTATGGGGGTCACACACAAAAGAACGAATCAAGAAAAAGGCTATAATTGGAATTTCGGGAAAAGAGTGAAAAATGGATTTTTGGGAAAAATCAGATTTTGGCCTAAGGTCCGACCGGACCCCTTATATGACCCGACCGGACCCTACCTAAGGTCCGACCGTACCTCTTATGTGACGCGAGTGGACCTCCTTGTTTCGGGCCTGATTTTTCCAAATTCGATTTTGACGGGTTTTGACGTATTTATCCTAAAGTGTTTAGGTTTAATAAGTATAAATACCCCTCTCTTAACCCTAATCAGTATGGATTGATATTGTATCATTATTGGTAGCCCCCATGTGTTTGAGAGACACATTCTTGATTTTTGATTGAGAATCAAAAGTTCAAGAATACCAATTAATTCATATAGCCTTTTGATAGAAAGAGTTTCTATGGGATCTAGCAATCTAGATCTAGAATTGTTCTAGATGTTCGTTCGTGTCTGGATTCACATAGAAGGTGCTTGCTTTAGCATCTCAAGTTCGTGTTCCTGAGATCGTGATTCAAAGAACGTGGAGAAGATCAAATCATAAAGCTTGAAGACTTGAAGATTTGAAGATCCAAAATTTTAAACGTATAACATCGGTTATTATTCTAAATTCATCTTCCTATTAATTTAATCATCATGAATGGATCCATGGGCTATAGGGTTTTGTTGATTTTCATATGCCGTTTCCGCTGCGCATGGTGCCTCAAAACGCAACAGTAACCTCCCAGACTTGCACCTATTCGGCTTGAACCGAACCATTTGGACCCTTTCCAGTGACCGATGCGAAGTGCAAAGTGCGCCCTAAACCGCCCATTCCGCTCTTCGCGAGCCAAGTGTCAATTTGGAGCTAGTCCAAAATTGGCACACTAGGGCCACTAGTTGCATGGATGACCCAATAGTCCACTTGGTTGGCCCAAGGAGGGTACCATTTGATGACTCCCCCTTAGAAGCTCACATTAATATAGTGCTTTCAATTCCCCTTTCTTAGCAATGTGGGATATGGATTTTCCATTCCCATTTCTCTTCAACTATTAACACTAAGTTTCCACTTTTATCAATTAATTTCTCATTTACCCGAAATTGATTTTGAGAAAATAAATGTACCACGTTAATCAAATCCGAACGTAGATTAATAATTTGCAACTTATGTTCATTTTTATTAAATGGAATTAATCAAGAAACTTGGTCAAACATTGGTCAAACCAACATTTCTAAACCAGTTTCCAACAAAGTTTCCATCTATGCATTATTGGTGATGTCTTATGCCTCAACACATTTAACGGACTTATGGATGACCCATTGATGGTGGGAATACATGGTCTATGAATTATATACGTTAAGGACTAAATAAAAAAATTGATCGAGGATGGAAAGGAAAAAGATTTAGTAAGTTAAGGACGAAAAGGATATTTAACTCCTGAAATTGTCACTCTGAAAAGAGTACTTCTAGTGGTGATGTTCACTTTGGGCCTAAGCCCACGGAACCCGTTTGAACCCGTCAGCCCGTGTCCATATGGCTTGGGTCCGTGAGCCCGTGGGCAAGCCTGCCCTATTCTCGGTCTGGGCCCGGTGGTGGAAATCATGCACGGGCCGGGCCAAAGCCCGTGGATCTCTGGGTCCGTTTTGCCCGGGTCCGTTTGCCCCCCCCCCCTTTTTTTTCAGCATTTTGGTCAATGAGTCAGTGTACTGTCTCAATCTCTGTCTTGAAGTCTTAGTCTTAGTCTTGGTCTTGGGCCTTGGGTTGGCCAATTTTTGGCTTGGCATGGCATGCATGCGTATCATAACAGCATTGGCAGGCTGGCTATGTAAGTATGTGGGCTGTGGAGGCTGGCAAGTGGGAGCCTTTTTTAAAGGGACTTTTTCCCCAAGGGCCCCCAATACCAGATTTTATTACATATAAATCCCAGCCCAGACCAAATGCCAGATAAGGAGTTGGCCCGAGATCATATTTCCCCCCACACCCCTGACCTCTTTTGACCTGTCAAACATAATTCCTAAATACCCAAATTACCCCGACCCCCAAACAAAACCCTCCACTCCTCTCATATACGCACACACTACACGCACACAAACACATACACGTTCTCTCTCTAACTCTCTCTCTCTCTCTCTCTCTTTAGCACGCCGGCGATCGTCCTCTCTCTGTCTCTCACGCCGGCAATCGTCTCTCTCTCTTCAGCACGCCGGCGACGATCACCGGCAACGGCGGCTGACTACGCTGCCCATTCGTCAAACACACGCATCTCCCTCTCTCCTTGTTTCTCATACGCCCTAGCCCTAATTTGAGATCAAGCGCCGTCAGATCTGTCACAGATCTGGATTTCCGGCACCGGCGACTTCTCTGGCGGCGTCATCACCGGTTTCTGGAGTAGTTGCTGCTCAGTCGTTGATACGCGAAGAAATCACCATTTTCTTTTTCCGACGACGTCGATCTTGTCGGCGCCTTCAGATTAGGACCAGATCTGTTCAGATCCGTCCTCCGTTATTCATCCTTGTTCTCGGTTTGTCATCTATCACCGGCGTCTCTCTCTCTCTCTTTCTCTCTCTCCAGATCTGGTTCAGATCTGTGTTATTTTCTCCCTAAGTTCTTGTCCGATCTGGTTGTTCAAAAATTAGTAAAATGACTGGTTCAACTATGCTTGTGATGATGTAGTTGTTGAGCCCAGCTCAGTAATATATAAGACTTTACACTATTATATAAGACTTATGAACAGCTTTAGCCCAGCTCAGTAATATATAAGACTTCATTTTTCTTCGGTGCGTCTCGTCTTATTTCTTCTGGACTTTGTGTTGGGGAGTTGAGGAAGCATTTTGTATCAAAACTCTCATTGATGTGCAGTGTACACACCTGAGCTATAGCTTATGAAGTTTAACTAGATGCGTCTATATAAGACTTATTTTATTTTTATGAAAAATAGGTCCACTGACTTTAAAAAAAAAAGTCTTATAATATGAAAAAATTGATTCTTAGTCTTATACCAGTAATATATAAGACTTTACACTATTATATAAGAGTTTTTGCTCAAACAAGACTGAAAAGTCTCATGAACGTGATCTAAACCTGATCATAAGACTAAAGTCTTATTGAACCTATTTTGATACAAATGAACATGTTTTAATGAGATTGAAAAGTCTTATGAACAGCTTCAATAAGACTTTAGTCTTATGAACACAGGTTCAAATGAACATGTTTTAATGAGACTGAAAATAATTCTTATAATACACATTATTATTCATAGGAGCAAAGTCTTATGAACAGGTTCAATAAGACTTTTGACTCTTATATGTTAATTATGTGTCAGTTATAAGACTTTGACTGCTGTTTGACTAAATTTGACCCAAAAAAAATATTATTTTTTTGTAAGAAAATGAAAAAAAAAATATTTTTTGTAACTCTTATATGATAATTATGTGTAAGTAATAAGAGTTTGACTGCTATTTGACCAAGTTTAACCAAAAAAATTGTTATTTTTTTTGTAAAACAAATGGAAAAAGTGATTTTTTTTAACTCTTATGTGTTAGTTATAAGAGTTTGACTATTGTTTGACCAAGTTTGACAAAAAAAAATATTATTTTTTTGTAAAAAAATGAAAAAAAGTAATTTTTGTAACTCTTATATGATAATTATGTGTTAGTTATAAGAGTTTGATTGCTGTTTGACCAAGTTTGACCAAATTTTTTTTTTTTGTAAAAAATGTAAAAGTGTTTTTTTACTCTTATGTGTTAGTTATAAGAGTTTGACTTTCGTTTGACCAAGTTTGACCAAATTTAATTAAGAATTATTATTTTTTTTGTAAAAAATGAAAAAACTTAATTTTTGTAACTCTTATATGATAATTATGTCTTAGTTATAAGAGTTTGACTGTTGTTTGACCAAGTTTGACCAAAACATTTATTATTAGTTTTGTAAAAAAATGGAAAAAGTGAAATTTTTTACTCTTATGTGTTAGTTATAAGAGTTTGACTACTGTTTGACCAAGTTTGACTATGTTTGACCAAATATTATTAATATTTTTTTTCTAAAAAAATGAAAAAAAAAATTTTTTTTTTACTCTTATTTGTTAATTATGTGTCGGTTATAAGAGTTTGACTGCTGTTTGACCGAG
The DNA here is from genome assembly GCA_026119855.1 of Campanula takesimana. Lineage (NCBI taxonomy): Eukaryota > Viridiplantae > Streptophyta > Magnoliopsida > Asterales > Campanulaceae > Campanula > Campanula takesimana. The sequence continues at coordinate 260,806 of JAOWBW010000725.1, forward strand.
TTTGACCAAATTTGACCCAAAAAAAATATATAGTTTTTTTGTAAAAAAATGAAAAAAAGTATTTTTTGTAACTCTTATATGATAATTATGTGTAAGTAATAAGAGTTTGATTGCTGTTTGACCAACTTTGACCAAAAAAATTGTTATTTTTTTTTGGTAAAAATGGAAAAAGTGATTTTTTTTTTTTTACTCTTATGTGTTAGTTATAAGAGTTTGACCAAGTTTGACCAAATATTATTAATATTTTTTTCTAAAAAAATAAAAAAAAAGTATTTTTTTTTACTCTTATATGTTAATTATGTGTTAGTTATAAGAGTTTGACTTCGGTTTGACCGAGTTTGACCAAAACAATAATTTTTTTTTCTAAAAAAAATGAAAAAAATAATTTTTTTTGACTCTTATATATAATTATGTATAAGTTATAAGAGCTGACTAGGATTTGACCAAAAAAGTAAGGATGGGATGAGATATGAGGGCATTTTAGTCTTCTTGCATCTTTTTGCTGGTGAGGGGTGGGAGGAGATATGAGGGCATTTTAGTCTTATTGCATCTTTTTGCTAGTGAGGGGTGTATGAGGAATTTTTCATCTGATTTTTTCTTATTTGGGTTTGAATCTGGGCTTAGGGGCCCTAGAGTCCAAGCCCTTTTTTTAAAGATGGACATGGACTAGAAGATAAAATCATGAATTAACTTAAACGGATCCCTATCCGTTTCACACTTGTGACTTGACAATCTTTTATATTTTTGGACCTTTCTACCCCTCCCAACAGCCACATTTAGCTAGGTATGGCCAAAACCGGTTCCGGACCCGGTTCTGCCGGTTCCGGTTCGGCATATAGGTGAACCGTAATCGGCCCTGGTTACACCGGTTCCGGTTACCACAATCTGGTTTCGGTTAGGTTCCGGTCCGGTACGGTTTCGGTCCGGTTCCGGTCCCCCCTTTAAAATTATTGAAAAACAAGGGATTTTCGGTCCGGTTCAGGTCCGGTTCGCCATTTATGTGAACCGTAACCGGCCCGGATGAATGGCGGTTACGGTTACTCCGGTTCCGGTTTATTCGCCGGTTTGCTCCGGTTCCGTGCTTCTCCGGTTCGGTTCCGGTTCGTTTTGGCCATCCCTACATTTAGGGGTATTTGTGTCCAAAAATGATTTCAAGTTATTATAAATAATGAAATGAAACTAACCATTTTTTACACACAAAAAAAAAAAAAAAAACCTTCGTGCATACTGCATTAGGGATGGCCAAAACCGGTTCCGGGCCCGGTTCCGGTTCGGAACCGCTGGTTCCGGTTCGCCATATATGTGACCTTGAACCGGCCCGCGCTTACCCCAGTTCCGGTTCCGGTTGGCACAATCCGGTTCTGGTTAGGCTCCGGTTCCGGTACGGTTCCGGTCCAGTTCCGGTCCGGTTCCGGTCCCCCCTTTAAAATTATTTAAAAACAAGGGATTTTCGGTACGATTTCGGTTCCGGTCCGGTTCACCATTTATGTGACCCTGAACCGGCCCAGATGCCTTGCGGTTCCGGTTCCGGTTTCCTCCCCGGTTTGCTCCGGTTCTGGGCTTTTCCGGTCCGATTTTACGGTTCCGGTCCGGTTTGGCCATCCCTATACTGCATACACCATGCTAGTCATCATGTCAAATATTCTCTCAAACTCCAAACATCAATGAACACTCCCAAATTTTTTTCCCATTCAAAGATTAAATAGTTGAAGACTTGAAGTCTTAGAGATTATCAATATCAAGAATAGAAGTCAGAAGGCAAGATTCAAGAATGTTGCCAACTTGTCATGTTAATGATCATCCTAATTCGGTAATTTCTAAATCAACTAATCGATTATTGAGGTAACTTTATTGTTTTAGTTATTTAATTGTTGCTAGTATTTAACAAAAAAAAAGTTGTTTAAATCATGCATAATTAATTTTCAAAAAAAAAAATCTTTCAAAAAATTTAATCAAATAATATCAAATAACTTAAATTTAATAACTAACTCTATTTAAATATAAAAGACAAATTAAAGTACATATTAAATCACTTTTTATATGTATTTTAATTTATCTTATATTTTAATAAGTTTTTTTATTAAGTCTAAGTCATTTAATTTTTTTATAATTTTTTAAAGGTTCTTCTGATTTTATTTTAGTTTTTTAAAAAAGGACAAAATCTGTTTGGCCCGTGAACCTTTTGGTCCGGACCAAACGGACGGGCCGGACCCAACTGAAAACGACAGGCCGGGCTGGGCTTTTATCCATCCGTGAGAAGGGCCGGGCCGGATAACCCTTTTGAACATCACTAACTTCTAGCAATAGTATTTTGAAATAGTAGCATTGTAATAAAATGGAACGCGACATAACTAGCGATTGTATTGTGACATACTCACTCCATCCCATCTCACTTGACACTTAAGAGGTGGGCACAATAACTAAGGAAAAAGAATAAATTAAGGAAAATGTGTGGTAGAAAATGAAGAGATAGAATGAGTGAGGTAAATAGTAGTGTTGGTTGAATAAAGTGAGTGGTGGAAAATGAAGAGAGAGAATGAGTGGTGGGGTAGAGTGAATATAAAATTATAAAAGGGTTAATGACAATTTAGGGTCTGAACTCAAGGGGGCGTCTAAAAGGGGCCTCGACTTTTTTTTCTCGCTAAATTAGGGCTCAAAATCATTTTTTTTTTTTTGCAATTAGGGGCTTTCAGACGGTTTCCGTCAAAAACCACCGTTAAGTGGACATGTGCGATGCACGTGACTTTTCACTGAGGGCAAATTGGGCAGTCCCGTTTGGGTTAATGTCAATTTAGGGCCTGAACTCAAGGGAGCCGTCTAAAAGGGACCTCGACTTTTTTTTCCGCTAAATCAGGACTCAAAATCAATTTTTTTGCAATTTGGGGCTTTCTGACGGTTTCTGTCAAAAACCACCGTTAAGTGGACATGTGCGCTGCACGTGAGTTTTCACTGAGGGAAAATTGGGCAATCCCGTTTATATTAGGAGAAACGCAAGACACAACCCACGCTATAAGGTAAAGAAGTCGAGTTAGAGAATATTTGTGACGAAAGCTAATTCATTTACCTAATTATTATGGAATTTATGTAATTGTATTTTTGGTGCTTTATTTTACATGTAGATTTTGACATTCATTCGCAGATTAATTAACTAGTTTTGGTTTATCTTTCGGATTTAATTAAAGAGCGATTGAATTTTAGGCACTTGTAATTGAACATATACCTAATATTTTTGTAACATTTTCTATTAAAAAAAAATATCTTCTGATTTCTTCTGATATGAAACTAATATGCTCCCCAATATAGACACGCCCAAAAAAATCGGGAACCGGCAGAACCAGAACCGAGAACCGTCTATACCTGGGAACCATCGGAACCAGGAACCGTGCAGAGACGGTTCGAATACGGGTCCAAGGATATTAGAAGTGTGGAACCGCCGGTTACGAAACCGGGAACCAAAACTGTGGAACCGAACGGTTCCAACGGTCACTTACCTCAATTTCAAGCCTTCCAGAGTTCCAACGCCTTTTTCTGACCTCCTAACCATTATTAGAAGAGGAAAGAGCACAAAATCAACTTCATCTCACCCACCAACACCACCACCGATGCAAGATGATAATGCCTACTATCCCTCTTATGATGGGGGTCTTGGTGGTGAAAATATGGGAGGACAAGAAGGAAACGAAGAAGTGATGGCATTCAACGTACAACAACAACAAAATGAAGTAGAAGGTGACGTGCATGATACACAACCCACGGCCACGAGAAAAGATCGAGCTCGAGCGCCTCCCCGGGAACCGTTTGAGCATGTCTACACCACAAGATGAAGACGAAATAAAGTCATGTGAGAATTGAGTAGTTTGAGTACCATTCAAATAATTTGGTTTGCCCAATTTGCCCTCAGTGAAAAGTCACGTGCAGCGCACATGTCCACTTAACGGTGGTTTTTTACTGAAATCGTCAGAAAGCCCCTAATTGCCAAAAAAAAATTGATTTTGAGTCCTGATTTAGCGAAAAAAAAAGTCAAGGCCCCTTTTAGACTGCCCCCTTGAGTTCAGGCCCATTGTCATTAACCCAAACGGGATTGCCCAATTTGCCCTCAGTGAAAAGTCACGTGCAGTCAGAAAGCCTCTAATTGCCAAAAAAAAAAATTGATTTTGAGCCCTGATTTAGCGAGAAAAAAAGTCGAGACCTCTTTTAGACGCCCCCTTGAGTTCAGGCCCTAAATTGTCATTAACCCATTATAAAAAAAAGCTATTTTGAGAAATGTCAAGTGAGCTGGGACAGATCAAAATGGAAATAAGTGTCAAGTGAGTTGGGACGGAGGGAGTATATAGATAACGAAACATTCAATACCATAAAAAATGATGTTTTTATTCAGCAATTTCAACTTTATGAAGAACCAAAACCTTCCATATTAGATTTAGAACCCTGCTTATATTATTACAACATCGATGCCTTTTTTTCTTTTTACATAGTTTTATGGGTGTTTCTTATATTTTTGAGTCACTTAAGATAGGGATGACCAAACACGGTTCCGGTTACGGTTCCGGTTCGGCTTTTATGTGAACCTTAACCGGCCCTTGGTTACACCGGTTCCGGTTCCGGTTGTCACAATACGGTTCCGGTTCGATTCCGATCCGGTTCCACGGTTCATTTTTTGATGGTTTTTTAACGGTTAATTCTGATGAAACTGTTAGAAATCGGTCAAAAACACATTTTATTATTTTCATTCACTGATTTTGGCAAAAAAATCAGTCAAAACACAACTTTTCTTGTCAACTTTCCATTAGTAACGGTTAATTCTAATGAAACTGTTAGAAATCTAATGATTTTGATGGTTTTTAACGGTTTTACTGACGGTTCAGACGGTTCCGGTTCGCGGTTTGGTTGGGCTGTTCGGAACCGCCGGTTCACGGTTTTTTGGGGGGTTGAACCTTAACCGGCCCTTATCCAAAACGGTTCCGGTTCCCACGGTTCCGGTTTTCGTGGCGGTTCATGGCGGTTACGGTTTTTTCGGTTCCGGTTCCGGGCCGGTTCGACGGTTCCGGTTCCGGTCCGGTTTGGCCATCCCTAACTTGAGATGGTAAACGGGTATCGGATTTCCTCTCAATCGAATCCGACCCGTGATTTCAAAGCATGGAAACACCCAAACTCGATCCGAACAAACTCAAAACGTACTCCCTCTGTCTCAGAGTATATGTTCACCTTTCCTCTTTAGTCTGTCTCAGAGTATATGTCCATTTCCTAAAATGACAAAGAATCTATACTATTTCTGTCACTCATTCTCTTTCATACTTTACTTTATACTCACAGCACCAATCAACTTACTATTCCATACCCCACATTCTCTCTCCTACCTTACTTTTCATACTCACAACACTTACATCACTTCAACTATTTTTTAATCTCCGATAAATAGTTGGGTGGATATATACTCTGGGACGGAGGGATTATAAAAGTTATGTGTCGTTGTATGTCAAGTTTTCAAAAAAAAAAAAAAGGGAGTTAACGGAAAAGACAATCTGACTGAGACACGTCTAGTAGCTCCAGACCAATAATTACTTTTAATTAGGGACCAATCAGAATCAGGGTCTGAATTAGTTCATCTAATCAGAAACTTTAAAATTATTAGTAATAAAATTTATTTAGTTGCTTAATCATCATCTGGTTAACTAGCAACAAAGGATAGGCAGCTAAATCACGTTCTGACTTTTGTTAATATACGAGGTTAAGGTTAGATCGAGTGGGACTGTTCATCAAACAACCAGCAAATACCCTCGTCAGCATTTGTCTATTAATAATGGTTCAAATTAACCTATTTAGAGATTACTATTAGGTTTCCACAAAAAGAATTACGTTACGACCCTAATATGTGTAGAGGTGGTCTCTTATGAGAACACATAGATCCGTCTCATAGAAGAGATGGGTCCACCCATGACACGTGTACAACATTGTCCGCGAAGCATAGGATCCTAACCCATGCTCCACGCAAATTTTGTCATGTGGCAGCGACCCATGGCCCAAAAAAAAAATCAGAAAAAAAAATTGCTTTTTTTTTGTTTTTATATATATTTTTTACTGTTTTTTTTAGTTTGCCAAAAGTAATACTCCCTCCGTTCCAAGGAAGTTGCAACATTTTGTCATTTAGGGTATTTCACAAAAGTTGCAAGAATCCAAAAATTGAAGTTTTTTATTACTTTTATAATCCTCCACTCATTCTTTCTCTTCCAACCAACCACTCATTATTCTCCACTCATTCTTATTCCACCCCCACTAATTCTCTCTCTTCCTCTCTATTATATCCTTAATTTCCCAACTCCAAAGTAAATGTTTCAATTTTTCTGGAACGGAGGGAGTACTTAGTATAACTAAATGTAATAACTATGTTACTTATAAAGGAACATTGTTTATAAGTAAACGTAACACCAGTTTTAAAAAAAAAAAAATAGCTCATTTTACACATCTTTCAACTTAATACTATCTATAAATACGTGTAACACTAACTAAATGTAATTATCGTTATACTGAAATGTATTTTTTTTTTAGTTTTTTTTTTTTTTTGAAAGAAAGTAACATTTGAAAAATAACAACTTATATACATGAATTTAATTATTTGTACAAGTAAATGTAACAATTTAGTCGATGAAATTGTAACCGATTTCTATAGATAATGTAATACTTTTACATGTATCATGATAAATTGAACTCATTTTAACTTATTATTTGAAAACATATGGATATACTATTATACAAGTAAATGTAACTGTTTTACAATGTTATTGTACAAGTAAAATGTAACATTCATTTATAAAAATTATTACTTTCTTATTTTTACAATGTTACTAACACAAGTGTTTTTAGTTCTAAAGTGTAAAGGGTTGGATTATTACTTTTCTATACATATGTGTTACAATTATATATAAACACTGTTACATATAAGTAATACGTACGTTACATTTTAGTTATAATAAGTATTACTTTTGGAAAATGAAGAAAACATTAAAAAAAAAAAAAAAACACTGTTACTTTTCTGTATATACGTATTACTTTTATGTATATAAACTGTTACATATAAGTAACACGTTTGTTACATTTAATGTCGCATTTAGATTTTAAAAAAAATCTAAAATAATTATCACTTTTTTGAGGAAAAAAAACATTCAAATTCATCTTCTACCCTGCTTTGAAACTTGTTACACATTATTAATTGGTTTAGTGTTTGAAGTAATGCACTCCTTCCAATTCAAAATAAATATCGTTTTGGAGGTTTTTACATATTTTAAAAAATGTAATTATTACTACAATTTTATAAAGTAAGTACCAAAAGTATCATTATTATTTGTTTTTCTTTCATGCATTACTTCACTCAAAGAGTACAATCAATGCAATGCAATGGAACAACTTTCAAAGTGGGGGCAAAATAGAGATTCAAAGGCTTTAAACTAAAAAACAACAAGTATTTTGAATCAAAATTTAGCTTTCGAACGACATCTATTTCGATTTTAAACTGGAGGGAGTAAGAGATAGGAATGATAAATAAGGGTAAATTTGATAATTTTATCATTAATGAGTAATAATATGTGTGTTTCTTAGACCACGATTAATGGTGAACCAAAATTGGTTCATTTGCAGTTTGGTGAACTAATTTTGGTTCAAAGCAATTAGTGGTGAGCGAATATTTTTTTAGGGCCATGAACAAAAAATTTTGTTCATCTCATGAACGAATTCGAGAACGAAATTGGTTTAAGCTATATGAATATTTTTTTTTTTTCATATTTGAAATTATACTATTTAAATAAATATAAATGTTTATAATTTATTTTTCTCTATAAATAGACTCCAAATATAATATTTGACATTTTTAATATTTTACTATTAAAAATGATTATAATATTTTATTATTGTATATATCTGAGATAATTATAATATTTTGTAAATTTAAGTTTTCTCTTGCTCCAAGCGACGTCGTTTATGTCAAAATATCAAAATAAGTTCATTCTATTATCGTTGCTGCTTTATGTTCGTTCGTTTTTGTGTTGTATTTTAGTTTTTAAAATTTTCATGAGTAATGTTTTAAATTATCATAATTTGACGTTTATTATGAATATTTAATTTTTTAAAATTGTGCAATTAAGTAAAAAAAATAAAAAAAAATTAAGTGATGTTAATAAAAAATAATATTAATAATGTATATTATTAATTTTATAACATCAAATTACTATTAGAAAATATATATGTGAACAAAAATTTGTTCACTACTACCGAACGTAATCTGGTATTAACTAAATTTCATTCACAGTCAATTTGTTTACAGTGGTGACATACCTTCACCACTGTAAATGCTCTTAAAACTTGTGAAATACTCCCTCCGTCCTACCTCACTTGAGACTTATTTTCATTTTGGTCCGTCGCACTTCACTTGAGACTTGCTAAAATGGTAATCTTTTTATAATTCTATATTCAATCTACCCCACCCACTCATTCTCTCTCCTCATTTTCCATCACACAATTCATTCAATCAACCTACTATTAACCCCACTCATTCTCTCTCTTCATTTTCTACTATACATTTTCTTTATTTTATTTTTTTCCCTTAGTTATTGTGCCAATCTCTTAAGTCTCAAGTGAGGTGGGACGTATAGAGTATTCAAATGTGACAGCTAGGCGAGAGTGATTACATGAGCAATAAACAACAGAGGTTATTCGAATAAGCCCCTCAAATAATTTCCAGTACTTAAAAAGGATAGCTAAATTGGGCTATTCTTGTCAAGTCCTTTAGGCTCAAACTAATTCTTATTTGTACATACATACTTCATTTTTGTTCTTGTTTCTTTTTTGTATACCTATATATTATTCTCCACTGCTGCGTTTGCTCGCGCCTGTGCCTGTGCCTGTGGTGTTTTCATCATTGGTGTAATATTCTTTTACTTTTTCTTTTTCTTTTTCACTTCATTTCTAGCATTTTCGCCTTCGAAAGACAACTCTGAAAGTCGAGATAAAATCTTTTCCGAAGTGCGCGAACAAGGCGCCTGAATGAAGGTGAATCAAAGAGCGCTAATAAAGGATCCTTATAGCATCATTTTATTCAGATAGACACATTGAACATATCAAGACTTGCTTATTAAAGGAATAAAGGATCCTTACAACATCATTGTCAACCAAATCACTGCAATTGATGCTATCAAAATTGCAAAGGTCAACTGTACCTTCATAAAAATGACAATATCATAGGTAGCAAAATAAAAGTCAACCACAGTAACTTTCAAGACCTCGAGAAACGTACCCCCTAACCGAACCGTCTAGTCTCAAGCCAATGCTGACACTTTTTTCAAACCCATAATGTAACAAAGGGGAGAAACAGATTTCCAGAGCGAGTAAGCAATGCCTAGGTGGTAAAAGAAATTTACAAAAATTTTGGCACAAACTGAGTTGTCAGTGTTTGATTTGATACTTAATTAATGAATAGTAGGGCGTACAATCACAATATCCAATCTAACATTGTCAAAACAATTTGTGCCCAAAATTTTATAAATTTTTTTGGTGAATTTCGTATTAGTCAAGGTTGAGATATTGAATCCGTTTAGGTCCTTACAATGACAAAGAGAAGCCTTCCTCGAGACATGTAGTTCTGATATCTTGCATGAGGCCCTGAAGCAAAGTGGGATTGCTTGTGACAATGGCGTCCACGTGCTCGTACAACATTTTTTGCATGGCAGCTTTGTTATCAACAGTCCATGCGTAAACTTTCTTCTTCCTCCTGTTGAAATCACGTGTGTGAATGCATAACAAAGCATAAATATATTCTTTCAAATACTCCCTATGTCCAGGAATAAATGTACTACTTTCCATTTTCGTTTGTCCCAAAATAAATGTCGTCTTACTAAAAATAGGGTATGAAGTTTGGTGATCTTCCTATACTACCCGTTCTAATAGGCACAAGCATTGCAATGTTAGGAGGTGTCACTCTACCCATATGAATAGATTGGGGCAATCAAGAAAACACATCTAAAAGCGTAAAAACATTGACTTGTCAACTATGCAAATTTATTCCGGGACAGAGGAAGTATGAAAAATATGTAATGATTTGAAATCATACCCGTGCAGAATTTTAACGAGCTTGTCATCTATTAGAGGATGGTAAACCCCGACAACTCCGGCGTCTCTCATCCTTAGTAAGTTGGTTCTAGCCCCAGTTGAAGGATCCATCATAACAATGTAACCTACCTGCAAAGCCACCATTTACTAGCTTTATTCTTTCTTGAATTATGGTAATGTACAAATCTCACATTCAAAGAAGGGTATAATTGGAAATGCAAAACATTCTTCAACTAAGAGATTCTATTTAGAGGCCAAAAAAATGGGACGTAGCGTGTAGATCATAAGACTCGTGTTTAGAAGTGAAATGTGCTTGGTAGTAGCAGTTCTCCCATCATAAAAAAGATAATAAGTCAGGATCACTTTGGATTGGGTCAAAGTCCAAACCATAGATACATAAACTTATACGAGTTATACATGCATACAAGTAAAACACCAAACGGAAAATCCTAAGAAAAAATCACATATGTATGCATGATTATATGCCTAACCAGTTTAGCATGAATTGCTTCGCTCGACATTTCATTCTCCAGTTTCAAACAACATAAAAATGAAAACATTGGCTGTAAATAACAATAACAAACCACAAGAAAGGATACTCAAAGCGAAAACAGTTTTAACAGGCACTTACTGTTATATCTGCTGACAGTTTCATTACATCCCTTGCTAAGCTATCACTTTTGGCCCATACAATGCAGTTCTTACAGCGCGATCTCTCAATCTGCAAAAAAAATACCACTCACCGAAATAAGATCAGATATCAACTTTCAAAATGCATATGAACTGATGAATTGGGCTCATTTGTGTTTTTTTTTTTAAAAAAAAAAAAAAAAAAATTCACTTTCAGCTCTTAATCAGGTCTGAATGGTTCAGACATATAAAAATTCACTCTGTTTTTTTTTTCCCAATTCAGATCTGAATGTAACTTAGGTGGCGTTTGTTTTTTTTAAGTGTTAAGTCCTGAAATCTGAATGCATATCTGAATTGATAAGAGGCAGCGTCTGAAAGCTGATTTCTGAATTATTCAAACTGTTTGATTATTCGTCTGAATACACATTTGAATTTAGGATTACGGCATTGAATAAAGTAGAAAAATTACGTGAATAATTGTTTATATAGTGTTTTAGTTGGATATCTTTAGAATTATGAGTTTAAGAAAAAATATAAATTGAAAAAAAATCAATTCAGAGGCAAATCAGACTTCATTTTAGGTCTGAACATTAAGAGGCAATTCAAATGCTTTTAGATCTGAATCTGAAAAAAAAAAAAAAAAAAAAAAACAGACTTAATGCCTTAAGGTCTGACTCTCTCAGACATTCACCCCATTAAGTGGCTCTGAATGGAAAAACAAACAAGGCCTTAATGTCCACTTTCAAATGTGAAAATGTCACTTATTTGCCTCTAAATTGATTTTTTTTTGTATACTCCCTCCGTCCCAAATGATCTTCGCGTTTGACTATTCAAACCTTTTAAGGATACGAACACTTGCTTCACTAGCCATACTTTGTTTAAGCCTAAAATGTAGAAATGTGAAGAACTTTTTGGGACAATGAGAAATGGCAAATGAGAAGATCATTTTGGGACGGAGGGAGTATATCTCTTCAACTCATAATTCCAAAGATACTCAACCAAAACACAATATAAATGATTCACGTCACATCTACTCCATTCAATGTCATAGTCTTAATTTCAGATGTGAATTCAGACGAATACTCAAACAGCTTGAATAGTTCAGAAATCAGACTACAGAAGTTGCTTATTATGAATTAAAGCCAATTTCAGATGTGAATTCAGATTTCAGAACCTACAACAACAACAACAACAAAGCCTTAGTCCCAAAATAATTTGGGGTCGGCTAACATGAATCCTCATATGTCAACGTGATAAAAGGAAGAGATAGAGTGAAAGAGAAAGAGAAAGAGAGAGAGAGAGAGAGAGAGAGAGAGAGAGAGGAAAAAGATGGAGAAAATAAAATAAAATAAATAAATAAATAAATAATAATAATAAAAGTATGATCAACCCCCATCATTCACATGAATTTTCGCCCTCCACTCCGGCCTCTTCAACGCCACATCTTCATCCACTCCGAGTAAACACATATCATTTTCAATCACCTTAATCCAAGTTTGCTTGGGTCTTCCCCTACCCCTTGCCATTTTATCACTTCTCCACTCTTCAGGCCTCCTAACCGGTGCATCACTCGGTCTCCGTCTCACATGACCAAACCACCTTAGACGATGCTCCCTCATTTTATCCTCAATGGGCGCAACTCCTACTTTACCCCTGATCACCTCATTTCTCAATCGATCTTTTCTTGTATGCCCACACATCCATCGTAGCATACGCATCTCCGCTACATTCATCTTATGAATATGACACTGTTTCACGGCCCAACATTCAGTGCCATAAAGCAGTGCAAGCCTAATTGCCGTACGATAGAATTTTCCCTTTAATCTATTTGGCATGCCACGATCACAAAGAAACCCTGTGGCACTCTTCCACTTCAACCAACCTGCTTTAATCTTATGAGCCACATCTCCATCTAATTCTCCATCTTTTTGGATAATAGATCCAAGATAGCGAAAGAACTCGGAAGCTTGGACAATCTTTCCATCGAATGTGATCACTCCTGCCTCTCTGCTTCCAACTTTGCTAAATTTACACTCCATATATTCAGTTTTGCTTCTGCTTAACCTAAAACCTCGAGATTCCAAAGTGCGGCTCCACAACTCCAATTTACTTTCAACACCTTCTTTTGTCTCATCAATCAGCACAATATCATCTGCGAACAACATACACCATGGAATATCATCTTGGATTGACCTCGTCACTTCGTCCATTATCAAGGAGATTTCAGGCCCTAACACTTAAAAAAACAAACGCCACCTAAGTAGGATGTCAGCCTTTGTACTTGCAGTCTCAAAGTAATTATCTATTCAATTTTTCAAAAAAAAAAAAATATATATATATATATATATATATATATATATATATATATATACTCTCTCAGTCTCATTTTAAGAGTCAAAAATTTCTTAAAAGGGCGTCCCATTTTAAGAGTCAAAATCCTAAAATAGAAAGTGTGCTATATGTCATACTCACAACAATTATCCACTAACTCTTCTCTACCCCACTTTCTCTCTCCTACCCAACTATCAATACTCACAACCCATCACCTTTTCCTTAATTCTTGAACCCACCCATTTTTTTACACTTAAAATGGGACGGAGGGAGTATATATATATATATATATATATATACATATATATACATATATATACATATACATACATATATATATATATATATATAAATATATATATATTAAAAAACAATCTAGTAGTTGTCATAAGAAAAACCTCATTTACATGGTCCGATCACCATTTGCCACATCAACCAAAGGCCACAAACCAACACCAGTTTTTCTAGGTTGCAATCTACCATAACAAAACCCATGAATCACAAGCATAGTTCAGCCTCGCAATTGCAGCTTGTTTCCTCAGCTTCATATATGCCCATCAAAAGGATGCCAGTGCTGGATGTCAACTCCCTCGCAGAGTCCAAAAGGTCTTCAACAATCACCGGTGGCTACGCGGCCGTTGACCCTCCATGAAATCAAGCAAGGTCTTCAACCATCACCAACACCACTTTATCTGTCTTTGACTGATGTGGTAGATAATTGGAAGTTGTATACCCCCTCCGTTCCAGGTAAAGTTGAAACATTTTGCCATTTTAGGGCATTTCACTTAAGTTGCAACAATCTAAAAATGAAAGCTTTTTATTACTTTTATAATCCTCCACTCATTCTCTCTCTTCCTCCCAACCACTCATTATTCTCCACTCATTCTCTTTCCTTCCCCACTAATTCTCTCTCTTCCTCACCACCTTTCATTCTTAATATAATATTATATCCTTAATTTCCCAACTTCAAAATGAATGTTTCAACTTACTTGGAACGGATGGAGTATAGGTTTTTATAGTGACACCTAATGAAATTCCCCCACTCTCTTTCCCTCTCTCTCTATGTGTGTGTGTGTGTGTGTGTGTGTGTGTACATGTATATACATACTCCTTAATTTCAAACCAAAAAGAAAATCACTTTAAATTTTTAAGTCAATTTGATTGAACTAGACCATTAATTTATAAAATTTGTAATCATTCTCGTGTATAACTAAAAATTGTACTTACCGTATCATTAAGAAAACTATCAATAATAAAATTTTAGAATTTCACGAGGATAATGAAATTTTCATGACTATTGTGTCAAAGTTCAATCAAGTTGGCTTATAAAAGAACAAAACGGGACGCAGGGCAGGGTGTGTGTGTGTGTGTGTACATATACACACACACACACATAAGGGGCACCATACACACAGTGGCGAAGCCAAAAATATTTAAAAAGGGGGTCAATATTGATTTATGGATAATTGTTACAGTTGAGGTATTCAAATTTAGCATACAAGGGGTTAAAACAATAGTTTCATGTAAAATTTACTTAACATCAAGGGGGTCAAAATATATAAATTTATCATTTTTAGTACTAAAAATACATTTTTTAACATCTTAAATGTGGTAAAATTGACATTTTCCAAAACTGAAGGGGGTCGAGTGACCCCCTTACTCATAACGTGGCTTCCCCAGTGCATACACATAAGATAGTGTGCCAGGAACTTCATTGGTCTCTACTGATTTCAGTTCTGAGGGTTGACGTCATTTGTTTTTGCCTCAACGACATCAATTCTTCTGGTCCATGGATGCCTCAAGTTCTAAAGCTTCATCAGTCACATAATCTATAAGAATCACATATTAAGGGTCACCAAAAAAATATCTGTAGGCTTTATCTGTTTCATTTTTTGTCCAGAAAAAATCGATTAACATGTACTAATCGGATTTCTCTAACGTCACCTGCAGGTCATGGGTTCGCAGTACAAAAACAGTCACTCTGTTTACTAGGATAAATTTACGGAAAATTAGACCCCTCCCAGCTTCACAATGACAGGATCCTATTCCACTGTGTCCGGCCCTCTATGTACTAATCAGATTTATTTGTTGTCACAAGAAATAAAACACGTCATGCAAGTACATAATCAGTGGTGGGACTGACAAGATACACTTACAGTAGAAAGAATATCCTTTGCCATCCCTTTTTCATATGATGGGGGGCCAACTTTTGCATCAAGAATTACCTTCCGAACAGAACCTGACACGAGCTGATGCACACAAAAGAGACACCATGCGAGAAATAATGCTTCAAAAAATTGATAAAGAAAAATCAATGGAACCCTAAGGAAACCCATTTTGTGTTCATCTGATCCAAGTGCCATCATGAATAATCTAACCCTTGTCATTTGCCCAGAATACATATACTCCCTCCGGCCCATTTCAAATTGCAAAAATAAGGTTATGCACAGGAATTAAGGAAAAAGTTAAAAAGGAGATTTGTTAAGAATGTAGATAGGTGAGTAGGAGAGAGAAAGTGCGGTAGAGATAGTAGTGGGTCAGTTTATGTGAGCATGACAGGTGGGTTCAGTTTATGTGAGCATGACAAGTGGGTCCCATTGATTAAAAATTATTATAAACTTACCATATTAGGCTCTTACAATTTTAAGTGGGACACCCAATATGACAAATTTTGCAATTTGAAATGGGACGGAGGGAGTACAATCTGAAGTACAAAGGCAGGGAACACAGTAATGAATTTGAGCAAACCTTCAGGGCATCTTCAATGCTAGGAATTTTTTTGTAATGATAGTCCAATGAGGACTGGTGAGTGATTTCCAACCCATTTATCTACGACAAAAATACACTCATTTAATATTAGTCCTTCCAGTTAAATACTCCCATCGTCCCGGACAGTTAGTCTCACTTTTTTGGTTGTTACTTGAGCCAACTTTGATCAATGATTTAAGTTAGTTTTAACTATCTTGATGAAAATCGAAAACTTGGCATTGATAGTAATTACAATGGTGTATAAATGACAAGTTTAGATTTTTATTAGGATAATTATAATTAACGTAAATTATTCCTCAAAGTTGATTCAAGTTAATATAAAAAACAGTGAGACTAACTTACCGGGACGGGGGAGTAGCTTAATTGTAAATGCAGATATTACATGATGTAAATAATTAACTGATTGTTTCGCGCAATCTTGAGATCGTAACTTAATCTTCAACAGAAGTATTTTCTCAATCAGGATTCAGGATACTACAAGATGCCTATTGATAGAGTACATAACCTTCTCGAAGGGCAGAAGGAGAAAACTAAAAGCTAATGAGAGACAACTTCATAAATAAGATGCATGCATTAAATACCAAAGAAAAAGCATCTTAAGAATCATGTTAACATTTTTATGGTTTCAAAGGGACTACATATTCTTTGTAGAACCAAACACAGTTTGCATAGACTCTTCTGATTCTCTTACTTAGCTATAACTTATAGGGAAATTCACTTGAATCCTTTATAAGTTGAAGAGGAAAGTGATTATTTGGTACTCTAATACTAAAACTACGTTCACAGTTTTCTATGGCTCTGACATAGAGTTTTTGGGTGCTTCCACAACAAATCTTCTTATTCCACAATAAGATTTATTAATACCTTATGTGCCTTTGGCGGATGAATCTGTCAGGCCTCATTCCTTGGAAAATCTTGAATATTTCCAGTGGAGCAAAGAGCGTATCTATCTTCATTTCTTACATCTGTCCCTCTTTGTTGGAGTGACTCATCAATGTTTCCAAAACAGGTGATGATTTGATTTTGATTTAGGAAGACGTTTGAATGTCAATAGTTTACTAAACAGCTTGTATAGCATGTTCTATCGTTCATTTTGAAATAATAACAGATATATTAAAAATTAGGACACAAGGGGATTATAAACCACTGTATAGATGAGCCCACTATCAAAATGATTAGAACGAATGAGAATAGAGTAAGGAAAATGAAGAAACAGAATGAATAGTGCTTGAGATGAAGTTAGTTGCCTCTTCTCCTCTAAGCCATCTGCCATGGTGTTTAGCAACCAAAAGTTATTTTCTTCGGAATCAGGTAATAAGAACTACATTGAATACCACTCAAACTAAGATAAGAGAGTTGGCCGCATTTTCTTTAATACTTAATATAGTCAGCAGAAATTAAAGTTGTATAGCACATCAAGTTAGGAGTGGTAAGGAACTGAAGTGTGGAGAACCTGATATAAGGCAAAAGATGGTAAGCTGAGAAATACTTGATGTGGGACGCAAAGGGCTCAAGGAGTAGCAAATTCAAGAGCATAAAAGGCATCATAATATGCAAATTTCAAGGCGAAGCATTCAAGTTATTATAATTAGATGTAGTCTAAATTTCTATTTTAATAGTATGGTCTTTGGGTATTGTTTGAATATAGGGTAGTTTAGTCATTTTAGTTAATTGCTGGGAATAGGTTTTCGAATTAAGTTAGGCGTCAAGTTATCCATCGCACTTTGGGGAGTGTTTCCCTTTTACCATCAAACTTTAATTTTTTCATTTTTACCATCGTACTACAAACAATAGTGTCATTTTATACCCAAATTTGTTTCATTTTTACCATTGTACCACGAACAATTGCATCATTTTATACCCAAATTTGTTATAGAATGACACCATTGTTTGTAGTACGATGGTAAAAATGAAAAAAAAAAACAATGGTAAAAGTGAAACACGACCCAAAGTATGATGGACAAATACGGAGTTTTCCTTTTATTTTATAAGTCCAAATCCTAACGGATTTGGATGTAACGTGTCTTTATTAGTTTTAAGTCTAGAAGTTGGTTTCCTATTTGAATTAGGAATTAGTTTACTATAGGAATAAGAAAGTAGTTCCTTTGTGGGTTAGGTTTTATTAGCCTAGTCCATGCAATTTTCGACGCAATTTTCATCATGGGTCATCTGGAAACAGCCTCTCTGTGCTTTAATACAGGGGCAAGGCTGCGTACATCCGACCCCCCCTTACCCCACCATAGGTGGGAGCCTTTGCGGCACTGGGGTAATGTTGTTGTTGTTGTTGTATAAAGGCATGTACTACTTTAGAATATTTGGAGTTTAAGAATAAAAGAAATTTTTCAGCAATACAGAACTTTCGTGTGTTGAATGATTGAATTTGCGTGATTCAAATCTCTTGGGTGCGCTCTAGAAACTTAGGTGTGACGCCTACGGTTGCCTAGGTGTGAGGTCATGCATGTATTCTTTTTTCAAAGTGTTCTGTTATCCAGATTTTGTAACAAATCGCTTCATTTCTGCATCATAACTATGATTAAAAAGTTGAGAAGTGTGTGTCGATGAGCGAGTATGTAACACACCGCGGAAGCGAAAATAACACTACTGTCAGTTGATTGCTCGAAACAATGTCGGATGAGTATTCTTCAAAGACCTATAAATTCAAGAACAATGAATTCTAGGAAATTGGCATCAAAAGAACACACTGACATTGGAAAATGAGAGCAACGCTCAAATATATTAATTAATCAAGAACAAAGCAAAGCTAAATATCGGAATTTGGGAAACAAATAAAAGAACTTTTGAACTTAAAAGTAATTAGAAAGACTAAAAGTCCACATTTCTCTCCAGCCTTTATGGTAAACAAACACTCTAGAGCAGAAAAAAGGAAAGAAAAGAATGGTGGTTAACTACAAAATGTTAAATGACCATACTAAAGGAGATGGGTATCTATTACCTAACAAAGAGCAATTACTCCAAAGAATTGGAGGAAAAAATTATTATAGTAGTTTTGACTGCAAGTCAGGATTCTGGCAAGTAAGATTAGATGAAAACTCCATCGAATTAACTGCATTCACCTGTCCACAAGGACATTTTGAATGGATAGTTATGCCCTTTGGGCTAAAGCAAGCACCTGCTATTTTCCAAAGACATATGGATGAAAGTTTATCAAATGACTACTCATCATACTGTGCAGCCTATGTAGACGATATAATAGTCTTTTCTGAAACAGAACAAAACCATCATATACATGTTACTAATATCTTAAAAAGATGCTTAGAATATGGAATAATCCTGAGTAAAAAGAAAGTGCAACTATGTAAAACACAGATAAACTTTTTAAGATTAACTATAGACCGAGGAAAACTAGTCTTGCAACAGCATATAGGAATTCACATTAGCGAATTTCCTGACCAGCTTCAAGATAGGAAAACAATAGAAAGGTTTTTAGGATTGCTTAACTATATCTCTAGATATTATCCAAGAATAGCAAACTTAAGACACCCTTTACAAGTAAAATTTAAAAAAGGAAGTAAAATGGTCCTGGACAGACCAAGATACTGAGACAGTAAGAAAAATAAAAAATCAAGTAAAAAACCTTCCCGACCTCTATAATCCTAGTCCAGAAGATCAACCTATCATTGAATGCGATGCCTCAGATCTATACTGGGGAGGTATATTAAAAGCAAAAACCCCAGAGGACAAAGAACTGATATGTAGATATTCTTCAGGAACTTTCAAACCTGCAGAAACAAGGTATCATAGTAATGAAAAAGAAATTCTTTCTTTAATAAAAACAATCAAAGCTTTTAAAGTTTATCTATTGCTTTACAAATTTTTAGTAAGAACAGACAATAAAAATGTTTCCTATTTTATTAAAAACATCCATAAAAGGAGATTATAAACAAGCCATATTAGTCAGAGATGGCAAGGAGATATTGCTCATCGGAGTCATATCTCCTTGCTTCATCTTTCCATATATTCGTTCTAGCTTTCTGAGCTGGGTTTCTTTTTCGAGCATTTCTCCCTTTAATTGAAGTATCTAATCTTCAATATCTTCTTTCGTACTCATCTTTGGATGTCTTTCTTGATACCTGAAAATTCTCTTGACATAAGATTAGCGACTACGTTCTTATTTCCAGATATATGTTCTATATCAAAATTATAATATTGCAACCATTGTTGCCATCTCTGACTAATCTGGCTTGTTTATAATCTCCTTTTATGGATGTTTTTAATAAAATAGGAAACATTTTTATTGTCTGTTCTTACTAAAAATTTGTAAGGCAATAGATAAACTTTAAAAGCTTTGATTGTTTTTATTAAAGAAAGAATTTCTTTTTCATTACTATGATACCTTGTTTCTGCAGGTTTGAAAGTTCCTGAAGAATATCTACATATCAATTCTTTGTCCTCTGGGGTTTTTGCTTTTAATATACCTCCCCAGTATAGATCTGAGGCATCGCATTCAATGATAGGTTGATCTTCTGGACTAGGATTATAGAGGTCGGGAAGGTTTTTTACTTGATTTTTTATTTTTCTTACTGTCTCAGTATCTTGGTCTGTCCAGGACCATTTTACTTCCTTTTTTAAATTTTACTTGTAAAGGGTGTCTTAAGTTTGCTATTCTTGGATAATATCCAGAGATATAGTTAAGCAATCCTAAAAACCATTCTATATTTTTCCTATCTTGAAGCTGGTCAGGAAATTCGCTAATGTGAATTCCTATATGCTGTTGCAAGACTAGTTTTCCTCGGTCTATTGTTAATCCTAGAAAGTTTATCTGTGTTTTACATAGTTGCACTTTCTTTTTACTCAGGATTATTCCATATTCTAAGCATCTTTTTAAGATATTAGTAACATGTATATGATGGTTTTTTTCTGTTTCAGAAAAGACTATTATATCGTCTACATAGACTGCACAGTATGATGAGTATTCATTTGATAAACTTTCATCCATATGTCTTTGGAAAATAGCAGGTGCTTGCTTTAGTCCAAAAGGCATAACTATCCATTCAAAATGTCCTTGTGGACAGGTGAATGCAGTTAATTCGATGGAGTTTTCATCTAATCTTACTTGCCAAAATCCTGACTTGCAGGCAAAACTACTACAATAATTTTTTCCTCCAATTCTTTGGAGTAATTGCTCTTTGTTAGGTAATAGATACACATCTCCTTTAGTATGGTCATTTAACATTTTGTAGTTAACCACCATTCTTTTCTTTCCTCTTTTCTGCTCCGAGTGTTTGTTTACCATAAAGGCTGGAGAGAAATGTGGACTTTTAGTCTTTCTATTAAGTCCAAAAGTTCTTTTATTTGTTTCCCAAATTCTTCTCTATCTTGTGGAGAATATTGCATTGGTTTTGATTTTATAATTTTAGTAGAATCTATTAATTCTATCGTAGCAGTAAATTTTCCTTTATTGATTCTATTGTCTAAAGGATGTTCGGAACAAACATTATCTAATAGGTTTTCTATGTTTTGTAGGGAATTTAAAGTGTGAAGAAGCGACTCTTCCGACTCTTCCTCCTCCTCAAAAGTGGAAATGTCATACCTATCCGTGATGGGTGTGACATTTTCAGGATTAGGGGTGGGTAAAGTAGTACCTAGCTTTTTACTGGCTAAAAACCCTTCTTGGCCATGAAAATAGGTTTCATTTATTTTCTTAATGCTTATGGTTGTTGCATTATGGTGGAAGGTGATTGTATCTTTGTATTGAGCAAAAGGCTCGTATAATCTACAGAAGTTATTTCCTAAAATGATATCTCCTGTAGTATTTACTTGGTAGAGTGTGGGTATTACAAAGGTAACTCCACTAATTTGTACTTGTATTTGTTCTGTTATCCAGATTTTGTAACAAATCGCTTCATTTCTGCATCATAACTATGATTAAAAAGTTGAGAAGTGTGTCTATGAGCGAGTATGTAACACATCGCGGAAGCGAAAATAACACTACTGTCCGTTGATTGCTCGAAACAATGTCGGATGAGTATTCTTCAAAGACCTATAAATTCAAGAACAATGAATTCTAAGAAATTGGCATCAAAAGAACACACTGACTATTGGAAAATAAGAGCAACGCTCAAATATATTAATTAATCAAGAACAAAGCAAAGCTAATTATCGGAATTAAAATGTCTCTAATTATATAGGGTTCCTACGACTTGGAAAACAAGTCAAAACCTTCTCAAAATAACCCTAGTCTATATAGTAACCTAATCAAACTATAAAACATCAAAATAACACCCTAATCAACTTCTATAATAAAAATAAGACATATTTATAATAAATTACAAAAATAATAAAATAATAACAAATAAAAATAATTATAATCAAATCCTAACTTATAATAATCATTTCCCTGCATCAGTATGCAACTATTCATGCATTGATAGTGGTACCGAACAGCCACTTCGGGCTTCTAGGGATAACACATACATTGATCTCTACAGATTATGTTAGAATTCCAATTTGTCTGCAAATGACAAATACTGACTAGTAGACTAATGCTCAGACTAGTGATAAAACTTTACACATGAGAATGAGACCAAAAGACTGCAAAGCGGAATTTTATCACTTAAAATAAGAGGTGTGCTTCTGCAAGAGTGAGTTGAGTACATACGGCTCTTCATGTATTCATACATGCATAGAAGCGCCTGAACATGCATATGCATAGTACAGATACATAAATATGCAAAACACACAAATTTTTGTGCCAACAAATATCATCGAATTACTCCTTACCACCCATGTGCCCATACTAAGGATTTCAGATTACAGCTTCACATTTCTCATTCATATGTGAACGTATTCATACTCCTTATTTGTTGGGACATAGTGTTGATTGGGGTAGTGGAGGTGAATCATTGAGCTAAATTGACAAGGGTGATTGGCAAAAGTTTGTGGTTCTAGATTCACTACCTTTTACTTTGTTTCCTTACATGTGTGATGGTGCTGATGAAGCCAAAAGAGGGTGGAAAAGGCCCAATGCATTTTATTTCAAATGTACCTAATCTTCAAATGCATAAGATATAAGGGGAATGATTAATAGAGGTAAATTTGCCTCTATTGCAGTTAGAGAATATGATTAAACTGTCCGGATCATAAACATGTTGCTAAGTTTCACATATACTCCCTCCATCCAGAAATGATCTTCCTACTTTTTTTGTTGTCGATACGAAGGTACTTTGAGCAATAATTTTAGGTTAATTTTTCATCCTAATGAACATCTACAAATTGTTATTGCTAGTAATGACGAATGATAATGATGTATCAATGACAAGTTTAAAATTTCTATTTGTAGAAGTAAATTAACCTAAATTTATTGCTCAAAGTATCTTTTGTAATAACAACAAAAAATGTGTGACAATCATTTCGGGAACGGGGGGAGGGGGGTATATAAAAGGTATGGCCATCCCACTCCCATTCAAGCCGTCTCCCTAGACACAACTTCCTTGTCATTGAATGATAATTGGTGTCCGCAAGTAATGGGTCACAAGAAATAATATGCAGAGTGAAAGCAATTTAATAAATTCCTGAGCAAAATGCTGAGTCTCACCTCTTTCTTGCTTAGAAACCCAACCCGAGAAGAACTATTCCCAGATATTCTCTGCAAATCCCTGTCTGCATTATGCCAGAATCAGTTCTGCGAACAGCTTGACGTAATAAATGCAATGAGTCTACTAGTGATGCTGCAATGTAATTTGTTTCGAAGATTCATTTTAACTTATTTAGTAGATGTAAGTATACTATTCAAACTTTGAGATGGATCCACAAATTAGAGGTCTGCAATGTACTTTCCAAAATGTTTGCAGGCCAATAGAGATAGCTAGCACCATACGCCTAAGCTCTTGGTATTTCCCTCTAATAGAGACCTTGGGTCTTCAAAACTGCATATAACCACTCAGATTTTAGCTTATTTGGAATTGTTTTCTTTCTTCAAGCTGAGCCCACAGACCATAGTTCACCCTTCCACTTTCTAAACGATGACACTAGTTCCCATTAATCCTGCTTAGAAGGCAATATGCCTAACGTATGTCAAGCTAAAGTCCTAGTCACCTACAAACTATTGTAAGATTATTAGCGGGGCGCAGGAAGGAAAATCAAAAGGAGGAGAAATTACTAAAATAAATACGGTCCATTCTCAAAGTTGAACTTGAATGGAGCTGGGATTCTTCCGCTTAGATATTTCATTCCAGGAGGACCAGGACTCTTTTAAGATTAGGCCCAATAAGCAATGGAGTTCTGCTCTCTCCAATACAGCAAACAACATCCACAAAATCCTCTGTTCTTCATCACAGCCAAATCAGTGATAGAGGACAAGAAGCATATCTATGGCCAAAAGTTGAAACTTAGGAATTACACAAAACAGTTCACACTACACCATTTCAGTAAGCAAAATAAATAAATAGGTGGTCAGGTGGTTCACCATGTTTCCCCCATAGTCCAGAAGTATCTGATGAGTTCGCATGCCTACTATGAACTTGTAGCAAGTATTTATTCATGGTACACAAGATCAGAAATATATGCACTGAACTCTTAATGAAGAAAGTAGATTGGTTAGAACAAATAAAGCAAATAGAACAAAATAATCCTGCAGGTCAACCCCATGTCTATTGTTCGGACTAAATTTATGAATCAAACTGAGAAGGGTTTCCAGAACATATAACTTAAAAGCATCATGGAGGGTTAAAAAAAAAAAAAAAAAACTTTTAATCTGCTATGGGGGTGTGCTTTTCTGGCATCCCTATGGGCCAACATAATGGGGATGTTTAGGGTCTGGCACCTTGTCTAACTAGAATGATAAGCCCGTCTCCTGAGAGCAATGTAGATGGAGGGAGTGAATCACCAATCAACGCGGGAGAAAGCATATAAAAGAATCAAAGGATTTTTTACAGAGGAACTTTGAAGAAAAGTGTTTATAGGGAAGAAAGGGAACTGATGCAGTGAGCTTTCTCTCTGTGTATGTGTGTGTGTATAGGCTTTCAAAGAATCACGAACGGTGCATCTTCATTTTGTTTGCGTAAACCACATCTGTTGAATTTATGTTTAGGAAGACCCCCCTCCGATTTCTTTACTAATCTCTTCTGCTTAAATCTTCAGTTTCTTTCATAAAAGAGCACAACTACCAGGAAAAAAAATCTAACAGAGAGTAAGATAATAACAACAACAACATTAAAAATAAAGATGATGAGACATTGCAATTACCTGTCATGAAGAGCAAACAAAACTCCATCTGAAGAACGGGAAACATCAATCTCTATACAGTCTACTTGAGAATCAAGTGCAATTTGATATGCAGCCATCTGGTCAGAAAATGAATAATTTAGTTTTGTAGTTCACAACACTAGCTAGAACCAAACGAGAAGGTCGAAAGTATTTAGGAATTGGAACTTCCAATCAAAATGGAACAACTAATTTTTTTTTGCAAGATTGCTAATGTTATAGATGAATTTCTTACTTGGACAGTGCTTCGGTTGAAGTAAACATAAATAGTCTCACAAACAAACAAACAGTCAAAAAAAAATGGTATTCTTTCTATTTCTTTTTTTTTCATTTTCTTTCCGATGAAGGAATAGATGAGAAGGAAAAGACAGTTGAGGGACAAACCGTCCATCAAGGGAGGAAAAATAAAAAATACCATGGAGAAAAGAAAAGGAACTGAGACAACTATTTCAAGCAGATTAAAAAAAAAAACACTATATACTCCAGCAACCAAGGGTTTTCTGATGTTTATTTGTTTGTTTGTTTGTTTTTAAAAATGCAGCAACTAGTCGTAACTGCTATAGGACAGCTCTCCGGTTCCCTGCTCAAATCCGTCTAAAGCCGCCAACGCTGCAGCCCAATAAAAAGTGAGCTTCCATCTGAAGAAAGGGCGTAGCCAATACTCATCCAAGAGTCTTAGCAACTCACAGCAAAGTCACCAAGAGATTCTTATCAAATAGCTTTGGCCACAACACATCGTGCACATGTCCGTTGACATAAGCCTTAAGAAAACTACCAAGAAGTGACCCTATAATTGGGATTCAACTGACTATTCACTTATCATTATTACAAAAAGCTCTATTAGAAAGACTATCAAGAAAGGCAACTCGTTGGCTTCACATTCATACAGATATCTAGCAAGCTGTAAATTCTTCAAAATAGAATCCCAAAATTCATGAGAAAGCTAGAGAATGGAAAATTGTGATGAAGAAGTCTGAAGAGACGGGGACAAGAAATAAAAAAAGGATCGGGTCCAACCCGGTGATTTTCCCTAGGTGAACTGATGCATTCACGGTAAGAAAACAAATATGCCGACAGACAAAGTGAAGAAAAGAATGGATTAGTCACCATGTGACTTGAGTAAGTCGAAGGAGAAAAGATCGAAGGTCCCAACCATCACTTTGACTCCTCAGAAAATGAATAGACTTGCTTCCATAACAATCCGTCATCCTCCCAAGGCTAACAAACAATCTTCCACACCACTATATGATTCTTATCTTACCCACCTCATCTACCCTCACCCACAAAGAACATGATCCTTTTTTCATTATTTTCAGTTCTTCACTGAGAACCTAAAATCGAGAGGTAATTAGCCAGGGTAATAAAATGACAGGATTCAATTCCAACCATCCAATTTTTTAGAAACATTCGCAACTACCAGGTCCCAAAGACGACCACCCAAGGGTCCCATCCACCCAAGAGGTTTACATAAGTAAATGGCCAGTCCTTAATGGAAGAACCCGACAAGGGAAGCTTACCCCTGCAGTACTTAAGCCTCCAAACAGACCAGACTAAACTGCATTTGGCCCGATTGATTTTTATGCCAATATAAACTCAAAGACCCAACAGCATAAGAAATTTCCTAAACCCCCAAAACTCAATCAATTTAACCCATGTTCTCACATTTAAAATCATCATACTCGGAATATTGACCAGTAAGGCAAGAAGAAACGGGAACAAAGGTCCCTCTGCCAAGTCCACAAGAGATCTTAAACCAATCTTCATTTCGTTTATAACATAACAAAGTAGGACGTGAAGGACACACATCCGCTAATCCACCTGTGCCACCTTTACCTAAAAGCCTAATTCTCTTCTGGCTGCTGCACCTAGTCCCGCCACTACCCCTGTCAAAATGCTGAAGATGGGTAGAGTATTAGGCATCGCACCATGAACACGTAGAAATAGTAATACTTTGTATATGTTTATCCCATCTTCAGAGTACGTTCGTCTTCCAATACTTTTCAATTCGAGCCGGAATTTATTAGTAAAGAACAAGACAAAAGTTCATAGTTATAGGATTTGTATAATATATTCCAACAGCCATTGTCTAGTATTATGATTTCATTGATGTCAATGGTATTGGGAAACAAAAAGTATAAAGATAATCAAGTGTATTTAACTCCCTTAAGGGTATAATGATAAACTAGGTAACTAAAGTATTGGACTCATAAGCAGACAGAAATTTGAGATGGCTAAAGAAGGAAAGCACAACAAAAAAAAATAAACAGAGAGTAACAAAATGTAAACACTAATAACTAAAGAAAGAAATATATGCAAGTGCTTGCATGTGCATTCGTTACTAGGCTTACAGCCATAAGGGCCCAAAGGAAAATGCTTAGCCCTCCTATAGATGGAACATGTGTATATTTAGCATGCTAAAATGTCAACAAATTTTGTCAGCAACGGTGAAAACAGGATGCATACTGTGTTTGGGAATGCCGTGGAAGAGTCACCACCATGAGCACACACTAAAGGAGGATTATTCAACCAGCTGCACCTCTTCAGTTGCATCTGCATAAACATGGGAAAGAAATAAAGTGATGGAACGGCTGCTGGACTGCATGAGGACTGAATCCTAACCCATAAACTAAATAGAAGCACCGATCATTATCCAGTCACAAGTCTGTTCGTTAGTAATAAGTTGAAATAATCATCAATGAATCAATGTAACGAAAAAAATAATACTTCCTATTCATTATAAAATGACGGTCATTTTCTAGCAAAAGTACCAAATCAAACTCTATTAGAGGTCAACTTCCTTAATTTCCCGGAAATTTGGAAAAGTGGCTTTCATTTGGGATAGAAAGGAGTAACATTTTACATTCTTGAAAGTCAACCGCTTCACCTAACATTTACATTTTCGGAAATTATGAAAAAGAGAAATGCGTGATCTTGTAATACAATATTGGTTATACAAAGAGGAGGAAGCATGTTTTTCTTTTTTCCTGCCAGATTCTCCATCCCAGTCACAAGCATATATCTTTCACATACTACCTCCGTCCCAAAATGATCTTCACACCTTTTTCGTCATTACTACGAAGGAACTTTGAACAATAATTTTAGGCTAATTTAATTATCCAAATGAAAATCTAAACTTGTTATTTTGATAGTATTATTGATGGTGCATCAATAAAAGGTTTTAGATTTTCACTAGTATAATTAAATCAACCTATAATTAGTGATCAAAGTTTCCTTCGTAGTAACAACGAAAAAAGTGTGAATATCATTTTGGGACGGATGGAGTATTATAACAAAAGCAAGTTAGTATCTTATACTCCATGGCTACTTCACTGTATACATGCACCTGCTGAATCAAAATCTTTCAGTTCATAAGATATCAGTCTGGGGCATGTCAGCAAACGTTAAACTTTCTATTACTCAGTTATTGATTCCTAACCCCCTATTTTGGCTTCTAATGGCACCCTATACCTGACAGTATGCCAGTATGTTCAACTTCAAATATATTACATATATATATATATATATTCAGTTTGTGACCATGCAATCAAGTACATACGAACCCGTATCTCGAGAAAAATGGAAGGGAGAGCCCGAAATGTTCATTATTCAAGTAGAAGAAACAGCAAAGATGGTGGCCAAGCAGTGGTGGGAAAGACACCCACGTTCGTTTCTAAGCCTTGAATAAAGAGATGTTCCCAACTGCTAGCTTAATGATGCCCTCAGTATTTCACTCGACTTGATAATCCACTAAGAAAGTTTTACAACACCAAAATTAAGAACTGATTTATATATGGTTGAAAAGGAGAAAACTACGCTGTGGGCTTCAGAATGGAAACCCCATTAATCACATGAAGGTGGTCCCTCTTTCCCTGAGCCTATTGAAGGATGGTACTAAGAACTTGATCAATCGTTTTACATGCATTCTTTCACCCTCTTCAACACACCCCCCCCCCCCAACTCATATTGAAAAAGAATGTACAATATTCATTGTACTCCCACATCCAGGTGATTAGTACTCCCTCTGTCCGGGAAAGTTTGTCCCATTTTGACTTTTTATGGTCAACGTAAATGAATTTTGACCAAACAATAGTGTCAATCTAATGATCACAATGAAATTCTAAAAGTTGTTATTGATAAATCACTAAATCACTTAATGATTTATCAATTACAACTTTTAGAATTTTACTAGAATGATTAGATCGACGCCAATGTTTGGTAAAAGTTCATTGATTTGACCATAAAAAGTCAAAATGGGACAGAGGAAGTATGTAAAATTACATCCCACCAGGCCAAAATGAATCCTTAATAGTCACAGGCAGGTATCCCCTTCCCCTTATTTTCAACATATTCCTAATTGTAATAATTTGATCAATCAATTTACGAGCATTCTTCCACCATCCACCCATACTTATAACAAAATAAACAATTTCAGCATACTTCAATTTTACAAATACATTCATAGACATTAAATCGAAAAGAAAAATGTAATAATTGATCAATCATGATATATAATTCCTAGTAGTGAAATCGAAAAACCATAGTTGGGTGAGAAATCGAGGACGAAGTGTACCTGATTGAAGCGTCTGAGTTTGAAATGAAAGTAAAGAGGGGGGAGGATCGCAATGAAGGCGAGGGTGAAGAGAGCGAATCGAAAGATTAACTTTCTGGAAGTGAATCCTACTCTTAGTATGTGTCTCAAACTCATCTTCCCATCCCGATCCCGCCATTGCCCTTGTAAATGTCTCCTCCTTTGCGTTCTTGAATCAGATTTCATTGTTCTACAGTCTACTGCACTAACATTTGCTTGTTCGATTGGGGGTGTTCGGGTAATGTAAGACTGCCTCCATCAATGAACACCCCAACCCAACGAGTCAAGGTCTCCCGTACAACCACGTGTGCAATTTTCTGGGTAGGAAATGATCTAACGGTTCATAGTTTTTAAGATTAATATTCTATTAATATTATTCAAACATATCAACGGCTAGATTACTTGTACCATAGAGAGTGGGCACAAAGTAGTACAAAAAATCTGGACTTCAACCCAACCCAACAATTAAATATTATTTCTTTATCTTCCACATATACTACCCTACAACCTCAACCCAACTTCTTTATTTTATACTCCCATCAACAACCCAACCCAATCCAACCCAACCCAACTCAACATTTATTATTATTCTTTATTTATTTTATTACTTTTTACCAAATACTTAATTTCTATTGTCTCTATTTGTTTTGTATAAATTATTAATTAATATATGTCCACCTCAAAATAAATAAATTTATTAAACATAAAATTAAACTTAGAATTAAATTCGAAATAAATACATTGCGAAACTAAAAATACAAATACATAAATAGAAATTACATATTTAGTTATCATGGCCAATTTTTTTTTCATATGTGCTCAATCAAATCATTTCTCAGAGCTATGTGAGCTTCTCTATTACGAAGTTGCTCTCTGTTGGTCATATATGTGGATAAACTTGATATTCGTTGAGTGGAGTATTGAAAATGTTGGTTGTCATCTTCTTCAACCAATTCTTCTATAGGCGGGTCGATATCTTCTTCAACTCCATTTCTTCTTATCCTCTTGCGATTAGTAGGCTTATCATTTATAAATTCTGTAGGATCATAATAATTCTGGTATGTGTCTCGTTCATCCTCTACAATTATATTGTGCATAATGATGCAAGCCATCATCTAGTTCTCCTACGAAAGGTTATGTGAATTATTGAATTTTTGATGGGACAATTCATCATGACTAACTTCAAAAATATATTTGTATATGTGAAATGTGATCAGTAAAGTTCAGCAGTAAAGTCATTAGAAATATCAGAAGAAGATGATGCCTTACCTTTTCCTTTCCTTTTTGCTGAGTCTCTACCTTCAGGACGATGAATTGCTGAACTATCACTAATTGGAGTTTTTGGGTCTGAAGGGATTTGATGCTCCCCGTCTTCTTCAGTTCTTGATTTCTTTGAGCTGCCACCACTTTCTTCATTACTTTCCTCATACTCAAACGGGTACGTGTAGCATTGCGATTAAGATTTAACTCCCACTTGGGATATTTCTCATAACTTCTTCAAATACATGCAAATTAGTAAATTTGCAACCACCGACCTCATAAATTGTGTGAGCTTCTCTCTATGTCTTTCTTGCTCATTCCCCTCCTTCTTCGACTGTATGCTTCCTGATATGCAGCAACCCATTTGCTTACAGTTTCGCTAAGTCGTCTTTGACGACTCCTCATCACCTGGATATTTCTATTGTGTATTAGTTCCTCTGGATTTTCGGCACGAGCTTGATCGAACAATTTTTCACTTTTGACCATACTACTTCGCGCTTTTGGTTATTTCCTTTCACGCTGCCTTCACTTACAAAAACTCAACTCGACATTAGGGCTACGTCTTCTTTCACTGTCCAATTCGTAGATTTTGGCTCTTTTTCAGAGTCAGGTTGTGTCGGTTCAAAATCTTGAAATAAAATTTGAGAAATATTTTTGGAGCCTTGGACAGGTGTAGGAAATATATTATGATTTGAAGAAATTTGAGAGTTTGGATCATTTCCAAAATCGAAAAAAGTGTTCCGATTTGTAGAATTTTGAGAATAATAGTCAGAATTTGGGTAATTTTGAGAGTTGAGATATTCTTGAGGATTTGAAAAAATGGAATCATCAGGATCCATAGTAGAATGATAATTTATGGAATTTTGGAAAGTAAAGTAAAGAAAATGATGATTTTGTAGTGAAATAAAATAGTAAAATGAGATTGTGTGTCAAAATGTATAAGACTGAACTCTATTTATAGTGAATGAAAAAATAAATTTTTTGGTGATTTTAGTTTTTTTTTTTTAATAAAAGATAAATATAATTTGTCCTATATAAAATGTTATCTAAATGAATTGAGCAAATATTGTCTAGGCCAATAGTAAAATGACAAGTGGCCACCAAATGGGAAAGAACATGTTCAAGAAAAGGGTTGGTCATCCGACCATGGTCGGGGTGTTTGGCCCGGCCACTCCCTCTTTTTCATTTTTTTTTCTTTTGTCTTTAGTGGAAGGCCACTCCATGTGGTCATTGATGGAGGTAGTTTAAATTCGGGGGAGGTGGTTGGGGTAGGGGAGGGGGGGAGTGTTGTTCTCCTAAGGGCATCTCCAATGGTAGATACCAAAGGAGTTAAGATCTCCAACAATAAAAATTGAAGGTACTATTTTTTTATTTTTTTGAAAGAGTTAAGCAAAGTACCAAATTTGTTACCAAGCTTAACTCTTCCTTAGCATGCGCATGGAGTGAGTTTCTGGCTATAAATTATCTAGAAATTGTCCCCCATAGTCATGGTGCATTTTTATTTTTTATTTTTTGTCTTTTCGTTCTTTTACTTCATTTGGTTTGTTTTGTTCTTTTTTTTTCTCTATCTTTAAATTTGAACCATTTTTTTCTCAAAGCTGTTGCAATCCGTGACTTGTCTAGTTTTTATTTTATTTTTATTTAAAAAAAAAACTTTTTGCAATTCTTTGAAATGTTTTGTTTTTTTTCTTCCTTTTTGACAGGAATGAAAATATGCCACGTGTCAACATAAATTTTTCTTTAAAAAAAAAAATATTTAATTATTATTTAAAGTTATTCATATTTGATTATTAAAAATATTTAATTAATGAAAATATTTAAATGTAAAAAAAAATATAAAAATCAAACTTGATTTTGATACCTACCATTGGATATACTAATACTTTTTACATATGTATCAAAATTTGATTATGATACCTACCATTGGAGATGAGAATTTGGTACCCAATGAATAGTGTACCAAAGGTATCAAATTTTGATTTTGATACCTTTGCTTAACTTTTCCCATTGGAGATGCCCTAAGTTCCCCGGTCTAAGCAAAAATGTAGAGAAAAACCATACACTCCCTTAACAATCCACACTCCTACCTTTGATCACTATTTAACCAGTGTGTAGTGAGTGCTCTTTATAAAATACCACACACTCCCATAGCAACTCCCACCACTACCTTTGATCACTCAGTAACCCGTGTGCTCTTGATTACATGACTAAATTGTTGGGTTTCGAAGTAACATGCGCAGCGGAATTTAGCATTTAAATTTTTTTTATGAAACCCAAAGCCCATAGATCCATTCATATGATTAAGTCAAATACAACATAATGAATACTAGAATACTAACCCTTGATGCCTTTGACTTTCTGCAACCTTGAATTCGATAGAGACTTGAAAACTTGATCACGATCATAGCAAGAATCACGAACTTTGAAGATGATAATTTTCACCCTCTAGCGGTATCCACACCACGAACGAATATCAAGAACACTTGATCTTAGTTGCTAGACCAAAATTGTGAAACACGTTTTCACAATTAATATGAACTATATGGAATATTATTTGTGTATTATTTTGTTCTTCAATCTAGGATGTGTTAGAACAAAATAAAACTCTCTCAAACTCTTTAGAGACTTGCACAAAATCTTGGAACAAGTTATGGCCGAATTTTGGTCTTTTTATATAAGTAAGACCTATTCCAAATAGGAAACTCGTGTTTAAACCCGTCCAAAATTCTTTTCCAAATCAAATCAGGAAATCTGTCCCGACACACTGTGCGGCCGCCCAAAAGCTGGTGTGCGGTCGCCCAAACATGTGCGGCCGCCCATCCTCTTTTGTACGGTCGCCCAATGGGTCCAGTCAGCCATAATTTCCAATATAGTCCTTTTTAAGATTCGTTCTATTGTGTGTGACCCTCTAGGATTATACTAAGTTTGCAATGAGTTCAAACATGAAGCCATAAGATATGATTAGGTTCTAGCAAACCGTCATACCTACCCAAATAGTATAACTAGATACAAGTTCGCATTCCTTTTAGAACATGTCATAATCCCTTTGTCCCGATGTCATTGAACACAAGTCATGGTCAATAAGTCAACTTGTATTGTTCAATACTTTCTCGATTCCGAATATGTTGATAATATAAATGACATTGATCCAATCAATCCATTTGAGTTTGGTCAAACATTTTACCAACATCATTCCTTCGAGGGGCCCAAGCTTGACATCTCTCCGAAGAAGGACAAATCCAATTAGCTTATTATTCTTCCCTACGTGAATCCGATTATGCCAATCATACCCTTTATAACTACCGTGTTAAGGCAGCGTTTGAATATGTCAAACATAATATTCATCAAGTGGAAGACTATAATAACTTCATATCTAAGGATTCAAATGACATAACTAATATAAGATTTATATATGACATAGACCATGACATAAATCTCATACAACGGGTCATGTCCAGTACCTTGTTCCAAACAAGTACCTATAAATCTAACATGATCATCCCATGATCATTTAGCCTTTATAGTAGTGCTTAACAAGCTCTAGGGACGAAGATTATTATAATTAAACATGAGCAACAATAATAATCTTATCATCTCTTTATCATCATGAATAAAATGATAACTTATACAACGTTTAACAAACGTGCTTAGGGCACCAACACCAACAATCTCCCACTTTCCCTAGGCCCAATCTATAGGTATCCAATACCCATGGACCTAATATGACCATCATGTTTAGCTTATGGAAGTTCCTTTGTTAGCGTGTCTGCAACGTTATCATTACTTGGTACTTTGCATATATTTACGTCTCCTTTATCAATGATTTCTCGAACGATAAGAAAACGCCTAAGTATGTGTTTGGATTTAGGATGTGCTCTTGGTTCCTTTGATTGATTCAATAGCACCACTATTGTTACTAATAAGGTCTATTGGATTAGCAATACTAGGAATCATCTCAAGTTCTCCAACGAACTTCTTAATCCAAACAGTTTCCATCGCAGCATCCAATGCAGCAATATACTTAGTTTTAGTCATAGAATTAGTGACTGTACTCTGCTTGGAACCATTCCAACTTACAGTTCCACTATTTGACATATGCACAAAACCTTATTGCGATCTATTATCATCTTTGTTGGTTTAGAAGCATGCATCCGAGATCATCTTCCATACCTTCATAGATCATAAACGAATCTTTAGTCCTTCTAAAGTACTTTAAGAATCGCTCTCATAGCCATCCAGTGAATCTCACCGGTGTCGGATTGATATCTACTCGTCATGCTCTAAGCATTAGATATATCCGGCTTAGTACTTATCATGGAATCAGGGATCCAATTGCCGAAGCAAATGGCATCTCATTCCTTTTCTCATGCTCATCTTTTGTCTTTAGGACATTGAGTCTTGCTTAGAGAAAATCCATGTAACACTGACAAATGTCCTTTCTTAGAATTTTCCTTGCGGAATCTTCTTATGACTTTGTCAATGTATGTACATTGGCTTTAAACCATTTAGCTTCCTTGATCTATCTCTATAGATCTTAATGCCAATGACTTATGCGGCTTCATCCATATTCTTCATTGCGAAACACTTTCTTAATCAAATCTTTACAGACTAAAGTGTAGGAATGTCGTTTCTAATGAGCAATATGTCATCCACATATTAGATAAGGAATAGCACCATGCTCCCACTAATCTTCTTGTTTCATCTTCGTTCTTGATCAAGCCAAACTCTATGACTTATCAAAACGGAGATTCCAACTCCCAAAAGCTTGCTTCAATCCATCCAATGAATCTTCACAACTTTCATACATTTTTAAAATTTTCTTGACTATCAAAACCTTTAGGTTGTATCCAATACATCCTTAAGTGAGTTCCCGTTGAGGAACATTTGTTTTGACATCATTTTGTCAAATTTCATATTCCAAATATGAACATGTGACTATGAAAATTCTAATAAGTTTCTTGCTACCCATGTAAGTTTTTTCCAAAAAAGTCATTCATCTCCTTTGGTTTTTACACCTTAGGTTAGAATGATCAAGTTCCAAACTTGATTATTATACATGAATTGCCTTTTAGATTTTATGACTCCAAGCCATTAATCTAAATGTGGAGTTGATATTTCATCTCTGATAGGTGGTAAATACTTCATTCTAAATGAACTTTACCTCAATACTTTCTATTTCGAAATATCTAATATTTCTTTTAATAGATTGTATTTTATCATTTGTGCAAGTACTTGTATATCTTGAACGGATTTTCACAACCCCTTATGAAAACTTGTTCAACTTCCATCATAGGTTAAATACTATTTTCTAGGTCTCGAACCATTCGAGATATATTTTACTCCTACTGATTCTTTTAGAGATAAACCTTTTATCTAGAAAAGTATCATCATAAGCAACAAACTATTTGTTTCTTATGAGTAAAATTTTATCCTCAAGTTTCTTTAGGATATCCCATGAAAATATATTTATTAGATTTAAATGTGAGTGTGTCCCAGACAACTCCTTTCCAAAAGGTCTCACCATCTTAAATCTTTATGAAAGACAAATCCAGTTTTTCTTTCACCTTTTAACCTCTTTTGATGGAACTCAAATTAGTGTAATCATAGTGGTTTCAAATACATAACCCCAAAACAAATAATCGAAGATCATTCTGACATTGTCATCTAATGAACCATACCTAATAAGGTTCTTATACTTCCATGTAGACACATCATTTAGAATGATGTTCTTAGTGAAGTTAATTTGTGAAACCATTTCACAACTTTAATGATGACTGTCAAATTCTTGGTTCAATTATTCATCATCATGATCCAATCAGAATCTTTGAATAGTTTTACCAAGTATAATCAAAATTCTCTTTTAGCATTGCTTCTTAATGCACCATATACATCAAAATGTATTAGGTCGACTAAGATATTAGCTTTTTACCAATCATAGTAAAAGATGTCTTGGTCCAAGTAAATAAGTTTGCATAAATCATATGATTCCAAATCATATGACTTTAAAACTCTGTCCCATGGAATTTTAGATATGCATTTCTCATTTATTTGATCAAAACAATGATGCATAAAGAATTTTAATTATTTATGTTATAGCCTTTATTACTTTGTTCTTCAAGATTTAGGATATAAGATTTATTTATATGATAACATTGAAGTAAATCATAATAAATAAAGCACCTTTCTTATTCCAAATAAGAAATAAATATCCTTCATTATCTTATAACAAAATAATATTTCCTACTTCATTAGTAAAGCCACTTTACAAGTGTTCTATGAATAATGTTGTAACTCTTGCATCATTACCATTCATAGATCAACCTTTACTATACGTAGTCTTTCAATTTACTAATTATTTTGGTATCCAATACTCAATAATTAAATTTAGAAAGATTAATTTATAACATAAATATCCCAAGTGGTAGTCCCACTACCATTTTCTTTTATTGATCATCCAGAATTTTGACTACAATTCTAAATGGTCAATCCAATTGCCATTTCACCAAATTGCTTCAATTAGAGTTATTATTTTAACCATAATTATTTCCTTTAGTTTTGACAACGCTTGTCTTACTTTTCTTTTGGCACTTGGCCCTTTTCCATCATAACCATGAGCATTGGAGAACCTTTCTCCACTTTCTTCATCTCCGCAGTTTTAAGCATATCATGCAACTCGGAGAAATTCTTTATTCATTCCATATATGTTATAGTTCATCACAAAGTGATTATAACTCTTAGGCAATGAATTAAGAATAAGATCCATGGCTAGCTCCAATCCAATTGCACTGCCAAGTTTCTCAATATACTCTACGTAGCTGTTTGTCTTAAGCATGTGAGGTTTCACTTATTGCCCTTCACTTCTTTTGCAAGAATTGAATGCAATAATGGTTCTATACCTTTCTTGCCTAGATTGCTCTTTGAAACATGTAACTCAACTCCACGCCTATCTAATAGGCTTCCAAAATTCCAAACTTTGTTGAAGTTTTGAGAACATAATCGTGAGCATGAGACAACTCACATTCCTAGAATCATACTCATGATTCTTGTGATTGTCTATTCCGGCATTGGGTTCTTTAGGAATAGGCCCATCAAGAATGTACAACACATCTTCTTGCCTTAGAACAATTCTTAGGCTCAAGATCCATTCCATGAAGTTTGTACCATTCTCTTTGAAGCTCATCCGTCTAAAGGATTGATCGCAACGAAGTTAGTTGTCATTATCTACAACTCATGCAAAATTTCCAAAATTTTACAAGTACCAATCTCATTAAAGAGATAAATAATGTATTTTCCAAAAATACTCCCACTAAATTATATAACCTTCTTATACATCCAATGTATAATATAATTTAAATAGGCTTAGATCCAACTTTAATTTAATCTTGAGTACGCTTTGGCGCACCGCTCAAAACCAAATTAATTAGGTAGACAACCCTGTCAATCATATCTCATATGACTCTTAGATCCTTTTATGAGATTCTTTTAAATTTGGGCTAAGATCCAACTTTAATTTAATCTTGAGTACGCTTTAGCGGACCACTCAAAAATAAAATTAATTAGGTAGACAAACATGTCAATCATATTCAATATGACTCTTAGAGATCCAATTTTAAAAGCATGTTTAATCTCATCTTTGCCTTAGGCCCAAAACTGTTTTGATGCCTAATTAAGTCCAACCATTTTAAACGTATAGGAAACTCTTATTCACTCATATTGCTCATACATGAATAAAATCAATGCACCTCGCTTTGGCGAGCCCACACAAAATTACCCATGTATAAACAAGTGTTTTAATTATGGCATGGCAATAAAAGACTTAAAACTTTCTTGAAGGTTCATTACCATATAGCATACAACACATTTATGAGCACACAAGATAAACGTGTTACGCATCATGGTTCCAGGGATGCATAAGAGGATGTGGCACATGAACATTGAAAAATAGGAGAATGACCAGCTCGCTGGGTGTGAAAGAGGGGGCTTGGAAGCGGAGCATTATTAAAGGTCAACAACTATATTCTTCCCTCCAATCGGCGGCTGGGCTCGTCACATCCAAATCTGGTATGGGCCACCTTTCTAGACGAAGATCACAAAACAAGAACTTTCGGTTTAGCCACTAAATTAATCTCCATTAATTTAAGCATAACATTTATGTGTCATTAGTTTCTCTATAATTATGAGGATGAGACTATTTCAACTTTGGTTATTATCTCCAAATCAAGAAAACAAGAAGTGCGGCTGAAACTAAGCCATAAGGCATCCACAATTCC
This sequence comes from Campanula takesimana, assembly GCA_026119855.1. Lineage (NCBI taxonomy): Eukaryota > Viridiplantae > Streptophyta > Magnoliopsida > Asterales > Campanulaceae > Campanula > Campanula takesimana. The sequence goes on from JAOWBW010000725.1 coordinate 299,971, forward strand.
GCACTAATTCAAGAAACCAAGAAACTAGTCCATGTGGCCGAAACTAAGCAATAGATGGTCTCGATGAACGTAGGCCAATTGCATCCACAATTCCACATGGATCTCCAATCTTTGAATCAAGAACTTTGTTTCTCAATTTTAGCAATTATGAACTCTTCATAATTCTAACTTCGTTTTATCTTTGAAACTTTGATTGCGATCAAGTTTGGGAAACACAATCTCGATGAACGTAGATTAGCCATCCAAACCTTGAACCAATCTTAGAATCACAAGACTAAAACAAATAGGGAAATCAAACCCCAAGATCCACACCCAAACCAACTGCCCAAAACCCGCCCCAGATCAGCAGGTCTGGCCGGTCTTGTCACTGGTCTGGTCGGACTGTTGGGCTTCCAAGTAACATGCGCAGCGGAATATAGCAATTAAAATTTTATGAAACCCAAAGCCATGGATCCGTTCATATGATTAAATCAAATACAACATAATGAATAGAGGAAAAACTAACCCTTGATGACTATGAATTCTAGCTTTGAATTTGGTGGAGAACTTGAAGCTTTATCACGGACAAAATTCACGAACTTTGAAGATGATAAAATTCACCCTCTAGCGGTATCCACACCACGAACGAATATCAAGGAACTTCTTGATCTTGGTTGCTAGACCAATAATTATGAAACACACTTTCACAATTTAATAAAGAACTATATGGAATTATTTTGTGAATTATTTTGTTCTTCAATCCAAGATGTCTTGGAACAAAATAATAACTCTCTCAAACTCTTTGGAGGCACACAAAACACTAGGGCTCATGGTCTGGCCGAACTTGACCTTTTTTATACACAATTAAGACCTATTCCAAATAGGAAACTTGTGCCAAAAACCTTCCCAAATCGAATTAGGAAATTTTCTGCCGCCAGACCAAGCGCCCGCTCGCCTGCCAGAAAAAACAGAATTTTCCAAAAATTCCTTTGAGGTCCTTCGACCCTAAATTCCAATACAGTCCTTTTATTTAAGATTCGTTCTATTGTGTGTGACCCTTTAGGATTATACTAAGTTGGCAATGTGCTCAAACATAAAACCATAAGATATGATTAGGTTCTAGCAAACCGTCATACCTACCTAAATAGTATAACTAGATACAAGTTCGCATTCCTTTAGAATATGTCACAATCCTATTGTCCACGATGTCATTGAACACAAGTCATGGTCAAACAGTCAACTTGTCTTGTTCAATACTTTCTCGATTCCGAATATGTTGATAATTCAAATGCTATTGATCCAATCAATCCATTTGAGTCCGGCCGAACATTTCATCAACATCATTCCCTCGAGGGGCCCAAGCTTGACATCTCTCCGTGGAGGGACAAATCCATTTAGCTTATTATTCTTCCCTACGTGATTCCGATCATGCCAATCATACCCTTTATAACTATCCGGTTAAAGGTAGCGTTTGAATATGTCAAACATAATATTCATCAAGTGGAAGACTATAATAACTTTATGTCTAAGGATTCGAATGACATAACTAATATGAGATATGTGTACGACATAGACCATGACATAAATCTCATACAGCGGGTCATGTCCAGTACCTTGTTCCAAACAAGTACCCATAAATCTAACATGATCATCCCATGATCATTTAGCCTTTATACTAGTGCTTAACAAGTACTAGGTACGGGGATTATTATAAGTAAACATGAACAACAATAATAATCAAAACATCTCTTTATTGATATGAAATAAATGATAACAATTACAACGTTTATTAAACGTGCCTTGGGCACCACTACCAACAATCTCCCACTTGCCCTAGGCCCAATATCCCATGTATCTAATACCCATGGACCTAACATGACCATCGTGTTTAGCTTGTGAAAGTCCCTTTGTTAGTGGGTCCCCAACATTATCATCTGTAGGTACTCTGCATATATTTACGTCTCCCCTATCAACGATCTCTCGAATGATATGAAAACGCCTAAGTATGTGTTTGGATTTCTGATGTGCTCTTGGTTCCTTTGCTTGAGCAATAGCACCATTATTATCGCAATAAAGGTCTATTGGATTAACAATACTAGGAACCACTTTAACTTCTTAATTCAAACAGCTTCCTTTGCAGCATCCGATGCAGCAATATACTCAGCTTCTGTTGTAGAATCAGCGGTTGTACTTTGCTTGGAACTCTTCCAGCTTACAGCTCCACCATTTAACATAAATACAAAACCCGATTGCGATCGGCTATCATCTTTGTCTGTTTGGAAGCTTGCATCCGTGTAAGCATTTACAACGAGATCATCTTCCATTCCTCCATAGACCAAAAACAAGTCTTTAGTTCTTCTCAAGTACTTAAGAATCGCTTTTACAGCTATCCAGTGATTTTCGCCAGGGTCGGATTGGTATCTACTTGTCATGCTCAAAGCATAAGATACATCCGGCCTAGTACAAATCATGGCATACATGATGGACCCAATTGTCGAAGCATATGGAACATCATTCATTTTCTCACGCTCATCGTTTGTCTTAGGACATTGAGTCTTGCTTAGAGAAACTCCATGTAACACGGGCAAGGTGCCTCTCTTAGAATTTTCCATACGGAATCTTCTAATGACCTTGTCAATGTATGTACTTTGGCTTAAACCAAGTAGCCTCATTGATCTATCTCTATAGATCTTAATGCCAAGTATATATGCGGCTTCACCCATATCTTTCATTGCGAAGCACTTTCCTAACCAAGTCTTCACAGACCGAAGTGTAGGAATGTCGTTTCCAATGAGTAATATGTCATCCACGTATAAAATAAGGAACACCACTGTGCTCCCACTAATCTTCTTGTATACACAAGGCTCATCTTCGTTCTTGATGAAACCAAACTCTTTGACCGATTCATCAAAACGGAGATTCCAACTCCTTGAAGCTTGCTTCAATCCATAGATGGATCTTTGCAATTTGCATACCTTAGAATCTTGTTCAAAACCTTCTGGTTGTGTCATATACACATCCTCTTGGAGTTTTCCATTCAGGAAAGAGGTTTTGACGTCCATCTGCCATATTTCATAGTCATGATATGCGGCAATGGCAAGCAAAATTCCTATAGACTTGATCATTGCTACGGGTGAAAAGGTCTCATCATAGTCAATACCATGAACTTGTCTATAACCCTTCGCTACAAGCCTAGCTTTGTACGTATGCACCTTCCCATCCATGTCAGTCTTCTTCTTGAAGACCCATTTGCATCCTATGGTTTTTACACCTTCGGGCGCATCAATCAAATTCCAAACTTGATTGTCTTGCATGGATTGCAATTCGGATTCCATGGCTCTAAGCCACTTGTCTGAATCAGGAGAAGACATCGCCTCTTGGTAGGTTGACGGTTCATCATTCTCAATGATTTCTACCTCATTACTATCCGTTACGAGAAATCCATATCTCTCGGGCTCGGATCGTAACCTACTAGATCTGCGAGTTGCTTGTGTATTCTGAACAGGTTCCACAACTCCTTGTGGTTCTTGTTCTTGTTCCACTATTGGTTAAATGTTATTTTCTGGGTCTCGAATTTCTTCAAGATTTATTTTACTCCCACTGATTTCTTTGGAGAGAAACTCTTTCTCTAGAAAGACACCTGTTCGGGCAACAAACACTTTGTTGTCCTCACGGTTGTAAAAAGTAATATCCTCTAGTTTCCTTAGGATATCCCACGAAAATACATTTATCAGATTTGTGTGCAAGTTTGTCTGAGACAAGTCTTTTGACAAAAGCTTCACAACCCCAAATCTTCATGAAAGATAAACAAGTTTTCTTTCCGCTCCACATCTCATATGGAGTATTTTGAACCGATTTAGTTGGAACACGATTTAGTGTGAAAGCAGCGGTTTCTAGAGCGTAACCCCAAAAGGATATTGGAAGATCAACTTGACTCATCATTGATCGAACCATGTCTAACAAAGTCTGATTTCTCCTTTCGTACACACTATTCCATTGTGGCGTTTCGGGTGGAGTCAATTGTGAAATTATTCCACAATTCTTTAGATGATCATCAAATTCTTGACTCAAGTATTCTCCACCTCGATCTAATCGAAGTGCCTTAATACTTTTGCAAAGTTGTTTTTCTACTTCATTTTGAAATATTCTAAATATCTCAAATGCTTCACTTTTATGTTTCATTAGGTAAACATACCCAAATCTACTATAATCATCAGTGAAGGTTATGAAGTATTGAAATCCTCCCCTAGCATTGCTACTTAATGGTCCGCATACATCGGAATGTATCAACCCCAATAAGTCGCTTGCCCTTTCACCTAGCTTGGTAAAAGGTGTCTTAGTCATTTTTCCAAGAAGACACGACTCACAAGTATCATATGACTCTAAGTCACATGAACCCAAAAGTCCGTCCCCATGGAGTTTTGAGATACGCTTCTCATTAATATGACCGAGACGGCAATGCCACAAATAAGTATGATTTACATCATTAGGTTTAGATTTCTTATTTACATGATAGACATTGTCATTATTTTCATTCTTGACATCCAAGATATAAAGGCCATTAAATGAATTAGCAATACCATAAAGCATATCATTTAAATAAATAGAAAATTTCTTATTCTCAATAAGAAACTTAAAACCTTCATTATCCAAACAAGAAATTGAAATACTATTTCTACTTAAATCCGGAACATAATAATAATTGTTCAAAACAAGAATTAATCCGGAAGGTAAAGTGACTTCATAAGTCCCTACGGCTAATGCAGCAACTCTTGCTCAATTCCCCACGCGTAGGTCTACTTCACCCTCTTTAAGAAGTCTCATATTCTTTAGACCCTGCACATTTAAACAAATGTGAGAACCACATCCGGTATCCAATACCCAAGAATCAGTGGTAGAAAAGAGAATATCTATCATATAGATACCTGAAGTCGACACAGCCTTGCTGCTCTTCTTCTTCTTTTGCTCTTCCAAGAAAGCCTTGCAATTACGTTTCCAATGACCAATTTCTTGACAATGGAAACAGATTGCATCCTTTTGTGAATCGGGTTTTGCCTCAGAAGCCTTGTCAACACTTGCCTTGCTTATTTTGGGTTTGACAACTTTCTTACCCTTTACTTTGGCACTAGCCTTCTTCCCATCATGAACTAAGAGCATGGGAGAACATTTCTCCGCAATCTTCATCTCCGCACTTTTAAGCATCCCATGCAACTCGGAGAGATTCTTATCCATTCAATGCATGTTATAATTCATCACAAACTGATTATAACTTTTAGGCAATGAATTAAGAATGAGATCCGTGGCTAGCTCCAATGGGATTGGATAGCCAAGTTTCTCAAGGTGCTCTACATAACCTTTCATTTTCAGCATGTGAGGACTCACTTGTTGCCCTTCATTCATTTTGCAAGTAGTGAATGCAACAATGGTCTTGTATCTCTCTTGCCTAGCTTGCTCTTGAAACATGACTCTTAACTCCACGCCTATCTCATAGGCTTCCAAATGTTCCAAACTTTGTTGGAGTTTTGAGCACATAGTAGCAAGCATGAGACAACTTACATCTCTAGAATTATTACGATGTTTCTTGTAATTGTCTCTTTCTGCCCTAGGGGCAGTAGGTTCTGGTTCAGCAGGAAGAGGCCCATCGAGAATGTACAACTTATCTTCTTGCCTTAGAACAATTCTTAGGCTACGGATCCAATCCATAAAGTTAGTACCATTTTCTTGGAGCTTATCCTTCTCAAGGATCGATCGCAACGAAATTGATTGAGTGTTAGTAGTCATTATCTACAAATATGCAAAATTTCCAAAATTTAATAAGTGCCGGTTTTCATTAAAGAAATAAACAATGTATTTTTCAAACAAAATACTCCCACTAAATTATATAACCTTCATATACATCCAATGTATAATATAATTTAATTGGGCCAAGATCCAACTTTAATTTAACTTTTGAGTCCACGGAGGTGGACCGCTCAAAACTAAATTAATTAGGTAGACAATCATGTCAATCATATCCCATATGATTCTTAGATCCTTTTATGAGATTCTTTGAGAAATCCAATTTCAAAAAGCATGTTTAATCTCATCTTTTGCCTAGGCCCAAAACCATTTTGACGCCTAATTAAGTCCAACCATTTTAAACGCATAGGAACCATTCAATTTAATGCACCTTGCGGAGGCAAGCCCACATTAAACTAATGAACCTCATCTTGCTCATACATGAATAAATTTAATGCACCTCGCGGAGGCGAACCCACATCAAGATCACCCATGTATAAACAAGTGTTTTAATCATGGCATGGCAAAGAAGGACTTAAAACTTTCTTTGAAGGTTCATCATATATAGCATATAACACATTTATGAGCACATAATATAAACATGTTACACATCAAGTTTAGCCACTAAATTAATCTCCATTAATTTAAGCATGATATTTATGTGTCATTAGTTTCTCTATAATTATGAGGATGAGACTATTTCAACTTTGATTATTATCTCCAAATCAAGACAACAAGAAGTGCGGTCGAACTAAGCCATTAGGCAACCACAATCCCGCACTAATTCAAGAAACCAAGAAAGTAGTCCATGTGGCCGAAACTAAGCAATAGATGGTCTCGATGAACGTAGGCCAATTGCATCCACAATTCATATGGATATCCAATCTTTGAATCAAGAACTTTGTTTCTCAATTTTAGCAATTATGAACTCTTCATAATTCTAACTTCGTTTTATCTTTGAAACTTTGATTGCGATCAAGTTTGGGAAACACAATCTCGATGAACGCAGATTAGCCATCCAAACCTTGAACCAATCTAAGAATCACAAGACTAAAACAAATAGTAAAATCAAACCCCAAAATCCACACACAAACCAACTACCCAAAACCCATTCCAGATCAGCAAGTCTGGACTGGTTCTGTTACTGGTTTTGTTGAATTTATCGAAAATTCCATATTCAGATTTTAACCAAAATCAGAACAGATTCTGACGAGCGAGCGCCCGCCTGGTCTTGACCGAGCGCGCGCCTGAAGAAAGCAGCCGTCTGGTCCCCAGCGAGCGGGCGCCTGATTGGTCAGAATGGTACAAAATTTTAAAGTTTGAAAATTTTGTCTCAAAATTATTTTTCCCCGATTATTAAAACTTTGATCTGATAAAAAATTAATAATCGAAATAATTCAGAATCCACCATAATTTTTATTGCGATTGAATCGTGCGATTAAAGTTGCAAAACAATAAACCACATAAAATCAAAAAACACATAAGCATCATGTATTCCAATATTCATATCATGCTAGGCACATAAACAATTTATATACACATAACATGATCCAAGTATTGAATTAATCAACATGAACGGGGCTCTGATACCACTGTTGGGTTTCCAAGTAACATGCGCAGCGGAATATAGCAATTAAAATTTTATGAAACCCAAAGCCATGGATCCGTTCATATGATTAAATCAAATACAACATAATGAATAGAGGAAAAACTAACCCTTGATGACTATGAATTCTAGCTTTGAATTTGGTGGAGAACTTGAAGCTTTATCATGGACAAAATTCACGAACTTTAAAGATAATAAAATTCACCCTCTAGCAGTATCCAAACCACGAACGAATATCAAGGAACTTCTTGATCTTGGTTGCTAGACCAATAATTATGAAACACACTTTCACAATTTAATAAAGAACTATATGGAATTATTTTGTGAATTATTGTGTTCTTCAATACAAGATGTCTTGGAACAAAATAATAACTCTCTCAAACTCTTTGGAGGCACACAAAACACTAGGGCTCATGGTCTGGCCGAACTTGGCCTTTTTTATACACAATTAAGACCTATTCCAAATAGGAAACTTGTGCCAAAAACCTTCCCAAATCGAAATAGGAAATTTTCTGCCGCCAGACCACCAGCGCCCGCTCGCCTGCCAGAAAAAACAGAATTTTCCAAAAATTCCTTTGAGGTCCTTCGACCCTAAATTCCAATACAGTCCTTTTATTTAAGATTCGTTCTATTGTGTGTGACCCTTAGGATTATACTAAGTTGGCAATGGGGTCAAACATGAAACCATAAGATATGATTAGGTTCTAGCAAACCGTCATACCTACCCAAATAGTATAACTAGATACAAGTTCGTATTCCTTTAGAATATGTCACAATCCTATTGTCCACGATGTCATTGAACACAAGTCATGGTCAAACAGTCAACTTGTCTTGTTCAATACTTTCTTGATTCCGAATATGTTGATAATTCAAATGCTATTGATCCAATCAATCCATTTGAGTCCGGCCGAACATTTCATCAACATCATTCCCTCGAGGGGCCCAAGCTTGACATCTCTCCGTGGAGGGACAAATCCGTTTAGCTTATTATTCTTCCCTACGTGATTTCGATCATGCCAATCAAACCCTTTATAACTATCCGGTTAAATGTAGCGTTTGAATATGTCAAACATAATGTTCATCAAGTGGAAGACTATAATAACTTCATGTCTAAGGATTCGAATGACATAACTAATATGAGATATATGTACGACATAGAACATGACATAAATCTCATACAGCGGGTCATGTCCAGTACCTTGTTCCAAACAAGTACCCATAAATCTAACATGATCATCCCATGATCATTTAGCCTTTATACTAGTGCTTAACAAGTACTAGGGACGGGGATTATTATAAGTAAACATGAACAACAATAATATCAAAACATCTCTTTATTGATATGAAATAAATGATAACAATTACAACGTTTATTAAACGTGCCTAGGGCACCACTACCAACAAGGACCCCATCAAAATTCCAGATTCTGACTCTGACCGAAAATCAAAAACCAGAATCCTGATAACTGTGCGGCCGCCCAACGAAAAACTATGCGGTCGCCCAAACTTGTGCGGCCGCCCAAGGTTTTCTGTGTGGTCGCACAGTAGCATCAGAATGAATTTTTAAAGTTCGAAAATTTGTCTCAAAATTGTTTTCCCCGATTATTAAAACTTTGATCAAATCAAAAATTAATAATCAAACAATTCAGAATCCAACATAATTTTTAGTGCGATTGAATAGTGCGATTAAAGTTGTAAAACAATAAACCACATAAAATCATATAACACATAAACATCATATAATCCAATATTCATATCATGCTAGGCACATAAACAATTTATATACACACAACATGATCTAGGCATTGAAATAATCAACATGAACGGGGCTCTAATACCACTGTTGGGTTTCGAAGTAACATGCGCAGCGGAATTTAGCATTAAATTTTGGCCAAAATATGTTTAGCCCCCCAAAGTATCCACCCATTCCCACTTTGGTACCCAAACCCAATTTTGTCCCAAAGTGACCCTCTAATTTGCCATTTGTCCCAGTTTGACCTATGACCCCCCTTGACCCCTAATGGTGTTAGAAAATTAATGAGAAATGGTCATGTGCATGTCATGTGAGGGTTCTTTTGGACATTTTCTTTCTAATTTTCAGTTAACCTTTATTTTATTATTCTCTTCAATATTAGATTTTCTTATTTACATTAAATAATAAATCTATAAATTATTATCAAAATAATAAATTCATTTTATTAATAATACATTGACAACATAAAGAATAAAAATAATATTGGATAGTAAAATCATAAATTAAAAAATGTAAACTAACCAAAAACAAATTAAAAAAGAAAAAGAAAAAGGAAGCAAAAACAAAAAGAAAAAGAAAAGAGAAACCCAGTTAATAAAACTCACATTCTCCTCCTCCCCATCCATCCCCGCCTCCCCTCTCCACCCTCACACACCCAGATCTCGACGGCCCTTTCCCCCTAATTTCCCGATCTCCTATCGAAACCACCTTCCACACTACTGTTATCACTCTCCTCATTCTTGCCAACCTCAGCTCGGTCGTTATCAGCTCAAAGCCAGGCCCGGCCTGGCCCTGCTCAAAGCCACCGCCCTTTTTTCTTCCTTCTATCCGCCCTAATCGTCTTCTCTAAGTTATCGCCGTTTCTGCTCAGTCTCTCTTTCTCAAGATTCAGATCTAGATCTAGGCCTAACCTCCTTTTGAAATCATGTGTTTGAATCTGGTTCTGAAACTTGTATTTGTGAAAAACTGGTATGTGAAATCTTGTTTTAATGTTTAGGGCAATTCGATTTTTGATACCAATCTTTTTTCTTATGAAATCTGATGTTGAATCAGGATTTTGATTTTGAAATTGTGTTTTGTTTGAGGACTATGTGTATGGCAGAGATGGTGAAGGCTGGTGGTTGCAGCAATGGTATTGGTTGGTGGAGTTAATTATAATTGTTTTGTGTTAATGGTGGTTTTTCCCACTCTGCTAATCTGGAAGTTGTGAAGTTGTGAAATTGGTGATTTTGGAGGAATATTGATGGTGGTGAGTGTCGGATTTGAGTGGTGGTGAAGGTGGCGGCCGGATTTTGGAAAAAATGGTGGTAGTGGTGGTTGTTGACTGGTGGGGTTGGGTCGGATTCTGGAAAAATGGCGGCGGCGGTCACCGAATTCTGGAAAATTGGTGGTGGTGGTGGCGGTGGCGGTGAATGAAGGTCGATGATGGTGGTGGTGGAGAAAGGGTATAAATGGACCTTTATACCCTTCAATTTTCAAGAAAAATGATAAAAAGAACCCTCACATGACATGCACATGACCACATCTCGTTAATTTTCTAACGCCGTTAGGGGTCAAGGGGGGTCATAGGTCAAACTGGGACAAATGGCAAATTAGAGGGTCACTTTGGGACAAAATTGGGTTTGGGTACCAAAGTGGGAATGGGTGGATACTTTGGGGGGCTAAACATATTTTGGCCTTAAATTCTTTTTTATGAAACCCAAAGCCCATAGATCCATTCATATGATTAAGTCAAATACAACATAATGAATACTAAAATACTAACCCTTGATGCCTTTGATTTTCTGCAACCTTGAATTCGATAGAGACTTGAAAACTTGATCACGATCATAGCAAGAATCACGAACTTTGAAGATGATAATTTTCGCCCTCTAGCGGTATCCACACCACGAACGAATATCAAGAACACTTGATCTTGGTTGCTAGACCAAAATTGTGAAACACGTTTTCACAATTAATATGAACTATATGGAATATTATTTTGTTCTTCAATCTTGGATGTCTTAGAACAAAATAAAACTCTCTCAAACTCTTTGGAGACTTGTACAAAAGCTTGAAACAAGTTCTGGCCGAATTTTGGTATTTTTATACAAGTAAGACCTATTCCAAATAGGAAACTCGTGTTTAAACCCGTCCAAAATTCTTTTCCAAATCAAATCAGGAAATCTGTCCCGACACACTGTGCGGCCGCCAGAAAGCTGGTGTGCGGTCGCCCAAACATGTGCGGCCGCCCATCCTCTTTTGTGCGGTCGCCCAATGGGTCCAGTCAGCCATAATTTTCAATATAGTCCTTTTTAAAATTCGTTCTATTGTGTGTGACCCTCTAGGATTATACTAAGTTGGCAATGGGTTCAAACATGAAGCCATAAGATATGATTAGGTTCTAGCAAACCGTCATACCTACCCAAATAGTATAACTAGATACAAGTTCGCATTCCTTTTAGAACATGTCATAATCCATTTGTCCACGATGTCATTGAACACAAGTCATGGTCAATAAGTCAACTTGTATTGTTCAATACTTTCTCGATTCCGAATATGTTGATAATGCAAATGACATTGATCCAATCAATCCATTTGAGTTTGGCCAAACATTTCACCAACATCATTCCTTCGAGGGGCCCAAGCTTGACATCTCTCCGAAGAAGGACAAATCCAATTAGCTTATTATTCTTCCCTACGTGAATCCGATTATGCCAATCATACCCTTTATAACTACCGTGTTAAGGCAGCGTTTGAATATGTCAAACATAATATTCATCAAGTGGAAGACTATAATAACTTCATGTCTAAGGATTCAAATGACATAACTAATATGAGATTTATATATGACATAGATCATGACATAAATCTCATACAGCGGGTCATGTCCAGTACCTTATTCCAAACAAGTACCTATAAATCTAACATGATCATCCCATGATCATTTAGCCTTTATACTAGTGCTTAACAAGCTCTAGGGATGAAGATTATTATAAGCAAACATGAGCAACAATAATAATCTTATCATCTCTTTATCATCATGAATAACATGATAACTTATACAACGTTTAACAAACGTGCCTAGGGCACCAATACCAACATAAATGTTCAGAAAAATGTACAATAAAAAGGTTTTTTTTTAAATGACGGAGAAAACTAACTGAAAATGGGGACGTAAAAGTCGAGGCTTGTGTTAGACACAATCTGCAAAATATGATATTGCCACGTTTTTGGTTTTAACAGATGACTAACAATCTTTCTTAAGATGCAACAAATTTAACAATCGTTAGTGGAAGCACTTCAAACTAACAACTTCGGCGAACAAATACTAACGCTCAGAACTTCTGGACTTGAAGAGAATAATGCTTCTATATGCTCTCTATTGTTAATTGATCTAATGTTCTGGATGTTTAGAATGATTGAAACTGGAAATTTTGTGGGCTATTTATTGTTTATGAAGAGTTACAGGTGCCTTTTGGAGAATAGGCACATTTTCATCCGGATGAATCTTGTCACACGATCGAGGAACTAGATTCAGTGAACCGCCTTACCCTAACGTGAATTGGTGTGCCAAATTGGCTCGCCCGATCCTCGTCCGCATGGAAGGATACGCACCTCCTCGACTCTAATTTGCAGCCAGCTGCTCAAGCCTAGTCCGAACCGTCGACCAATCCATCCGAACCAAACCATGGGCACCATACTTTGACCAAACATATCCGGTTCGACCCTGAGTCGAGCCATCTAACTGAGTGAGCTGGACAAAAATTTAAAGCTACTCAGCTTCTAACGCTGATGCAGTCGTGCAAAGTGCGCCCTTAAGCACCAAATGCAGCCTTCGCGGCTTGCGGGCTCGAGATCAGATGGTGCTTCTCTCCATCCTAGTGGTTCAATATTTTGAGCTAGTCCAAAACTAACCCAATCAGTCAGAGTTGCATGATTGGTGTTGGGTATGCTTATGTTAACCCTCCTAAACTTGTTAGAATTAATTGATACCATCACCCAATTTTATTTGATGGAGTTTAAGACCCTATATTAAAAGTTCTATAACTTCGATTTTTAGTTAAGTCCATTTTATAGAATATACTCCCTCTGTCCCATCACAAGTGACACTTATTTCCTTTTCGGTCTGTCCCAACACAAGTGACACTGCCCAAAATAAAAATATTTTAATATATTTATATTCAACCAATCCAACTATTTAACCCCACTCATTCTCTCTCTTCATTTTAAACCACTCATATTATTCAATCAACACTACTATTTACCCCACTCATTATCTCTCTCCATTTTCTACCACACATCTACAACATTTCCTTAATCTCCGTGTCCCAAAAGTTGGTGCCACTTCTGTTGGGACGGAGTGAGTATATTGCATAGGCTTAAAAGGGCGACTTACGATCTAGTTTTGAGGTTTATAAGCAGAAGATTAAGAATAGAGGGCATGACTCACTTTTGCGCACCACTCTATGCTTAAACTCAACAAGCACCTGAGTGAAGAAGTTTGTCTATACTTGACATTCAACAACCCAAATTTTATATGCTTTGAAAATGTGAAGACAAGATGCCCTTTTACTACTGATGATATGTCCATATACGATAAGAAGAGAACAATTAGCAAATCCAACGATAGAGAAGCCCTTAGAGGAATATTTGTTGGTGTTTATGCCATAGGCACGTCATTAGAACGTTATATGTTATCGTTTGTTTTCACGTATATAAAGAGACTTTACACGTTTATTGCATAATTTCTCTTACTATAACTTGATTCTTTCCTTTCATTATATGAAAATATATTTTCAAATAATACAGAATTCCTTAATTCTATCGTCATTCATTGATTCATATCAGGAATTTTTGATTTGTACACGATAAACCTATATGCACTGCTATTACTTGTATATCAAATGAAAATATAGTCAATTATTTTTGATCTGATCTTGACATGTTTTGGCTTAGGTACTTCAACCTTACGCAGACACCCCCACACTTTTAAGATATTTATAACATGTCTTATGATTATAGAATAGTTCATAAGACGTCTCATATTTACCTTTTTGAGCCATTTTACTAAGAATGTAGTTAGCGAAGACTATAACTTTCCGTCTTCCCCCACAAGTTGTCGGTTAAGTCAAAGCTTATTAGCATTCTATTCATCGTCTCCTTAAGAGCACGATTCTTGCGTTTAGTTACTATGCTAGACCGAAGTGTATACGGAGCTCTGATTAAAAATTGACCTATAATTTAGTGACCCAAATACTCCCTCCGTCCCATAACTATGTGCACAATATTTTTTTACGCGTCCCATTGACAAGTAACACTTTCCTAAAATGACAAAGAATTTTTAGTAATCCTCACACTAATTCTCTCATTTTCTCTCATACTTACTTTTATACTCATAACATCAATCAACATACTATTCCCTACCTCACTTTCTCCCTCCTACTTCACTTTTCACACTCACAACAATTACCCACTAATATTCATCCCTTAATTATCGTGCACAACTCATTTTGTGCACATAATTACGGAGGAAGTATGTTTTTTGCAAACGTTGAAATCAGAAAAGAAGTGGTGGGTCTAGTGTTTGATACACATGGCTTGTTTGGCAGAGGGGTGAGTTCAAAATGGATTGAAAAAAAACCCAGCTTTTTTGCTAATTAAGCGTATCAACGGAAAATTTTTAAGTCGAACTTTTAAAAAGTCTAAGCCCCTTTTAGCCGCTACAAATAGCAGCGTAAAAAAAAAAAAAAAAAAAAAAAATTCTATTTTGAAAACTGAGCAGTTACTGTTGGGGATATATTTTCATTAATATTGGGGGGTGTATATAACAAAACTCGAGTGTTTAAGCGGGACCGCAGAGGAAGAACCCCATGGATTAATTGGTCACTTGTCATCATCACTGGTTGAGGTAAGATTAGCGGAAGAAGAAATAAAAGAAAAGGACGAGAATGAGTTCAAGCTAAAATTTGAATCAAAATTTATTGCAGTAATTCCTATTCACTTCCATCTGGGCCCGAAAACCTTACATCATACAAACACACAATCAAACAGTTTTACTCAACTCGAGCGGTGGAGTAATTCAGCACATTCATAATCAAGTTGGCAATCGGACGGATCAAAGGGAAAGTGGCAATGGCGGACATAGTGAGCAAGGTTGGATTAGGGGTAGGTCCTTGGATTCATAACAAGATCGTCGATCCTCTTCTCCAAATTATTCGCAGGTACATTTTTAATTTTTAAAAGTTTTTGGGTATTGAATTGATTTTAAATTTGATGATAAATTCAGAATGGATATGGAATCCTTCTCTAAATTGGATCTTTGCTATTAGGGGAGCAGAGCCGAGGCAATTGGCATTCTCTGCCGCTCTTGGTATCACATTGGGTCTCTTCCCAATTTGCGGTATGCACCTTTTGTTTTCATCATTTCAGTATTTGTTCTTGTTCTTGTTCTTCAAATTTACTACATATTTCATAGGGTTACTGTTTGATTGGTTACATAAATTTGATTCCTACAACACTCAAAGATTCATTTATTGTCTTTGTTTTAGTTTTTGGGAAATTGAAGTCGGTATTTCAAAGGAAAAATACCATCTCTTCTTTTTGGAGTAAATTATTAACGTATTACACTTCTTATTATCCATACGACGATTCGTGTTAGCTGACCCCAAATCAATTTGGGACTAGAGGCTTTGTTGTATAAGGGGAACCAAAAATTTAATTTATACAACAATTGAATATGAGATGAAGAAGTTAACAAGTCACCTGATTCAGCAGCTTCCTCATCTAAGAACAAGTCATATTAGTCATTCTCAAGGGAGCATGAATTACCGCAAGCACAACTTCGACCAGAATCAACACAGTATATTGAGTACGTCATAAGTCAACTGGATGAGTGTAATCATCAATAGAACTGTCAGCACCACATGATCATTGATCCTACAATGGACTATCAGCAAAGCTCGTCCGCGAGGAAATCAAGACCATCCAAGCTGCCAAAATAGGCTCAGGAATAGGTCAACAAATCTATTGTGACACAGTTGATTTATAAAAGCTTTACCGTACCCTTGGTCTTCAAGTACGTAATACTCCCTCCGTCCCAAAATGATCTTCACACTTTTTCGCTTACTACGAAAGAGGTTTAAGCAATAACTTTAGGTTGATTTAATTATACTAATGAAAATCTATAACTTGTTATTGATACACCATTAACAATACTATCAACAACAATTTTTAGATTTTCATTAGGATAATTAAATCAACCTAAAATTATTGATCAAAGTTCTTTTGTCGCAACGTCGAAAAAAGTGTGAAGATTATTTTGGGACGAAGGTAGTGTGTCCTGTTCTTTACTCAGAGCAATAACAGTAGCTAATTTTTACACGATCAAGATGTTAAAGGAAACTAAAACAAGCCTATAGAACAAGAATATCATTTCACAACACATGTATTGAGAGATCCAATCATCTGTTCTTAGGAGAATTAGTCTAGGAATACGGGAAACATTTTCTACCTTGTTATGTGGCTTGTAAGTGTCGGTGCATGGTATTGGCAGGGAATCCTTGTTTTGTCCCTTTTTACTGGAGGTGTTTCTCCTCATCGATTTTATAGGCCCCTTTTTACTAGAGGTGTTTCTCCTCATCGATGTTATAGGCTTCAGATGGGAAAGATGCAGTGATTCCATGGCATTGCAGTTTTGTTAAGTATTCCTTGGTTTCTTGGAGCTGAGTTGGAATTCTATGGAGCAACTCTGCCCTCTTTTCTGTTTGAGGGATACCGTACTTTTAGCTTTTTTTTTTCTGGTTGTTTTGGTGATAGAGGTGTCTTTTCAAGTGCTTTTAAAGGCTTTGCTGTGCTTTTCTTGAATGGTGTCTTTTCAACATGAATATCTCACCCTCTGACTACAAATAACAGAAGAGGCTAGGCATATCCTATATGTCCTGAAGCCTAAGTTCACGAGCCGTCAGTCAGTTCCTAAGCAAAAAAGGATTTGTAACTGCCAAGGTGCATGCTGTCTCTACACCCACTATAATTCTCCAAGTTTCGAGCTTAAGCTGCATTCCAAAATCTACACTTCTTTTTAACTATACCAATTCTTTTGTGTTTTTAGCCGATACATGTCTAGTCTGTCTGCAACAGAGTTACACCTCAATGCGCCTCATAACTTTACTGGAAATAATATGTGATAGTTCGCCCAAAAATACCATTCGGAAATAATTATGTTATGAATCTAAATCTAACTGAGCAGCCTTATGCAACCGTGTGGAACAATTAGCTTAAGAGAGGTAGTTTAGATTTCTAAAAACATGTCGGTTTGCTGCCAAAGAGTGTACCTTTGTTCGATAGTATGAATGTTGACTTTTTTTGTCACCGTAGTCCAATGGCATGGCAGTTTTGAAAATGTAACTGATGCAGCCTTAATCAGGTCAAATAAGTTAGTTTAGGATTTCAAATTAAGGGTATTTGATGTTTTCAGATTGATAGTGTCTTTAGGTTTTCTCAATGTCTTTAAAGTCTGAAAGTTTTGTCAAAATTGTCTAGGTTTGATTTATCATATTAGGCACATGAATTGGACTTTTGAATAGCCTTTTGTAGTCTATAAATAATTGCAATGTAGTAAGTGTTTTGATTGATGAAACAATCAAAATATTAGGAAAAATATTTGTGGGTGTGGGTGTGGGTGTGTGCAATATTTTTTGCTGCATCTGGAGGTATCTGAGTGGTATCCTGCTTGCAAAGTAAGATGTTGTACATGAATGAAAGACAAAGGACCAACCACGACGACGAGCAAGTTGCTATCGCCGTGACTGCTCACGGTGGGAAAAATATCAATGGTACTTTGATGACGTTCAAAGTTATCTTCTATTCTTCCAGTTTTGGTTTTCATGGACGAGAAGTAGATTAGATTGAACCTCCGGGTCTATGATGAGTAGAGTTAGGATGGATATCTATTTATAGACAAGAAGGAAAACTGAAATAATGGATAATTAGACGGCTTGCATTGTTGAGTAATTCTGCTCAGATTTATCTTTAAGCTATTAATATGTCTACTTTTGATGGTTTGGCGAATACATTGAGTGAGGCTAGATGTTTTGCAGCCACCTGCACTAGTGCCTCTGCAAGAGTATTGTGAACCATATGTCATGCAACATTCACAAAAAAAAGTACACTCACCAAATTCTTCAATATGCTTGGGAATACCTTTTTGCTATCACAAGGGGTGTGTGATTAGAGGCAAAGAATTTGGGATATGGAAGGGAGGAATCAAACAAGACCTGAACTACATTATTGAATGGTGAAGGTTCACATTCAATGCTAAATGGATTAGGCAGAGCTATGGAAATGGTGTATAACTCGTCTACCGAGGTTCAAGAAGCGACAATGGAGTACTCGAGCAAGTGTTCTTAACAACCAATGGTGATTGATGCAGCGAAATCAGTCCAACATAAGTTGGTCTGGTTTAGGTTTCAGATTAAGGATAGTTTGATGTTCTGAGACTGATGTTTTTTTTTTTTTTTTTTTTTTTTTTTTTTTTTTCTCCCCGTTTTTCTCAATGTCTTGAAGTAGGAAAGTTCAATCAAAACTGTCTTGTTTTGAATTTTTATGAAATACATGAATTGGACTTTTGAATAGTCTTGTGTAGTCTTTAAAGTGTGTTGTACTCCCTCCGTCCAAAAAGGATCTTCCCACTTTTTTTGGTCATTAGTCATTACTACGAATGAACTCTGTGCAATAATTTCAGGTTGATTCAATTATCTTAATGAGAATCTAAAACTTGTTACTCATAGTATTGTTGATGATGTATCAATTACAAGTTTTAGATTTTCACTAGGATAATTAAATCAACTTATAATTATTGCTTAAAGTTCATTCGTAGTAACGGTAGAAGAGTGGGAAGATCATTTTGGGACAAAGGGAGTATTCAGCAAAGAAAACAGCCTTGTTTTACATGATAACGACTATTAGAATCTTGTGGATCCCCCATTTCTTTGCCTTCTCAGGCTCGTCTGTTGGTTACAACCATTATTCTTTATTTTTGCAGGAGTTTTTTTGTCCTGGAAATGCTTTTATAAGTGTACTTTTAGTTGTTTCCACCTTAATTTCTCTGGCAAAAACTAACTTGTTTCTTCTTATTACAGGGGTCACTGTGTTTCTGTGTGCCCTTGCAATTGCAGTACTTGGATCTTCTTGCCATGCTCCAACGGTGATGCTCGCTAACTTTGTTGCTACTCCAATTGAGCTGAGGTAAAATATCCTTTTCATTATCGTTATGTCATCATGCCTTGATGTTGTCTCGTTCGACCTTCTTTGTTTAGATGCACACGCACAGTATATGGTTATATGGGTTTTGATTCTTCCATTATTGATATATATATGTGTGTGTGTATATATATATATCTACTCCTATAATTTACTTTAGCCTTCTCCTGAAATGTTTAAACCCAACAATGTTTCGCTAAAAGGGACCCAAAGCTTCACAGACATCCAAATTTCAACAGAAAGAGCACATGTAGTAATAATGGCATGATGGCAGTGGGAAAAAAAAAAAAACTAGAAGGGCAAAGCATATTATTTATTGAGGGGACAAGTAAACTTATTACTCCCTCCGTCCCGGACTAAGGTTCTTAGTTTGACTTTACACGGAGATTAAGAAAAAGTAAATGTTGTGAGTGAAAAAGTAAGTAAGAGAAAGTAGGAGAGATAAAGTGGGTAGGGAGTTTTTGTTGTGAGAATGACAAGTGGGTCCCATAGTCTATTTTAGGTAATAAAGCAACTAAGAACCTTAGTCTGGACAAACAAAAAAGGAAAGTAAGAACCTTAGTCTGGGACAGAGGGAGTACTTTTGTACCCAAGATCTTTTGGAGAAATTGGAATTCCGTATAGCAGTTAAACATTTTAATAAAGTTAAAACTATGATACTCCCTCAGTCCCATTTATATTGGCCACAATTCTATTTTTGGTTGCCCCAATTTTTTTGGTTACTTAAAAAAATTAATGAGATACTTTCCCATTATATTCTTACTTGAAGTGACTATTTGCTTTTTGGATTTCAGCAATGTAAATCTTACATATTGAGGAGGGTAGAATTGGAAATGCAAAAATTAAACGAAAGAATCATTATTCTTTCTTAAATAAAGAAATTTTGTCTAGTGTCCAATATAAATGGGACAAAGGGAGTATATGTTTAAAGGTTCACTAATATATCTAGATATGGCCAATGACCTTGATATATCTCTCTCTCCTGTACTTCACTAATCTCTAAGAAAAGGTTATGACATTAAATAAGGATGGTTAGTCTCCATGATGCCTTTATAACTGCAGTATAGTGCTGTCAATTTGCCTAGCTTTTAGCCTTTTACTGTTCTAATATTTCATTTGTTAGTTGCCCATTGCCTATTTTAATATATCTTGCTATTCTGATTGTTGTTTTCCTGTGCAATTCTAGTTTGGTGATACCGTTCTTACGTCTTGGTGAACTTCTATCGGGCGGACCCCATTTTCCTTTAACTGCAGATGCTTTAAAGAAGGTGTTGACCGGCCATGCGTCAAAGGAGGTCTTACACAGCATCTTTCATGCGGTAGGTTGACTTTGACATTTTTAAGCTTAATTGTATCCTTATATCCCAACTCTGAAATGCATGCAACCAAACTTGACCACCCTAATAATGACTAAGACTTTCTATGGAAAATAAAAGCCTAGAATAATAAATTTCTTAATATTAGCTTCTAACTGTTTATGATCGATAAGATAAAAGATATTGAGAAATAAAGAGGATTCACTTGATGTGGACACGACAAAGCATCTTCCTAACAATAAAAGTGGAATAAAACAATTAGGCAAAAAGGCATAGAATCCCTGATAAAGTATGACTCTCGATTCCTTCAAGTATTTCTGACTGAAACTTCTCAGCAAGCAATTATAAAAGAAGCCCATGAACAAGCTAAAGAGATCTGTCTTTAAAGAAGCTATAAAAGAAAAAAAGAAAACTGTCACCCCTCAAAAATGTATGATGGTTGGTTGCTTAAAATAAATTCTGGCATTCAGCTCTATCCAAAAGCTTTAACCGCTTGTCAATCATAGTTTAGGAGACCTTTGGGGACTATCAGTCTTATTGGGGTTCTTTGTTTGCCCCTGACTTTACCCAAAATAGTAAGATCTATTGCTCTCCTAGGTCCTTTTGAATCTATTCAACGTTTCATCCCAGTCCGTTTATTTCATTTCTTCCCTCGCCTTACCATCCTTTTGAGTGTGCCAGTTTGCTTACAAACCTTTTTTGTACTTAATACTTATGTATGACAAGAAAATGAATTCACATAATGCAAATCATAAACCTGCTGCTGATGTGCGTTGGTAAGTATTTTGAACATAATATTTGGGACTATGTGATGGTTGGGGTGTGCCCTTAGCGTTCCCTGTTGGCGGACCAGGCTGCTAAGATCCTTGTTATTAAGGTCTTACCTTCGTGTCATGGTGATGTTGGGGATATGTGTACCCTAGCAGTATCTAGCCCATACTAAGAGTATCTAGCCCATACTATGAGTAGATGGGGAGAAAAATTAAACATGCAAGGATCATTATGAAATAAACAAGCAAGAAAACAATACGCGGTTTGGTAACTCAGTTCATCGTCCACATTGACTACATTCTGGAGCCCGCCAAAACCGGATATTCACTATAATACTAAAAATCTGTGGTGTTACGATACGGCACATGGTCTCTCTCACAAGAACATTGTCTTTCAATGAATTCATACACATACAACCTCTAGACATGCATACGGCCGACCTGAGTGCCTCAAAAGTATCCCAAAGGCATGCACTGCACTGCACTGCCTTTGACTGCCTTTGACTCTCTTGTGAATCTCACAGTTTCTCTCTGGCTCTTTTCCTTAGCTGACACGATGACATGATATGGTGACTGTCACTTGGTTTATATAGGGATACAATAAAATCCCAAAACCTAAGTAGGAAACCCGGAGTACTAAAATTACATAAACCTACTTTAACAAGAAATCCTAAGGAAACTCAATTCCCTAAACCTAGTCAAACGAGGAATCCGAAGAAACCCCGAATGACTTAAATTTTGTTTCCTCTTCCTTCTTGGTTTCGGCTCCACAAGCCAACTGATTATTCCTGGCATTGCCATGTCCTTGGACGTTGAACTCAACGTGCATGTATGTATTACATGGGTTCTTGACAGAGGTTCATTGTTTAGCTCCCGACTTCCGGAATCACTACCAGTACCACTCTTCTTACTCTCCAGAGGATGTTTCTTTTCAATTGTTGAGAGATGATTAAGGATTATGGACTATGGAATCACGAGTAATAATGCATCGATATGTGTGCGCTTTCCTAGACCTAATTAACGAGTACTTCTAATTATAGAACATAAGGGTCATTAATCGTTGGTGATAAACCTCCAGACGCAAGAATGTAAAGGGAGTCAGGTTGGTGAAATCATGGCTAGGATCACGAAGCTGTTACAATGTCTAAAGTTGTAATGCTGAATTATGGGCTTGAAGATTGCTTCAGTTACTTTGTTTTCTTATCTTTTAAGACTATAAATAGGAGGCTATAAAGAGGAGAGATGCATCAAAAAGAATTGTTATTGAGTCTATTGACATGGGAGGGTTTTCCAGTGTCAAGAATTGCTAGAAGGTTAGGAGAGTTTCAAGTCTCTAAAATTACTACTCCCTCCGTGCCTCCCTAAGGTTCCTAGTTTGACTTGGCACGGTGATTAAGAAAGGGTAAATGTTGTGAGTAGGAAAAGTAAAGTAGGAGAAAGAAAGTGGGTAGAGAGTTTTTGTTGTGAGAATGACAAGTGGGTCCCATTGTCTATTTTAAGTAATAAAGCAACAAAGAACCTTAGTCTGGGACAGACCAAAAAGGAAAGCAAGAACCTTAGACTGGGATGGAGGGAGTAGAAGGGATACTACTATATTCGTAAAAGTGCCTCTTTAGTTCTGTTATCCCTATCATTTTGGTATCAGAGCCATCTCGATCCGGGATAACTCAAGTTAAGATGATGGAGTGTGTTGCTTATGATGGTTATTTTCTCCTGGAATTGATCCACAAATCCTCCTTGAACCACCGAAATTCCTTGAGAGACTTGTCCAGACAAATTCGTGCGATGAATATGTTAAGAGTTACTACTATAAGATAAATACTCGAAAAGCCATCCATTTGGATATATTTGCTTGGGTGTTGATTGCAGAACGAATGACAATAAAATAATCAATTAAAAAAATACATTCTCTTTATGAATTATCTCATCTTTATCTAATTGTCATGCGGCAAACTCTGTACTCTTGAAGTTTAGAACTTGAACAATGCAAGAATTCGATTGCTTATATAAATGTTTTCTTGTGGTTTTTCTCTTCCACTTTGTTTATACTACTATTCATAAATGTTTTGCAGTTGCTGGGGTGGTTTGTTGCAGCACCCTTTATTTTGGGATCACTCTACATAATATTGTTGCCATGTTTTAAGATCCTCGTTCGCAAGTTCAGCTCCGTCCCTACAAGTCCAAGGGTATCCTTGCCATTGCAGTCTGAAGTCAAGCTTAAGGTGAGAGATGTTTGACATTTATTACTAGAGAGACAAACAACTACTCCCTCTTTCCCGGAATGTTTGTCCGATTTTGACTTTTTTTAATCAACACATGTTAACTTTGACCATACATTGTTGTCAATCTAGTGATCACAATGAAATTAAAAAATTGTGATTGGTAAATCAGTTAATGATTTATCAATTACAATATTTTGAATTTCATTAGGATGATTAGATCGACGTCAATGTTTGATCAAAGTTTATTTGTGTTGACCATAAAAAGTCAAACTTGGACAAACTTTCTGGCACAGAGGGAGTATAAAATAGGGAAAACATTAATCAATCAGGTTCCCTTGTCTACTTGTATATAAACCAAAAGTAAGGGTCAACATATGAGAGTGTTGTAGTTTTTATCTCAACAAGCTTTTCAACCTTGATTCCTGAGTGTTCACAGCCCTCAATCTTACTATCCAAACTGTATAATGAATCAGTGATACTGTTAATGAATAAAGTACTACCTCCGTCCCGAAAGGAATGTTCAAACAAATTTCAAATTTGCTCTTGATTGATCAGAAGCAAATTTGAAAAACTTTTTGGACATTCATTTTGAGACAAAGACAGTATGATTTAGGTTGACTCAACATTATTCTGTTGCTCTTTACAATCTGAATGTATTTTGCTTTGGTATTTATTTGTGGCAGGCCCGGTTTTGAGCCTGTGCAACCAGCCCAATTGCACAGGGCCCAAAAAAATTGGGGCCCCATTTTTCACATTTGGCACAGGGTCCCTATAATTATTGAGACGGGCCTGATTTGTGGATTTCCATTGTTTGTGATGATTAAATAATATAATTAGAATTTAATTGAGTTGATAAAAAAAAAAATTAAAGTGAAATCATCTTTCGTTGAAAGAAAGATGCCTCTACTTTGAATTCATCACTGCGGTCTAAGACCATCTCCAACAGTTTAGTGTAAAAATTGCACTATTCTTTATAAAATAGTGCAATTTTTACACCAAATATTTCCAACAGTTTGCTTCAAATCTTATACTAAATAAGAATATAATAACAATTTTCATTATTGTTTTGCATATATAAATAATAGTAGGTTATATAATTTTATATTGTAAAATATTTTCATATATATCAAAAAGAAAAATAAAAAACGGATATTTAAAAAGAAAAAGAAGAAGAAAAAGGGGATAGCGCAGCACTACCCCTTGCACCAAATTTGAAGCAAGTGATAGAGTTGCTCTATTAATAGAGCAATGTTTAGAGTGCCATTGGAGTAAAACAATACTCTATATTTGGAGTTTTAGAGTACCGTTGGAGATGGTCTAAGAGAAAAGATGATGAACCAGAGCTGCTCACAATATTTTCCTCTAACCTCCTGAAAAACGCATAAATGAACTCAATTCAAATAATCTGTTAGCCGATTGCTTTTGTTTCTACGAATGAACTTTGGGAAATAATTTAGGCTTCTTTTAATTATCTTAATGAGAATTTAAGAATTGATATTGATAGTATTTATAACGGTGTATCAATAACAAGTTATAAATTTTCATTATGATAACTGAAAGTAGCCTAGATTACTGCTTAAAAATCATTCGTAAAAACAACAACGAAAAAGAGGAATTAACTTTGGGACAAAGGGAGTATTTTTTTTTAGTCCCTGATAATCTGTTGGCTGATTATTGTTTTGAAAGAAGAAAAAGAGTGTTTTTTTTTTTAAAAAAATTGATAATCGAAAGTGAGCTATATAAAAATTAAAATTTTTTACTTACGAAAAAGGAGTCGAGCATGAAAAAAGATTTTCAAAATGCGACCAGATTAAACACTGAAAGTGTCAAGTTTTCAAAAAGATTTTTTACTTTGTCTTGGATATGAAGCTCCTAAATTTGTTAAGAAAGGGGATAGTACTTGAAATAGTTGAAATGAGAACATTTTATTTTCGACAAGAAAATTCATCAGCAAGGAAAAGACAAATTATGTGCCTCATTACTGTTTTGCTCGTGGTCGTAGCGTATCAGGCCTCTTTGTAACCAAAGATAACACCACCATCACCATGCACGAAATCTTAAAAATTCTCGTATCTATCTGTTAGAGATATTAGAGATATGACTTTGAAAGATAAGTCAGAAATTTGAAGAAGACGAAGAAAAGCACAAACATCAGCATATTCGCACGAGCACTGCACCAGATTCGACTGAGCATCACAGTGGTTCGGCCGAACCATGCCCTTGACTCGGCCGAACCCTCTAATTCCGGGTTTGTTCTTGGCCTGGGCCGATGCGGCTTGCATGGAAAGTCAAACAGAGTCCTTTTAGAGTTTTGTTTTGTACTCATTCTGTCTTCAGGGTTATGACTTTAACAGTATAAATACTAGCGACAATTTTTTGTTATTGATGATTAATTGTTAATTTTGAAAGATTAGTTTGGTCTTTTATTCTTATTATTAATCCAACTTTTCCTTGTCAATATTTTACTTTACTCTTAGTATTTTCATTGTCTACTTGAATGCCAAGTATCATTTTTATTGCCATTTTCATTTGGTGAATGTCATGTAACCAGTGGCGGATCTACACCAAAAAGTTTGGTGTTGCCTATTCTTTCAAAAAAAAGAGGACGCGAAACTAAAATTCAATACATTTACAAATATACTCCCTCCGTCCCGCCGAAAATTGCAAAAAAAAATCATGGCACAAGAATTAAGGGAAAAATGAAAAAGGTGATGTGTTGTGAGTGTTGATAGTTGAGTGGGAGAGAGAAAGTGGGGTAGAGAATAGTTAGTGGGTTAGTGGATGTGAGTATGAGAAGTGGGACCCACTAATTAAAAAATATTAAAAACTTTCCATTTATGGAATGTGCAATTTCTATGGGACGCCCATTTTGGTAAGTTTTGCAATTTTCGGTGGGACGGAGGGAGTAAATATAATAGGCTTCAATATATCAACATAAAACGTTAGTTGACATCAAGTGGCGGATCCTAGTGTCGGATACAATTTTCTTAATAATTTTGGACACCAGGTCACCGTCTTAAATTTGGACACGGGTATGGGATACGGTAATAGCAATATTAACATTTATTAATATAATAATACATCTCCCTCCAAAATAAATTTTCAGTTTTATTACTACTATTATAAAATTAAATATTCATTTTGAAGAGTAGTAGTTAAACTTTTAACAAGTAATTATTTAAATCAAACAAAAAATTTCATTATAAAATCAATCAAATAAATAAATAATTTTTATCATTAATATAGAAAAGTGAGAATACATTAATTTCTTTCATGTAATATATGTTCAACACTTAGAAAAAAATCATATATCAGTTTAGCAAGTTTCTTTTTTGAGTACTCCCTCCGTCCCAAAACACCGTCCCAAAATACAAGTAGTTTAAGGGGTTGAAATTTGTCCTAAAATATTTGTGTGAAAATCCTAAAACTACAAGTATTTTGTGACGGAGGGAGTATTTATTATGTTTGCAAGGCAAATTGAAAAGCATCCCCATAATTACTCCCACCCATTACTCGTTTACTCCCACGCTCAATTAATTAGCTTTCCAAGAAGCCCCAAAAATTTAGTCCAAGCACGCCTCTCATTATCCCCTATCAGTGTGACGAATCGATTTTCAACCAGAAGGTCGCCGTCTCTTCCTCGATCAGTCTCCTCTGTTACCGCCGGGATACTCCATCACCACAACTGGCCCATCTACGGCAGATCTGCCTACCGTTTTTGCTGCTTTTTCTCCGACTTCAAGTCGTCGGCCACTACAACGTACTCCATCCATTGCCAGACACCACAGCTTTTGGCTCCGTATGGGTTCTATTCGACATCGTTTTACAAAAAAAAATAAAAATACCATTGCCCAGGCAATGGTAGGCACACTATGGGATCCGCCCCTGCATGTAACTAAGTTTTTCATTTAGTTAGGAAAAAACCGAAATAAACCGTACCGTTGTCACACCAAACCGAAAAACCGAACTACCAAACCGAGAAAAACCGAAGTCTTATGGTATTAATATCAATAAACCGAATTACTTTGGTATGGTATCGGTTTTACCCCAAAACCGTACCATACCGTACCATGCACACCCCTAGCCTCAAATAACATTGAAAGTAAGAGAGAGATCAATAATTCTAGATCTAAGTTCTGCACAGTCAGGAATTTTGTGATCAAAATTTGTGCAAAATAGATTAGTGTGATCAGATCTTCTGTAATTGTTTATCTGCCATATTAATAATATATGTCTCCCTTTTGCCCGTGGACGTAGCCAATAGGTTGTTGGTGAATCACGTAAATTCTGTGTTCTATTTTTTCGACTTGAGTTCATTATTATTTGTTATCTTTTGGGTCTGATTTACTAACAATATCAATGTTCAATCATAAATTTGAACTATGGAGAATAATTTGAGTAAAAGCATTGCAATTGTTATTGTATTTACTAAGAGCATATATACAAGAGATAACTTGTGAAACAATTTAAAGAGTCCTAACTAGGAAAGAATCTAAAATAAAATACAAGTCAAATAGAAATATAAACTAAATATTTTGTGAATCAATGAATATTTCTAACATGTCCCCGCAAGATGGACGACCGATTAGTGAGTCCAATCTTGTTCATGAGATCAAGGAACCGTGTACAATGAAGTGGTTTGGTTAAGGCATCCCCAAGTTGGTCATTGCTTGAGATGAATGAAACCCGTAAAGTATTGTTCTGGCATGTTGTCGGACAAAATGATAATCAAGACCAAGATGCATAACCGTGTAGTTTTGGGTGGTGTGGCTTCGGTGGTGGAGGGTGTTGTGCTTGTGACGTTTTGTGGTGGAGCAGGGTGAGAACCATCAGAAATTTGAAAAGATCGTAGCCGATGAGGGTGGCTTGAATTTGAGTTTTCCATGCAATGTAATTAGTGGATTGAAGTTTGAGTATATAAATAAGGGAGACCACGATGAGGGGTACATCAGGTTCCGCCGGATTAGGGATTGTAGAGGCATCGTTTGATGCCATTGAGTCGACCGAAGGAGGGAGGGAGGTCTAGGGTTTTGGATCGGAGAAAGCTGATACCATATGGAAGTGTAATTTGGAGAATAATTTGTGTAAAAGCATTGCAATTGTTATTGTATTTACTATGAGTAGGATAACTTGTGAAACAAGTTACAGAGTCCTAACCAGAAAAGAATCTAACAATAAAATACAATCAAACAGAAATAGGAAACTAAATATTTTGTGAATCAATGAATATCTCTAACATGAACACCGTCTGAAAATGGCTCATTTTGCTCGGGTTGAAAAAAGCTTAAAGAGTACCGTAGGTTTTACTAATATTGTAGTGCAAACTATTGGCTCGGTGCTCCAAAAGTAGTCAATAAACTTGACGATCTAAATTAACAATCATTGTGTCTTTTAATATTTTCGTACTTGTTGGCTATTTGGGTTGGAGCATTATTTTGCTCCGCGAAACTTGGCACGACCGTGCTGCCAGTCCCATTCTAAGCACTCTCAGATGTGACTGTAAGCACGTCCATTTAGAATAACCATCCATAGCCGTGTAGCCTTGCACGCCCGTGCTACTTTCTTGCCTCGCCTGTGCTGCTGCTGATGTGCCAATCTGGTTGTCTCCTCACCTCTTTCATGATTTAAGTCAGAGAAATTACTCGACCTTGTTGCGGACATATCATCAACCAAATGCGATGGATTCAAAGGCATATTCACAACACCACACTTGGGCCATATCGATCAATGTATGATACTCATTGGGTTCACACCAATAACTGGCTGGTACATCCATCAATATATACAGTATAGCTACATGGAATTCGTGTTTGCTATTTATTCATATTTTTATATATACAACCTCACCCCGATGTTGTTAAAGATTATAATATACAATGACACATGTTTCATCAACTTATACACATATAGTAAATTTCACATAAATTGAACCTACATGCATGATCTGTGTGTTTATGGAGTTGCAAATACTTTGGAAAAGTGTGTCCTGAATGTAGCAACTGCCTGCACATGGACAATATAAACCTCGATGGGATCAGCATTTCACCCCTAAAAACCACCCACATGGATAAGCACATGAGAACACCACCTATTTTTAGCCATTACCCCCCCCTCTCTCCCAATCCCATTAACAGAAATAAAAACAGAAATAAAGGATAATGGAGTAATAAAATCAGCATACTTTTACTCAACTGACGTTTCCACTTTAATTTCAACTAACTAACTGAATTTACCCTATCCTATCCTTGCAAACCCAAAAAAACCCTATTTCATCATCCTAACAAAAATAGTTTCTTTTTTCCTCTTTTAAAATTATGATCAAACGCAAGATAAATTTAATAAAATACCCCCTCCGTCCCAAAATGATCTTCATACTTTTTTCGACGTTACTACGAAGGAACTTTGAACAATGATTTTAGGTTGATTTAATTATCCTAATGAAAATCTAAAACTTGTTATTGATAGTATTGTTGATGGTGTGTCAATTACAAATTTTAAATTTTCATTAGTGCAATTGAGTCAACCTAAAATCATTACTCAAAGTTCCTTCGTAGTAACATCGAAAAAAGTGTGAAGATCATTTTGGGACGGAGGGAGTATTAATATCAATTTAATTATTTTATATTGTTTATATTTATTAATCACTTAATAATTTTTTTAAAGTTTTAATAACAAAATTGATATTAATATTTGGTAAATATTTATTTGTGTTTTCCAACAAAAATGAAACGAGACTAATTTTTTTAGACGGAAAGAGTATTATTTATCTGGCTCATTTATTTTTGATTCATTCAAAATTCTAAATTCCAAACTCCAAATGCCGCATCTAGATAAGGAAATACTCCCTCCGTCCCAAATTAATGTTCTATTGACTTTACACAGAGATTAAGAAAAAATAAATGTTGTGAGTAAGAAAAATAACGTAGGAAAGAGAAAGTTGGTAGGAGTTTTTGTTGTGAGAATGACAAGTGGGTCCCATTTTCCATTTTAGGCAATAAAGAAAGTAAGAACCTTAAATTTGGACAGACTAAAAAAAGGAAAGTAAGAACCTTAAAGTGGGATAGAGTGAGTACTAGTTATAGTGAAATTTTATCATGACACAATAATAATAATATAGGGCAATGATAGGGGCATAAAACAAGTTCACAAAAAGATGGAAACAAAATGAGGTGATGATATTTTATTGGTTGCATCGATTGTGGTCCGCCACACTCTAATTAAAAACACCAACAAAATCACGACACATCATTTTGTAGACCAAATTTTGTGGCCTTTTTGTTGAATTTATTATTATCAACAATATATGAAAAAATAAAGTACATTATTAAAAGAAGTTTTACGAGTCAACTGCAACATTTTTTTAGTATATTATATATAAGGTGCAAGAATTTAATTTTTAAATTATCCAAATCTTTACTAAAACCGTCATATTAGTCATGAACCATGATCATCATCCACATTCATCATACTGGAAACAAGCCACAATTCCTGGTTCCTAGTTACTCCTAAATTTAGCAAGTTTCCTCACCTAAAACCCTTTATAAATAGGACCAAACTATTTTCAACAAAGATCACACCATCACATTTGCTCAAGCCTACACCACACAGAAAAATGTCTAGCTATTTTAGCAAAACCTTTTTCATTCTTGGAATTGTAATACAGTTCCTAGCTATTTTAGCAAAAGCTAAGGTTCCAAGGTCTGGGGGAGATTTTGTTAGAACAAAAGGAGCAAATTTTTTTCTTAATGGATCACCATTTCTCTTCAACGGGTTCAATTCATACTGGATGATGAATGTTGCCACTGACCCTAGTGAGAGGCATAAAGTGTCGGAAGTTCTTCGAGATGCATCTGCTGCTGGTCTTTCTGTGTGTCGGACTTGGGCTTTTGCAGATGGAGGTGCTAAAGCATTACAAGTTTCACCTGGAACATATGATGAACGCGCTTTTCAGGTTCTTTATTAAGTTCAACATATATACCAGTATTTACTTTGTAGAAGTTATTTTTTCTTACCAAATATTTTTTCGTGCCTGAGCATATAACATGTTGATTTTTTGAAATGCAGGGATTGGATTTTGTTATATCAGAAGCAAGAAAGTACAAGATTAGGTTAATATTGAGTTTTGTGAATAACTACAATGACTTTGGAGGGAGAGCACAATATGTTCAATGGGCCAAAAATGCAGGAGTACAGATAAATGGGGACGATGATTTTTACACAAATCCTATCCTAAAAGGCTACTACAAGAACCACGTCCAAGTAAGAATATCAAATTACCTAGCTAATCAATATATAAACATAAATGTCTGTATAGATTAATTTCCTTCTTATCTCATTTACTTCATATATATATATAAAAAAGGAAGTATATTAATATGATTAAAATGGCTTGTTGTTTTGCAGAAAGTAATTAATAGGGTTAATACCATTACAACAATTGCTTATAAGGATGATTCAACAATTATGGCATGGGAATTAATGAACGAGCCTCGATGCCAAGCCGATTCCTCTGGAAGAACACTAAACGTAAGTTAAATACTGATAATGTGCATGGACCGATTTTTACATACCCACGTTATCACGTACGAGAGAATTCATTATATTTTTGATCACTGACGTAAAAAATCTATACATTTGCAGGATTGGGTTCAAGAAATGGCAGTATTCATCAAATCCATGGATAGAAACCATTTGCTAGAGATCGGAATGGAAGGGTTTTATGGAGACACAATGCCAGAACGAAAACAAATTAATCCTGGTTACCAAGTTGGCACAGATTTCATTAGTAACAACCAAATAAGAGAGATAGACTTTGCCACAATACATGCATATCCTGATATATGGTAATAACACAAAGGCCTTAATTTGTACTATCTCTGTCCCTAAATGAGTGTCCAAATTTCATTTTAAGGGACACTGAAAATCTCAAATTTTTGAACAATTTGGTAACAACGATTCATATATAATCTTGTAATCTCCTTTCCAAACCTTTAGTTTTGCACGTATAAAGAAACCGGTGAAATTTTTTTTGAAAAAAAATGTTTAGGGAGAAAGTTATGTTAAAAAAAGACACTCATTTAGGGACAAAGATTTCTTGAAAATGGACACTCATTTAGGGACAGAGGGAGTACATCAATTTGGTAGACACAAATCAGATTTTATCCTTAAAATGTCTATTTACGCGGGGAATTTAAAACACAGCTTTTTAAGAACTTTTTATAAAGAAATCACTTTAAAAAGATTTTTTCTTCAAAACTTATAACTTAAACAAAAACAAATTAAAACAAACAACCCACGCTTTTAATTTATTTCCAAATTTATCTATATGAAATAGTCATCTTTTAATAAATTTTGTTTTTTTAAAAAAAGAGGTCTTGAGAAGTTTTCATTTTAAAATTTTAGTTATAAGAGAAGATTAATCGGTAATTTTTATATTTTAGGTTGTCAGGACAAAATGACGAAGCTCAAACGGCGTTTATGCAAAGATGGATAGCAAGTCATTACCAAGACTCGAGAAGGGTTTTAAAGAAGCCATTAGTAGTAGCCGAGTTTGGAAAGTCAAGCAAAGATCCAGGTTTCAGTATAAACGCAAGGGATACATACATGAATCTCGTATATAGAAACATTTACAACTTTGCAAGAAGTGGAGGAACAATTGGAGGAGGATTAGTATGGCAACTCATGGCAGAAGGAATGGATGCTTACCACGACGGGTACGAGATATTGTTGTCAGAAAACCCCTCAACCGGTGGAATTATTTCAAGACAGTCCCACGCTATGACGTCGTTAGCTCAATTATTTAACAAACCTCATAACTCTCCGTTAGTCCAAGACCGCGTCAAGATTAATAATCATCATCATGGTAATGGTAAGAAAGTTAGCAAGGGTCACCATGGAAAGCATGCACATCATCATCGACATGGAAGGAAGTCAGTTCCATGAGTATTGTTGAATTTACGTACGCATCCTTTGATTCGTTACACTTTACTAGTGTTCAAAGTGAACTTAATTATTCATCAAGATTTCTTTGTTTTTATATGTTTCAAGTCCTTTGTTTTAATTTGTTAATGAGATGAATTGTTATTTGCTTTATTTATTAATACAAAAGATTAAGTTTCACGTTACTCTTTTTTTTTTTTTTTTTTTTTTATTCTCATGTTTGGGTACTTCTATTGATTATGCTCGAGATAATTACAAATCAATACAACGTACTACACTCTTGGTTATACAAAAGGTAACCTACTCTTCTTTAACAACAATGAAACGTACTTTCAAGTCGGGTTACAAATAATGCAACTCAGTTGGATGACGTTAAATTTCACTAACGCAATGAATGAACTCGTTAAATAAAATAACATCCGTTAATGAAGTCATACCCAATTCATCATCATCCTCATTTCATCTTTACCAAATTTCAAAGCAAATGCAATGGTGGATGAACACCAAAAGTGAATCCAAAAATTTCAACAAAAAACCCAAAATTAAACCTAAATCGAACATAAACTCAATCAAAACTGGAAATTTCGAACCCTAATCAAAATTGAACACAACTCAAATCACAATTGTAAATTTTCGAACCCTATAGTTTAACCCGTGTAAATTGAGGAGTTCCCCAGCTGTATGCGATGGTGACTTGGGTTGTTGGTATTAAGAATATTATTATATCAAAAATATATTGTGTATATTTACTTACCAATATTAGAGATTGTGTATATCAATTAGGAGATTTATATCTTGTTGACCAAGTTAGATTAGTCTAGAATGTTCCATGTAACCCTATAAATACTCCTTCCGTCTCAGCTCACTTGAGACTTTTTGACCAAAACTGGTCAACTTAAGGTCGGTTTGACCAACACTTTATAGAAATATTTATGTTCCAATTTTTTTTTTTAAAAATTGTTATTGAGAGGATTTTTAATGGTGGTCATTTTACATTTTTTTAATTTTTGTTCGGATCATAAATATTTCTATAAAGTGTTGGTCAAACCGACCTTTAAGTTGACCAGTTTTGGTCAAAAAGTCTCAAGTGAGCTGGGACGGAGGGAGTATGTAACATATTGTTCATTAATAAATTGAGTCTTTCATATTCAAACTTTCTCTACCATGTATGATTGGCTCCGACTATCACTTTCTCTAATCCTTGATATGGTATCAGAGCTGACCCTTGCACGTGCGAGCCCAAAGTTCGGCCCACGATGATCTAGCCCCACGTCACCCAATTATATGTCCACGCGTAAGCCCAAAGTTCGGCTACGCGTGAGGGGGCGTGTTGGAGCATTTATCCCATATCGAGAATTAACTAGCCAATGCCTGACTATATAAAGATCCAGGGCCACTCCTCCCATTGCCAATTGGTTTTGGGATGGAACCTCATGAAAGCTGACTATATAAAGATCCAGGGCCACTCCTCCCATTGCCAATTGGTTTTGGGATGGAACCTCATGAAAGACCAGGATGTGACCAAGTATACAAATGCAATTCTTTTCTTAATTGTGGACCTGTCCTGTTTTTACGCAGAACGGAAGCAATATTCGTGAATAGCATCCGAACGACTAAATTGCAAAAATCCTGCCGCAAGTTTCCTCCGCAATTCAATTTCGTCGTCGATACGATCCGCGAACCTTCCTACATCATGTTTAGTCGATGTGTGCTTGGCATCCCCAAGTACTACTTTGGGCGTTTTAGAATTAGAGATGGGTAAGAAGAAGCGAGAGGCCCGAGTGTTAGCATGGACTGGACTGGGCCGACAATGAACTATGTTGGAGGTTCCACCTTAAAACCAATTGGTGATAAGGGGAGTAACTCCTCAAGTCTATATACCGGTCCATGTTTCTCTCTTTAGAAGATGTGGGATAATTGTCTCTTACACGCCCTCTCACGTGTAGCCGGGCTTTGCCAAGGCTTACAACGTGGACTTGTTAATCGGGTGATGCGGAGCAAAATCGTGGGCCGTTGGGCCTGCACGTGTCCCATGTAAAAGCTGCGGAAGTCAGGCCACCATAGATCGGTGGCTTTGATACCATCTTAAAATTAGAAGATGTGGGATAATTATCTCTTACAAAGAGAATGAACCCGCAAACAAATAAGCGAATCAGTCTTATGGACAAGATCATGTTAATGTTGTAGTTGTATCACTGTTCATTTCCTCATTCTGTAGAATATTTTTGAAGTTGACTAAATCATTCTTGTGGTGGTGTGTGGAGGACCGGTGGTGGCGGGCAGTGAATTGTGAGATACAAGGAAGGAGGCTATCTCCGTTAAATAAGCTAACGAATGTTCATTGTATTTATCGGGTGTTAGTCTTTTTCTTATTTTGTTGACATTAGGGTTATCTTTTTTAACGTCGTTAGGGTGCGTTCCATAATACTCTCTCCGTCCCATTTTAAACTTTAAAAAAAAATTGGGTTCAAGAATTAAGAAAAATGTGATGTGTTGTGAGTGTGGATGGTTTGGTAGGAGAGAGAAAGTG
Source organism: Campanula takesimana (assembly GCA_026119855.1). Taxonomy (NCBI): domain Eukaryota; kingdom Viridiplantae; phylum Streptophyta; class Magnoliopsida; order Asterales; family Campanulaceae; genus Campanula; species Campanula takesimana. The sequence continues at coordinate 336,103 of JAOWBW010000725.1, forward strand.
GGGTAGAGAATAGTTAGTGGGTTATTGTTGTGAGTATGACATGTGGGGCCTACAAATAAAAAAGTATAAAAATATTTTCTTTTTGGGTTTTGAAGTTTAAAATGGGACACTCAAAATGGAATTTTTTGAAGTTTAAAATGGGAGAGAGGGAGTATGTAATAAATGGGTAAAGTACATTTCATTAATATGTCAAATGGTAGTATGTTGCATTAATTGTAACAAACGCTATAGTACGTTTAGGGATGGCAATTTGTCCGAACCCGATCCGTTCCGAGGGCGATCCGATCCGTAATTTTCGGGTTCAATTTGCAATTTTATGATCCGTTCGGATTTCGGGTCGGTTTCGGTTAGCCCCTCCGATCCGATCTGAGTGTGCTATTTTTTTTTTTAATTATTTACCCTCCTACTTTCTAACATTTAAATTTAAACCCTACTTATATATACTCAATTTAGGGTTGTAGAAGGCATACACGCCGCATTCTTTATTTCTCTCTGTCGTAATTGTATAGTCTTCTCCCATCCCAGTTGCCGCTCCTCGCCATCGCCGCCGTCGCAGCTCGCCACCCCTTTAGTCGTTCTCTCTCTCTCTCTTGGTTGTCGAATAGCCCTCGCCGTTCCAGGAGAACCGTCCTCGTCGCCGACTCGCCGTTCCAGGAGAACCATCCTCGTCGCCGACTCGCCGTTGCCATCGCCGTCCGTTGCCTGCTCCTTAGTCCTTTCCAAGGTAAATTGCATTAACTCTTATCTCTCCGCTTTAACCTGATTTCAAATCTAAGGCTTCAATTTCAGATTACAAATTCAATCTTGAACCCAAATTTAAAATTTCAGATTATAAATTCGATTCTTATGGAAATTGTGCTTTAAATAATTACTTGTTTGTCGAATTTTTATTTTTTGGGGTAATTGGAATGAGGTTTAGCTTGTAATGGTCATACTGATTCTTATCAAAATGGGGGAGCCGATCGGATCGGATCGGGGCACGGATCAGAGCGCGGATCTTAGGCATTCGGATCGGATCGGATTCGGTAAAGCAATTTTATGATTCGGATCGGGTTCGGATCGGTCCTGATCCGACTCGAACCCGATCCATTGCCATCCCTAAGTACGTTACCCTACTTTGTCGTTCGCCCGATTATGCTCCTAGTTACAAGAATATAGATTTATTTGTGCAGCAGTAACTGTTGGGGAATTTGGGGATCTCCGCATCCACTAGCCCATACTAGCAGTCATCAACATGGAGAAAATAATCAACACATGAATAAAGTAATATGAAAGAACAAGAACAACATGAATTTGTTCACCCGGTTCACCATCCCTATTGCTACATCCGGATGCACCAAGCCAGGATATCACTATAATAATATGTCGATTGTTACAACTTAGTACATACACTCACACATATCTAGTATGGCTACTCTCCAATAACAATCTCACCACATAATATTATCTCTCCCCAAGAATACACAAACAACACGGTCATGGACGGGTTGTAGGATCGCCCCCCCATGGCTCTCCTAAGCCCCCGGCCCCCTCCTAGAAACTATTTTGTGCTCTCTCTTGATATCCTAACTTTCTCCTACACAAAGTAAAGTACAAAATATTATGGTGGTAGTCACAATATATTTATAAGGATACAAAACCTAATCCTGATTAAAACTTAATTACCCAGAGTATATCAGAGACGGAAGGAACATGACTCCTTAACTAATAAGGCGACAAAAATAACCCAAGAAATAAGCTCGTGTGAACCAAGGAAAATAGATCCCTTTTCCAATTTTCCAGACTCCTATTCCTACTCCACGCACAAACTTGTTGGTCCAGGCGGGTCTTGCAACTGGTCCGGCCGGATCTCGCCCTTCTGCACCGTTCCGATTTTGACTCTTCGCTCCTCCGCGGTTTTGACCTTTTCTTTGGTTTTGATTTCAATCCCAACAGTAACTAATTTGATATGTGCTGAATTATGTACAAAGAAAATGAACGATGATGTTTGGTGAGATGGGAAATAATAAAGTTACAAAAGACGGCTACAAAATGAGGTGTCATAATTGTGTTGGTGTTTTTAATTGAAGTGTGCCGGGTCAACTATCGATGTAGCTAATAAAATATCACCACCACATCTTGTATCCTTTATTTTGTAAACTTCTTTCGTAAGCCTAGCATTGCCCCTGGTGAGATTCATGAAAAATGAAAGTGATGATGAAATCAACGTACACTTTTGTCCAAGGGTTGTGAATATACATTAGCATGAACTTGATGAATGCAAGTATATTGCATTGGGAATGTTCAGTATTTCTCTAATTGTCTTTATTTTAAAACCACATTTCTCTAATGGTCTTTATTTTGAGACAAAATTTTCTTATAATCTTTATTTTAACTTGTTATATGGGTACAGTCGTTGCTGTCTCTAACTTATTTGAGACGCCTACTTAATGAATAGACCCCTATTATGTCTCTGTTTTATCTTAAATTCAAAGAGGGACGTCACTAAAACCATTTCCCGTCTTAATAAGTATTATTTTACTATTGCATTTTACCATTAAGAAAAATAAAAAAATAGAGACATTTTACCATCAAAGCCACCCACATGGATTAGCTATAGATCGAGGTTAATATACTGTCCCTGTACTTTTAATGACGCCAATTCCCGTTGTGAATGTTTGCACACGGACAGTATTAACCTCGATGGCTACGGCTACATCACCATTTTACCATCAAAGCCGCCCACATGGATTAGCTCATGATAACACATACTCTATTTTTAACCATCTCTCCCAATCCCATTAGCAGAAAAAAAAAATGAAAAAGGAAAGAGGATAATAATAAAATTGGCATGATTTTCTGTAGCTGACCATTCAACCTTCAACTAATTAACTGCCTTCTTCCTTCCCTTTAGCCTACTCCCTCCGGTCCAAAATAACTGTCACTTTTGGACCAAAATTTTGGTCCAAAATAATTGTCACTTTTGGGCTAAATGTCTCTCTTATCCTTGCATTGAAACTTGTTCTCTTTTATTAAATATCTTAGTGTGAGACATTAATGTAAGAAAGTTGCACACTTAATAGGGGTAGAGTTGGAACTTTTGTCACTAAGTCATGATAATTATTACATTTCTTAAGAGTTGTGCAAATGTAAAAAAAGACAGTTATTTTGGACCGGAGGGAGTATATCATTAGAAACCTTAACATTATACTCCCTCCATCTCAGTCCAAATCCTCTGTCCCATTTTGTGTGCCACTTTATGTACCACAGGTGATCTAATGGCTCACAATTGTTAAGAGTAGTATTATTGTAATATTATGCAAACATGTGAACGGTTAGATTAGAAGTGGTACATGAAGTGACACACAAAAGTGGTACAGGAGATCTCGACTCCTCTATCTCATAATAAATATCGTCTTTTTAAATATTAAATAAAGAAACAATGTTTGTGCATTTTTATTAGAGAAAGTCTTGTGTGAGACGGTCTCACACATGAGATAGATCTCAATGAGAGAGGAAATGGGCTTGCCCCGACCCACTTATATGGGGCAAAACATTTACTCTTTCAACGAGACCGGTCTCATGTATGCGATCGTGTCACACAAGTTTTTGTCTTATTTTCATGGTACAATCACTACATAAATAGTAAAGCACACTCTTTAAAAAACTTTGACGAGTCGATGCAACAGTTATTTTGCGACGGAGGGTGTAGGCATACTTTAGGCTTCGTGTAATATTAAAGGGAGAGACTATTACCATTACATTTTTTGCTAATCTACTATTTTATCTATAATTAAATCAAATTAATTGTTGATTTGAATAAATTTACCCTTAAAGACCTGCCAACTGAGTATAAAACTACAAGAAATTTCCCTTACGTTACCCTTTAAGCTAACCTTTTCTCCCTATCAATTAAAAAATGTATGCACATTATTCTCCATTTTAATATTGCTTCAACGTATCATTTTCACATTTCACAAAAGTAAAAGTCAATAGAAATACATTTTTTTTTTTTTTTTTTTGATATACCACATTCATTTTCAAATAAAAATATTTAATAAGTGCAACATTAAACTCTCATGTTAAAATGACCTCAAAACACTAAAAATAATTAGTAAAATCAAAGTTAACCCGACGGTCTAAATTTCGATTAACACTTTTAGCTTGATCGTTCTGAGCTTTGACTATCCTTGACCTAAAGATCAAAGCAAGATATTCAAACAAGCAAAAATGCTAAAATATGTAGACATACATGGAGTAACAACATTTCCAACTTGTGGAAACATCCCAAACATATACAAGAACCAAAAACAAGTCTGCAATGCTTCCCTTTTTATAAATTAGGGTCCAAGCATTGTACAATAGCAGCAAAAGTAAATTCTTCAGATTACATCCTACGACCTCCCTTGAAAACAACGTTAAAAAATAAAGACACGTGGCAGATTTACTTCTTATCTTAAGCCCAACAAGTCCAGCTAAGACATAATAGCCCAATGGGCCGAACCTAGAAAGAAGCTTTGGCCCATAGCCGAGAGTCAATATCTAAAGCGGGTTTCAGTCCATAAAAACATAAGCCATGATAATGACCCTTCTTACCTATGCTCGACCTCATATTGGAGAGCTTGACCTAGATAATTTATTATAAGAAGGATCGACCTTCAGCAAACCTTAATGGACGACCTAGTCATCCCCGGTTACTTACTATCCACGTGGACAAATAGTCACATGGATACCGCTATATCACAGATGATCATACTTTACATGTTTTGTTAGGAAAATTATAACAATAATGAAAGGTTTTCTTGAACTTAACGGAATGACAAATACCATAAATGAACCAATATAAAATTGACGGGGCAGGAAATTATAATAAAAAAGTATTTGGAAATTAAATCAAACTGAGAAAATAAGGAAGTCAAGTCTTGTGTTAGACACAATATCCGCAAGAAGCTATTGCCCCCCACTGGTGCTAACGGTTCTGTGGCAATCTTCTCTCAAGATGAAACAACTTTACAAATCAATAGAAGCACTTCAAATTGATAACTTCGGCGAACATAACTGTGTTTGACACTTCAGACATCAAAGAAGACTATGTGCAGCAAGATGATCTAACTTCTAATATATGCTATAAGAATCCCATTGAATTCTAAGAATAATTCACATGTTCCATTGAGTAATGTTTCTAAACTGTGAATTGGATGATAAATGACAAACAAGGATGGTCTATTTGTAGTAATTGAAGAGTTATAGTGTCTTTCTATCAAAAGACAGTTCATTTCAAGATACATTGAATCCAAATAATTCAATCATTCTTAATCATCCGAATTCATTAGTCTTGTTGAAGTATCCACATTCATTAAATTTTGTCGATACCTCTTAAAAAACCATTAAAAGTTGAATACTTTCATTATTAATTCTCATTCATCTATAATGATTTTGAGAAAATAAAATACTTGCAACTTGAGGTCATTTCCATTAAATGACACTAAATTAATTTTTGATAAAAATTTGGTCAACACCAATTTTTTCAAAATAAAATTTTCAACAATACCCCACATGAATGATAATTAATGCATGAATGAATGCAGACTCGTCTGGAAGTTTCGGCGAACCATTATTGCATCAGGATAGGTAGCTTGTGGCTTTGACCATTCCTTAGTAAAATACAAACGGATATACTAGCCATTCAGTAGCGCGATGCTTTGAACTGGTGACTGTATAGTGTATACCAAGACAATAGTACTTATACAATAATAGATCTAACACATTTTGTCCATTTCGGCCCTAGACCGTGCTTGATTTCATAAGTGTTCATTTAAAAGTGGCCTTATTACTTCTCACTTATATAGGTGATCTCCTATAAAGAGCATCTTGTTATACTCCATCTTTTAAGGTATATGAATCATTAAAAGCTTTAAGCTTACCCTCACCACACGTCAGTAGGATTTTAGCACTTAGATGACTTCTGAGAATGAGTTATAATGAGTTCTAAGTGCACTACTAGAATATCCATAACTTAGTTGTCTCATTGAACCAAGTTTGTGGGATCTCCACTCATCATGGTTGAGTTACCGCTATAGATTTCTTTTGTTGTGTGGGTTTTAACCTCATTCCCCTTACCAAACAATTTGATCTCCTATTCATACCCTTTTGGTATACGGATCCACTTTTGACTTCACATTACCGATTGTGATAGTCCTATTTGAGATCGATTGTCTTTATGGTATTGATCTATGACCATTATGTCTAGACTTACCATACTTAATGCCTTTTCATATTTCGCATTGTCATCACAATGCATATAAGCATAAACTTATTCCAACAAGGAATATCTTCCAAAGACTCCTTACTGAATCAAGTTATCTAGTTGTCTTGGAAGATTTCGATGGCACTTCTCCTCTTGTGAACACATTTTCACTTGTGGATTCAGAGTTTACTTGTGGCGGATAACCAATCATACTATTGGATATCTCACATATAGTAATCCGTAGTCATAAGTATATCTTTTAGTACTCCTGTAGATACCCCGGGGGAAAGCCACGGCTTTAGGCTATGAGCGCGTGAGTTGTCCTAGGATGTCTAACTTGATTTTAGATTGTTTAGAGTCGCCACCTATGTTTTGAGGAACATAAGAAAAACCTATTGATAATAGCCTAAATTTGATTACGAAAACAGAGATTCTTTGTTTGGAGGTTCGAGGGTTAGATTACGAGATGGGAAGTACCGAAACACCCATCTCGCCCAACTAAAGTTGGTCTTGCTTGATCAAAATCTACATGAATGAAAATGTTCTTCTTCTTCTTCTTTAAATCATAAAAGGGGGGGTTTAAAATAGAGTTTGGAATGTAGGAGATAACTCCTTAACCAACCTCAATGAGATGAGGTGATCATTAGAGTCATGTCCCAAAATGATTTGGGTGATTGCACATTTGATTAGAGTAAAAGAGAGAGAGGAGATGAAGTAGAAAAGAAAAGAAAAGATGGACTTTTACCTACAATTTGAAGACCTTCAAATATTGCTTGATGAGATCCTTGGAGAACCTTTAGAAAGTGGTTTTGGTATAGTTTTTGTAAGTTCAATTTTCGGTCCTTGAAAATGGAGGTAAAGGGAGGTTTTTATAGGTGAAAGAGAGGTGTTTTTGGTGCCAAAACTCAGTCACCAAGAAATCCTTCCCGGGCAAAATCCTGTAAATTGAGCAAGGGAGAGAATCCTGGCCAGAAATCTGTAACTGACGCCCAGAGGCGCGCGCTTCCTGCTTTGGGGGTGGGAGGCGCGCGCGCCTGGCTCCTCCTGTCGGAGGCGCGCGACTCAGAGAAGGAAATTTTGACAGAATGGATTAGAAAGTCAGCCCTGTCATTCAGTTTAGTCCCTGGACTTAACGAAGTCAGTCAGGAACTTAACGGAAGTGACAGAAACTAACGAGAAATACTTAAAATGGGGAGAAACACAAGATCAAATGTGCAATCGGGGTGAGCGGTCCAAGGCAGGGTGTCTACAGAGCCCCTCGGCGACGTGGATTGCAAAGCAAAATGCGTCGACGAAAGTTAAAAACACCCGCCGAGGACATCACCAAGAAAAAAGCAAAGACTCGATGAAAGCAAGAATTTGAAATTGCGAGAGAGAGTGGTGCGCTCCCTGCGTGAGCGGCTTTTGTTGATAGAGGGGGTGGCATGATTCGTTAGGTGAACCTGCCGGCTGAATATGTTGAATGAGGCCGTTAGTGAACCTTTGAGGAGGCCGTTAGTGAACCCTTGAGGAGGCCGTTGGTGAACCTTTGGAGAGGCCGTTGGTGAACCTTTGGAGAGGCCGTTGGTGAACCTTTGAAGAGGCCGTTAGTGAACCTTTGAAGACGAATCCGTTAGTGAAATCCGTTGATGAGGCCGTTAGTGAACCTTTGAAGAGACCGTTAGTGAACCTTTGAGGAGGCCGTTAGTGAACCTTTGGAGAGGCCGTTAGTGAACCTTTGGAGAGGCCGTTAGTGAACCTTTGAGGACGAATCCGTTAGTGAAATTCGTTGATGAGGCCGTTGGTGAACCTTTGGAGAGGTCGTTAGTGAACCTTTGGAGAGGCCGTTAGTGAACCTTTGAAGAGGCCGTTAGTGAACCTTTGAGGACGAATCCGTTAGTGAAATTCGTTGATGAGTCCGTTGGTGAACCTTTGGAGAGGCCGTTAGTGAACCTTTGGAGAGGCCGTTAGTGAACCTTTGAAGAGGCCGTTAGTGAACCTTTGAGGACGAATCCGTTAGTGAAATCCGTTGATGAGGTATTGCTTTGAGGTCTCGTGCCACTTGGAGTTACACCTGACTTTTTGAATTGTGGGGTGCGGGCACAGTTGACCGCGACCAGAAAATGTTCCTGCTGGGGATGAAATGTTGAGATTGACCCTTGAGGGGGATATGTCACCCGTGACAGAACTTAGGGAGTTCGGAATCCGTGGGAGGACAGCCTACTTTTTGAGTGGGAGTTTCTATCCTACTTTCAATTTTTTGACATGCCTTAAGGGAGGACCAGAAGAATGTGTGCCCAACTGGGTGTCTGAAGATAGGGGCTGTGCCTTGATTTGAGTTGGAGATCTCTGACAAGACCTTTTTCTGAAGTGATCTAGACTTGGGAGGCGCGCGCTTTCCTCTGTGGGCTTGGGACGCGCGCGCATTTGAGACCGCTGGCGGGTGGCACGCGCGTCTGGGAGGCGAAATTCCGGGCTTGACATTTGCTGGCCAAAAGATACCCCAACAGTTATAATATCATCTTCTGTTCGACCACTTAATTCTCACAGCTCCTTTCTGCCATTTTTGAACATCGTATTATTGCTCAACTTTGCTTGTGATCAACATTTTCCATGGCTTCCAATTCTTTTGTTCTTGATGCCAAGGTTGTTAGTGGTTATGAAAAGGACTTGGGCACTTTTGTGTATTCTTTCAAGACCCATCCCAAGAAGGCTTTCATTAAAGACTTCGGGCTCCGAATTCTTTTCACTTTGCGGACGTTGAAGCCAGATTGGGATTTGTTGAGAGCTGCCGCGGCTTTCTGGGATTGCGACAGCCATACTTTCAACTTTTCAGCTAATGAAATGGTGCCGACTGTTGATGATTTCGGGGCCATCCTTGGTATGCCTTTGGCCGGTCGGATTGCCGTCCCTAAATATCACCGTGGTGCCATTGACTCTTGGGTTGAGTCACTGAATCTCCCTGTTGAGGACGTGAGGAGGATGTTGCACGGTACTGTGATTGACATAACTGAGCTGCCGATGTTCTTTAGTTTACACTCGGAGGATCCGGTGGTTCAATCTTTCAAAAGGAATACCATGGCTGCTTGTCTCTTTAGTGAAGTACTGTTTGTTACACCTTTCGGGACTACGGATGTGCAGTTGGCTGAGATTATTTTGCAAGCCAAGGAGAAACAATTTAGTATAATCCCTCTTATTGTAGGGGAGACGTTGCACGGCCTTGATGAGTTACATAGGACGGGAAAAATGTGTCGGGGAAGCCCTTTGCTCTTGACCATATGGCTCCAAGAACACTTCAAGATTTATTCCCCGGATGGTGATTTGTCTCCTTTTGCTGTTCATAGGAGGAAGTTGTTGATCCGGGATTTATCTGAAGATGGTTGGAAGAAATTCTTTGCCTCTCGGATAACCGTCGACATTGAGTGGTGCCCTCCTTCTTGGGGTCTTTGTCCTTTTGTGGAATGGACTCTTAGTTTTCAGCACGTGGTTGTACCCGGCTTAAGAGATTCTTCATTTTACCAGCCAGAGCGGGTTCTGCGGCAGTTCGGTCGCCAACATATAATTCCTTTTCCGAGGGACGGAATGCTTCGTCCAGTTGCTTACATGGGTCCTGAATTCTCGAGTGAGCTTCAGTCGGCTTGGGGAGATGATCACGACCGCTGGGCTTTTGCTCCTCTGCATCGGGGGAGTGTCTTCCTTCCCAAGATCTACTTGGATTATTTGTTTGGCACCCTTTATCGTGGCATCACTTGGGTCGACGTGCTTCGTGCCGAGTTGTTGGGAAAGGGTTTTGAGCCTAGCAGCGCTTTGAGATATAAGGAGGCTGCTGCTGATTCGAGTAACATTCTTGCTGACCCGTTCGGTACTCCTTTGGATGACTTTTATGCTAGGAGACGTGCCGCAACACAGAAGGTTTCGGTGCGTATTAGTGCTCCTCCGTTGTTCAAGAAGAAAAGGATTGAGAGACGATCGGGTGGTCCTTTGAAGGCTAAGAGAAAACTGGATTTTTCTTAGTACCCTAAGAGATTGCAATTAGACCACTTTGTTTTAGGATTTAATATTTTGATGTCTTTTGTTGCTCAATAAATCCGTTGTAATGGTTTGAATAATTCATTGAATGAATAAGAATTGCATTTTGTTATTTGAAGTGAATTGGGTATTTTTGATATGTTTTAGACCGCACCCGAAGGTTGCCTACGTTCCTCCAGTTGGGAGGCTCAGGTCTCCGTAGTTCAAACAAACAAAGACCATTTTTTTTTTGTGTGCACCCTGTTTTTTGCCTAGACCGCCCTTTCGGGTTTTCAATCTAGCGGGCTTCTTTTTGCACGTGCTCTAATTTTTGCCTAGGCCGCCCTTGCGGGTTTTCAACCTAGCGAGCGATTTTTTTTTTTTTTTTTTTTTTTTTTTTTATGGTTTTTGTTTATTAAGCTTAGAACCTCTTGAGTTTGTCGAGGTTGACCTCCTTTGGCAGCTGGTCACCATCTAAATCCACAAGTCGGACTGCACCGCCGCTTAGCATCTTTTTGACCACGTACGTACCGATCCATCGGGGTCCCAATTTCCCTAGGGGATTCATGGCATTAGGGGGATGTTGTCTTAAGACCAAATCTCCCACAATGATGTTTCGAGGCTTCACCTTTTTGTTGAAAGCTCTTGCCATCCTTTGCTGATATGCCCTCGTGCGTTCGAGTGCTCTTAACCTTTTCTCGTCGAGTAAGGCTAGCTGTTCGTATCGACTTTGCATCCAGTTGACCTCGTTGACTTGATTCTCGAGGAGGACCCGTAGAGATGGGACTTCAAGTTCGATAGGGAGTACGGCTTCAGAACCATAGACTAATGCATTAGGAGTTTCTCCTGTTGCTGACCGTATTGATGTGCGGTAGCCCCACAATGCTAATGGTAGCTTCTCGGGCCAATCCCTTCCTGCTGAGGCCATTTTCTTGACGATGGTCTCGATGGTTTTATTTGCTGCTTTGACCGCGCCATTTGCTTGGGGATGGTAAGGAGATGACTTGTGCTTGGTGATCTTGTATTCTACCAAAAGTGCATCCATTTCCTTCTCAAAGTGAGAGCCGTTGTCGGAAATGATTTCATGGGGCACGCCGTATCGGCACATGATATTAATCTTTACAAATTCGGCCACTTTCTTGGCGTTGAGGGTCCGATAGGCTTGTGCTTCGGCCCACTTTGTGAAGTAGTCGACTGCTACTAGGACGAATGACTGCCCATTGCTCCCGGCAGGATGAACTTTACCGATGATGTCTATCCCCCAACAAGAGAAAGGCCAAGGCGTGACCATGTTGTAAAGTTGCGATGGTGGAGCATGTTGCAGATTAGCGTGGAATTGGCACTTGACACACCTTTTGACTTTCTCGATACAGTCTCGTTCCATAGTGCTCCAATAGTAACCAATGCGAAGTATCTTCTTGACTAGCATAAACCCATTCATGTGGGGTCCACATTCTCCTTCATGCACTTCACACATTATCTCTTGAGCTTCGGCCTCATTGGCGCATAAGAGATTGATCCCGTCGTGGTGCCTTTTATAGACTCGGTCCCCAATCAGTACGTACCGAGAGGCTAGCCTTTGCAGAGCCGCTTGAGACTTCTTATTGCTATTCTCGGGATAAGTGCCATCTTTGAGGAAATTCATGATGTCCGAATACCAAGGAGAGTTTGTTTGGACCTCGTTGATCTCGATACTCATGCAGTACGCCGGACTGTTCTTTCGGGCAATTTTGAAAGGCTTCACCATTTTCCCTTTGGGCATTTCGACTAATGAAGCTATGGTGGCCAGTGCATCGGCGAAACGATTTTTATCCCTTGGCAGGTAGTTGAAAGTGATCTCTTGGAATTGTTCAACCAATTCTTCAAGGTGTTGACCATACTGTTGGAGAGTTGGGTCTTGGGTTCGCCATTTACCTGATTGTTGATTGATAAGGAGCAAAGAGTCGCCGAATACTTCTAATTCCGTGATGTTTCTTTCGAGAGGTGCTTCGAGCCCTGCTATGCATGCTTCGTACTCGGCAATGTTGTTGGTAGCCTCGAATTCCAGGCGGATGGCGATGGGAGTGTAGATGTCTTTTGGATCGACAAGCAATACTCCTATACCAAAGCCGTGTTTGTTGGCGGCGCCATCGAAAAAAAGTTGCCACTTAATTTGCTCAGTTGCAGTACAAATTAAATGCTCGTCGGGGAACTGTACATCTGTTGGTAGTGGTGCCCTAGGCACGTTTAATAAACGTTGTAATTGTTATCATTTATTTCATATCAATAAAGAGATGTTTTGATTATTATTGTTGTTCATGTTTACTTATAATAATCTCCGTCCCTAGTACTTGTTAAGCACTAGTATAAAGGCTAAATGATCATGGGATGATCATGTTAGATTTATGGGTACTTGTTTGGAACAAGGTACTGGACATGACCCGCTCTATGAGATTTATGTCATGGTCTATGTCGTACATATATCTCATATTAGTTATGTCATTTGAATCCTTAGACATGAAGTTATTATAGTCTTCCACTTGATGAACATTATGTTTGACATATTCAAACGCTACTTTTAACCGAGTAGTTATAAAGGGTATGATTGGCATAATCGGAATCCCGTTGGGAAGAATAATAAGCTAAATGGATTTGTCCCTCCTCGGAGAGATGTCAAGCTTGGGCCACTCGTAGGAATGATGTTGATGAAATGTTCGGCCGGACTCAGATGAATTGATTGGATCAATGTCATTTGGATTATCAACATATTCGGAATCGAGAAAGTATTGAACAAAACAAGTTGACTGTTTGACCATGACTTGTGTTCAATGACATCGTGGACAAAGGGATTGTGACATATTCTAAAGGAATGCGAACTTGTATCTAGTTATACTATTTGGGTAGGTATGACGGTTTGCTAGAACCTAATCATATCTTATGGGATCATGTTTGAGCTCATTGCCAACTTAGTATAATCTTAGAGGGTCACACACAATAGAACGAATCTTTAAAAGGACTATATTGGAATTTTGGAAATTCTGGACATTCTGAAGAGTGGGCGACCGCACAGTATTGACTGGGCGGCCGCACACTTAGGACAGTTTTGTACCAGTTTTGCTTCAGATAGTTGTGCGACCGCACAGATGATTTTGGGCGGCCGCACAGTGCTGTCGGGTGGCAGATTCCTAATTTGATTTGGAAACGAATTTTGGAAGGATTTTGACACAAGTTTCCTATTTGGAACAGGTCATACTTGTGTATAAAAGACCAAATTCGGCCAGCACTCAAGGCTAATGATTTTGTGAGTCTCAAAGAGTTTGAGAGAGGGTTTATTTTGTTCCAAGACATTCTTGGTTGAGGAACAAAATAATACACAAAATAAATTTCATATAGTTCTTTTGATTGTGAAAAAGTGTTTCACAATTTGGTCTAGCAACCAAGATCAAAGAAGCTCCTTTGATATTCGTTCGAAGTGTGGATACCGCTAGAGGGTGAAAATCATCATCTTTAAAGTTCGTGTTCAAGCTTTGTGATCGTGATCAAGTCTTCAAACCTCCACCAAAGACCAAGAGAATTTGATAGCCATCAAGGGTTAGTTTATTCCTTTATTCTTATGTTGTATTTGATTTAATCATATGAACGGATCCATGGCTTTGGGTTTCTTAAAATTTTAAATGCTAAATTCCGCTGCGCATGTTACTTGGAAACCCAACAGTGGTATCAGAGCCCCGTTCATGTTGATTAATTCGATACTTGGATCATGTTATGTGTATGTAAATTGTTTATGTGCCTTGCATGATTTGAATATTGGAATATATGTTGTTTATGTGTTATGTGATTTTATGTGGTTTATTGTTTTGCAACTTTAATCGCACGATTCAATCGCAATAAATAAATTATGGTGGATTCAGAATTGTTGATTATTAATTTTGATTGGATCAAAGTTTTAATAATCGGGGAAAAACAATTTTGAGACAAACTTTTCGAACTTTGAAAATTCTGCACATTCTGATGGAACCGGGCGACCGCACAAAACGCCTTGGGCGGCCGCACAGTTTTGGGCGACCGCACAAGGGTTTTTGGGCGGCCGCACAAGTTGACCAGAAGGTCTGATTTTGGTTGAAAAACCAGAATCTGGAATTTTTCGAAAGATTTAACAAAACCAGTAACAGAACCAGTCCAGACTTGCTGATCTGGAATGGGTTTTGGGTAGTTGGTTTGTGTGTGGATTTTGGGGTTTGATTTTCCTATTTGTTTTAGTCTTGTGATTCTAAGATTGGTTCAAGATTTGGATGGCTAATCTGCGTTCATCGAGATTGTGTTTCCCAAACTTGATCGCAATCAAAGTTTCAAAGATAAAACAAAGTTAGAATTATGAAGAGTTCATAATTGCTAAAATTGAGAAACAAAGTTCTTGATTCAATGATTGGAGATCCATGTGGAATTGTGAATGCAATTGGCCTACGTTCATCGAGACCATCTATTGCTTAGTTTCGGCCACATGGACTACTTTCTTGGTTTCTTGAATTAGTGCGGGGTTGTGGTTGCCTAATGGCTTAGTTCGACCGCACTTCTTGTTGTCTTGATTTGGAAATAATAACCAAAGTTGAAATAGTCCCATCCTCATAATTATAGAGAAACTAATGACACATAAATACCATGCTTAAATTAATGGAGATTAATTTAGTGGCTAAACTTGATGTATAACATATTTATATTATGTGCTCATAAATGTGTTATATGCTATATGTGATGAACCTTCAAAGAAAGTTGTAAGTCCTTTTGCCATGCCATGATTAAAACACTTGTTTATACATGAGTAATTTTATGTGGGCTCGCCAAAGCGAGGTGCATTGATTTTATTCATGTTTGAGCAAGATGAGTGAATAAGAGTTTCCTATGCGTTTAAAATGGTTGGACTTAATTAAGCGTCAAAACAGTTTTGGGCTTAAGGCAAAGATGAGATTTAACATGCTTTTTGAAATTGGATTTCTTAAAGAATCTCATGAAAAGAACTGAGAGTCATATGAGATATGATTGACAAGAGTTGTCTACCTAATTGATTTAATTTTGAGCGGTGCGCCAAAGCGTACTCAAAATTAGATTAAAGCAGGATCTCAACCAATTTAAATTATATTATACATTGGATGTATATGAAGGTTATATAATTTAGTGGGAGTATTTTGTTTTAAAATACATTTTTTTTTATCTCTTTAATGAAAAATCGGTACTTATTAAATTTTGGAAATTTTGCATATTTGTAGATAATGACTAATAACACTCAATCAATGTCGTTGCGATCGATCCTTGAGAAGGATAAGCTCAAAGAGAATGGTACTAACTTTATGGATTGGATCCGAAGCATAAGAATCGTTCTTAGGCAAGAAGATAAGTTGTACATTCTCGATGGGCCTCTCCCTGCTGAACCACCGCCTACTGCCCCTAGGGTAGAAAGAGACAATTACAAGAAACATCGTAATGATTCTAGAGATGTAAGTTGTCTCATGCTTGCTGCTATGTGTTCAAAACTCCAACAAAGTTTGGAACATTTGGAAGCCTATGAGATAGGCGTGGAGTTGAGAACCATGTTTCAAGAGCAAGCTAGGCAAGAGAGGTACAAGACCATTGTTGCATTCACTACTTGTAAAATGAATGAAGGGTAACAAGTGAGTCCTCACTTTCTTAAAATGAAAGGTTATGTAGAGCACCTTGAGAAACTTGGCTATCCAATCCCATTGGAGCTAGCCACAGATCTCATTCTTAATTCATTGCCTAAAAGTTATAATCAGTTTGTAATGAATTATAACATGCATGGAATGGATAAGAATCTCTCTGAATTGCATGGGATGCTCAAAACTGCAGAGATGAAAATTGTGGAGAAAGGTTCTCCCGTGCTCTTGGTTCATGATGGAAGAAGCCTGGTGCCAAAGGCAAGGGTAAGGCAAAAGTTGTCAAACCCAAGATAAGCAAGGCAAAGGTTGCCAAGGCTTCTGAGGCAAAACCCGATTCACAAAAGGATGCAATCTGTTTCCATTGTCAAGAAATTGGTCATTGGAAACGTAATTGCAAGGCTTTCTTGGAAGAGCAAAAGAAGAAGAAGAGCAGCAAGGCTGCGTCGACTTCAGGTATCTATATGATAGATATTCTCCTTTCTACCACTGATTCTTGGGTATTGGATACCGGATGTGGTTCTCACATTTGTCTAAATGTGCAGGGACTAAAGAATAGGAGACTGCTTAAAGAAGGTGAAGTAGATCTACGCGTGGGGAATGGAGCAAGAGTTGCTGCATTAGCCGTAGGGACTTATGAAGTCACTTTACCTTCCGGATTAATTCTTGTTTTGAACAATTGTTATTATGTTCCGGATTTAAGCAGAAATATTATTTCAATTTCTTGTTTGGATAATGAAGGTTTTAAGTTTCTTATTGAGAATAATAAATTTTCTATTTATTTAAATGATGTGCTTTATGGTATTGCTAATTCATTTAATGGCCTTTATATCTTGGATGTCAAGAATGAAAATAATGTCTATCATGTAAATAAGAAATCTAAACCTAATGATGTAAATCATACTTATTTGTGGCATTGCCGTCTTGGTCATATTAATGAGAAGCGTATCTCAAAACTCCATGGGGACGGACTTTTGGGTTCATGTGACTTAGAGTCATATGATACTTGTGAGTCGTGTCTTCTTGGAAAAATGACTAAGACACCTTTTACCAAGTTGGGTGAAAGGGCAAGCGACTTATTGGGGTTGATACATTCCGATGTATGCGGAGCATTAAGTAGCAATGCTAGGGGAGGATTTCAATACTTCATAACCTTCACTGATGATTATAGTAGATTTGGGTATGTTTACCTAATGAAACATAAAAGTGAAGTATTCGAGATATTTAGAATATTTCAAAATGAAGTAGAAAAACAACTTGGCAAAAGTATTAAAGCACTTCGATCAGATCGTGGTGGTGAATACTTAAGTCAAGAATTTGATGATCATCTAAAGAATTGTGGAATAGTTTCACAATTGACTCCACCCGGAACACCACAATGGAATGGTGTGTCCGAGAGGAGGAATCGGACTTTGTTAGACATGGTTCGATCAATGATGAGTCAAGTTGATCTTCCAATATCCTTTTGGGGTTACGCTCTAGAAACAGCTGCTTTCACACTAAATCGTGTTCCAACTAAATCGGTTCAAAAGACTCCATATGAGATGTGGAGCGGAAAGAAGCCTTGTCTATCTTTCAAGAAGATTTGGGGTTGTGAAGTTTTTGTCAAAAGACTTATCTCAGACAAACTAGCACACAAATCTGATAAATATATTTTTGTGGGATATCCTAAGAAAACTAAAGGATATTACTTTTACAACCGAGAGGACAACAAAGTGTTTGTTGCCCGAACTGGTGTCTTTCTAGAGAAAGAGTTTCTCTCCAAAGAAATCAGTGGGAGTAAAATAAATCTTGAAGAAATTCGAGACCCAAAAAATAACATTGAACCAATGGTGGAGCAAGAACAAGAACCACAAGGAGTTGTGGAACCTGTTCAAAATACACAAGCAACTCGCAGATCTAGTAGGTTACGATCCGAGCCCGAGAGATATGGATTTCTCGTAACGGATAGTAATGAGGTAGAAATCATTGAGAATGATGAACCGTCAACCTACCAAGAGGCGATGTCTTCTCCTGATTCGGACAAGTGGCTTGGAGCCATGGAATCCGAATTGCAATCCATGCAAGACAATCAAGTTTGGAATTTGATTGATGCGCCCGAAGGTGTAAAAACCATAGGATGCAAATGGGTCTTCAAGAAAAAGACTGACATGGATGGGAAGGTGCATACTTACAAAGCTAGGCTTGTAGCGAAGGGTTATAGGCAAGTTCATGGTATTGACTATGATGAGACCTTTTCACCCGTAGCAATGATCAAGTCTATAAGAATTTTGCTTGCCATTGCCGCATATCATGACTATGAAATATGGCAGATGGACGTCAAAACCGCTTTCCTGAATGGAAAACTCCAAGAGGATGTGTATATGACACAACCAGAAGGTTTTGAACAAGATTCTAAGGTATGCAAATTGCAGAGATCCATCTATGGATTGAAGCAAGCTTCTAGGAGTTGGAATCTCCGTTTTGATGAATCGGTCAAAGAGTTTGGTTTCATCAAGAACGAAGATGAGCCTTGTGTATACAAGAAGATTAGTGGGAGCATAGTGCTATTCCTTATTTTATATGTGGATGACATATTGCTCATTGGAAACGACATTCCTACACTTCAGTCTGTGAAGACTTGGTTAGGAAAGTGCTTCGCAATGAAAGATATGGGTGAAGCCGCATATATTCTTGGCATTAAGATCTATAGAGATAGATCAAGGAGGTTACTTGGTTTAAGCCAAAGTACATACATTGACAAGGTCATTAGAAGATTCCGTATGGAAAATTCTAAGAGAGGAACCTTGCCCGTGTTACATGGAGTTTCTCTAAGCAAGACTCAATGTCCTAAGACAAAAGATGAGCGTGAGAAAATGAATGATGTTCCATATGCTTCGGCAATTGGGTCCATCATGTATGCCATGATTTGTACTAGGCCGGATGTATCTTATGCTTTGAGCATGACAAGTAGATACCAATCCGACCCTGGCGAAAATCACTGGATAGCTGTAAAAGCGATTCTTAAGTACTTGAGAAGGACTAAAGACTCGTTTTTGGTCTATGGAGGAATGGAAAATGATCTCGTTGTAAATGCTTACACGGATGCAAGCTTCCAAACTGACAAAGATGATAGCCGATCGCAATCGGGTTTTGTGTTTATGTTAAATGGTGGAGCTGTAAGCTGGAAGAGTTCCAAGCAAACTACAACCGCTGATTCTACAACAGAAGCTGAGTATATTGCTGCATCGGATGCTGCAAAGGAAGCTGTTTGGATTAAGAAGTTCATAACTGAACTTGAAGTGGTTCCTAGTATTGCTAATCCAATAGACCTTTATTGCGACAATAATGGTGCTATTGCTCAAGCAAAGGAACCAAGAGCACATCAGAAATCCAAACACATACTTAGGCGTTTTCATATCATTCGAGAGATCGTTGATAGGGGAGACGTAAATATATGCAGAGTACCTACTGATGACAATGTTGCGGACCCGCTAACAAAGGGACTTCCACAAGCTAAACATGATGGTCATGTTAGGTCCATGGGTATTAGATACATGGGAGATTGGACCTAGGGCAAGTGGGAGATTGTTGGTAGTGGTGCCCTAGGCACGTTTAATAAACGTTGTAATTGTTATCATTTATTTCATATCAATAAAGAGATGTTTTGATTATTATTGTTGTTCATGTTTACTTATAATAATCTCCGTCCCTAGTACTTGTTAAGCACTAGTATAAAGGCTAAATGATCATGGGATGATCATGTTAGATTTATGGGTACTTGTTTGGAACAAGGTACTGGACATGACCCGCTCTATGAGATTTATGTCATGGTCTATGTCGTACATATATCTCATATTAGTTATGTCATTTGAATCCTTAGACATGAAGTTATTATAGTCTTCCACTTGATGAACATTATGTTTGACATATTCAAACGCTACTTTTAACCGAGTAGTTATAAAGGGTATGATTGGCATAATCGGAATCCCGTTGGGAAGAATAATAAGCTAAATGGATTTGTCCCTCCTCGGAGAGATGTCAAGCTTGGGCCACTCGTAGGAATGATGTTGATGAAATGTTCGGCCGGACTCAGATGAATTGATTGGATCAATGTCATTTGGATTATCAACATATTCGGAATCGAGAAAGTATTGAACAAAACAAGTTGACTGTTTGACCATGACTTGTGTTCAATGACATCGTGGACAAAGGGATTGTGACATATTCTAAAGGAATGCGAACTTGTATCTAGTTATACTATTTGGGTAGGTATGACGGTTTGCTAGAACCTAATCATATCTTATGGGATCATGTTTGAGCTCATTGCCAACTTAGTATAATCCTAGAGGGTCACACACAATAGAACGAATCTTTAAAAGGACTATATTGGAATTTTGGAAATTCTGGACATTCTGAAGAGTGGGCGACCGCACAGTATTGACTGGGCGGCCGCACACTTAGGACAGTTTTGTACCAGTTTTGCTTCAGATAGTTGTGCGACCGCACAGATGATTTTGGGCGGCCGCACAGTGCTGTCGGGTGGCAGATTCCTAATTTGATTTGGAAACGAATTTTGGAAGGATTTTGACACAAGTTTCCTATTTGGAATAGGTCATACTTGTGTATAAAAGACCAAATTCGGCCAGCACTCAAGGCTAATGATTTTGTGAGTCTCAAAGAGTTTGAGAGAGGGTTTATTTTGTTCCAAGACATTCTTGGTTGAGGAACAAAATAATACACAAAATAAATTTCATATAGTTCTTTTGATTGTGAAAAAGTGTTTCACAATTTGGTCTAGCAACCAAGATCAAAGAAGCTCCTTTGATATTCGTTCGAAGTGTGGATACCGCTAGAGGGTGAAAATCATCATCTTCAAAGTTCGTGTTCAAGCTTTGTGATCGTGATCAAGTCTTCAAACCTCCACCAAAGACCAAGAGAATTTGATAGCCATCAAGGGTTAGTTTATTCCTTTATTCTTATGTTGTATTTGATTTAATCATATGAACGGATCCATGGCTTTGGGTTTCTTAAAATTTTAAATGCTAAATTCCGCTGCGCATGTTACTTGGAAACCCAACAACATCTTCCCCCTTCACTTCATCACACGGGAATTCGGCAAGCTGGTCACTGAACACTTTCCCCCTGACGGATTTTAGTGTGACGTAAGTGATATCATGGCCGGCGAGCATGAAGTACCATTTGGCTATTCTTGTTGACATGAAAGGCTTCTCGAAGATGTAGCGGAGCGGGTCCACCTTTGCTACTAGCTTGACCGGAAAAGCTTCCATATAGTGTTTGAGCTTTTGAATAACCCAAACCAATGCTGCACATGACTTCTCTAAGACGGAGTAGTTCTTTTCGCCTCCTTGGAATCTGCGACTGACAAAGTAAATGGCATTCTCCTTTGTGGACTCCCGTTGCTCTTGTGCTAACATACCCCCTAGGGCTTCATCATTGACAGTGAGATAGAGCAAAAGAGGCTTCTCCTTGTGCGGTGGAACTAGAACAGGAGGGCACGTTAAGTAATGCTTCACTTGGTCGAAGGCTTCTTGGCACGCGTCGGTCCATTCTAGAGCCACATTCTTCTTGAGTAGCTTGAAGATTGGCTTGTACATGGAAGTGAGTTGGTGCACAAACCGACTGATGTATTGCAGTCTGCCCATGAAACCTTGATCTCTTTCTGCGTCTTTGGAGGAGGCATGTCAATGATTGCCTTGATTTTGGAGGGGTCTACTTCAATTCCCCTTTCAGGACCATATAACCAAGGACTTTGCCTTGGATAACCCCGAACATGCACTTTGCAGGGTTGAGCCTCATCTTGTGTTTACGAAGCCTTTCGAAGAACTTGCGGAGATCGATTAAATGTTGACCATCGGTCCCTTTGGAGTGAATGATCATGTCGTCTACATAGACCTCGATTTCTTTGTGAATCATATCGTGGAACAAGTCTGTCACGGCTCTTTGGTAGGAAGCCCCAGCGTTTCTTAACCCAAACGGCATGACTGTGTAGCAAAAGGTACCCCACGGTGTGGTGAAGGCTGTCTTATGTTGATCTTCCTCGGCCATGAGAATCTGATTGTACCCAGCGAACCCATCCACGAATGAGCGAACCTCGTAGGCAGCCATGGAGTCGACTAGCATGTCGATGTTAGGGAGTGGAAAATCATCCTTTGGGGAAGCTTTGTTCAAATCCCGGAAGTCCACACAAACTCGAACCTTGCCGTTTGCCTTTTTGACTATCACGATGTTGGCTAACCATGTCGGATACTCGATAACCTTGATGAAACCCACACTGAGGAGCTTCTCAATCTCTTCTTTGACTTGCAGAGACCATTCTGGCTTGATCTTTCTGAGCTTCTGCTTTACCGGCTTGCATCTTCTCTGATCGGAATTCTGTGCTCCGCTACCTCTCTGTCCAAACCCGGCATGTCTTTGTATGACCATGCGAACACATCCACGAACTCCCGCAGTAGTGCAGTCAATCTGTCTCTGTCATTCCCCTTGAAGAAGCTTCCGATCTTAGTCTCTCTTGGTTCTTCTTCGGTACCCAGATTAACAACATGCAATTCTTCGTCAGCCTTTGGACCATTTTCACCACGACTACGGACTTGTTGAGCAAGTTCATTTAAGTATGTTGTGTTTTCGTGGTCTATTTCATCATAATTTGAATCATTATTAACTTGTTCATTAAGTTCATTATTAGTTAATTCATCATTTATGATGTTTGCAATCTCAGGGTACTCAGAAATATCAAATTTTTCATTAGCAAAGAAAGGAAACACACGCTCGGCTATGGCCTCCAAATCGTCTTGGGTGAGGGTATTAGAGACACTCTCGGACTCGAAAGTAAGTGTGAGCCGCTCTTCCTTTGTTGCTGTGCGGGGTATGCAACCCATTTCTTGGACTAAGAATTCTTCGGATACCACGGGCCCTTCGTGAATACCAATTGTTGATCGGCTCGGAGCTTGGCGGGATCTCACTGATAGTCTCGTTCATGATGACGGTGTCATGGATGGCGTTGACTTGGCATTCATTCATTATGGCAAGCTCTTCGATCATGAAGGCTAAATCTGTTAGTTCTTCCCCCACGGTGATTTCTGTCTCGGATTCTATAGTCACCTTCCTTCCCCACCATTCACGGGGCGACATGGGAGTTGGTTCCCTTTCGGATTTCTGGATCTCACAATCGGAGAAAATTTCGAGACCGGGCTTTTTGACACCCTTATTGTAACCCATGGCTTTTTGACACCCTTGATTGCGTGCTTTGTTCAAGTCTTCTTGGAAGGCTCGTACCCCAAACCGAAGGTGTCTTGACGAATGGGACTTGCACAGGATGTAGGATTCCTTGTTGATATTTCCCTTGGCCTAAACCAGGGAAGTAGTCCATATTCCTCATCATGCGGAGGACTTTGTGGTTGCTGGGGGTCCATGATCCGTTTCCCCTTCTTTGTCAATGGCGTTGATTGAGACGCGGAGAGAGTGGAGTCTGGTAAACCATACTGAACTTGGGGACGGCTCACCTTTTTGTGGATAGTGACGTTTTCAGCCATGACGGTCACTATTTCATCACCATTTCGGATCTTGACACATTGGTGGAGAGTTGACGGACGGCATTAGCACTGTGAATCCATGGTCGACCCAAAAGTAAGTTGAACGAGGCCGGGATATCAAGCACTTGGAATGGAATGGACATGACCATGCTCCCAAACTCAATGTATTTCAATCATGACCATGACTGTACGGGCGTGCTGTCATATCCTCGGATTACTTGAGTAGATGGCTTCAAATCGGAATCCTTAAGCCCCAGTATGCCCATGATTCTGCCAGGATGAGATTGAGTGCGGAACCACCGTCCACTAAGACTCTTGAGACGGGCCTCCCCTTGCTCGTACCTTGAGGTAAATAGCTTCGTTGTGGTCGAACCAAATGGTGGAAGGTCCATATCGGCAAAGGTGATGACGTGCCAAATGAATGTGACCGATCATTGCCATGAGGTCTTCGGAGTAGTATCGGGAGAAACTGATGTATCATCGAGATTGCGGATGACAAGATCTCGGGTGTTTCTTTGAGGATGCAATGAGGTCCAAATAGAGATGTTGGCTTGAGTTTCTTGAAGTGGACAAGTAGAGGGTCTTCGGAGTGTCGCGAGCTTGCGACCTTTGATAAGAGGAGCTCGGTGCGGAAGTGGAAGGGTTGCTTGCTATGACTCGACCGGATCGAGTTAGCATGTTGACGTTCCCATCTTGCTTCCTTTCCTATTCTCTAGTACTTCCCTCATTACCTCATCGTAAGTTACAACATAGCAAGAATTGTCAAGTTTATTCATAACATTGGGGCCCCCATTCACAATTGGGATTGAATGGTTGGTAGTGGTGCCCTAGGCACGTTTAATAAACGTTGTAATTGTTATCA
>JAOWBW010000725.1:360457-395503 GCA_026119855.1 Campanula takesimana
TACCCAATATTTTGGCCACAGTTATTTTTTCATTTATTATTCCTTACCCACTATCTCTCTTATTCATACTCACAACACCTATTTTTCAAATCACTTTTTGTAATAAAATATTATATAGTCTTTTAATCATCCTTATGTAGGGAGAAAGAATCCTATTTTAATGGACGGGGGAGTAATTGAATTTCAGTGCCCGTACATTTCGACAAATAATTTCTTCATTTTGGTTTTCTTTTTTTTTTCAAATATTTTTTCTTCTTTGGTTTGTGCACATAAATAGTGCTAGCCCCAGAGAGCCAGAAGGAGCTCCTCCCCCCACCCATACTAACAATATTCAATCAATGCCTAATTAGTTTCCACCAAAAATTTGACCGTACGTATCTGATAAAAAAAATACTTCATCCGTCTCAAAATAAATGTCGTTTTGAAGTGTTTCACACATTTAAAAAATGCCATTAATGCATATGAAAAGATCTCAAATACCCCTAAAGTAATTAAACTACCTAGGTAATTAAATGGTTAGGTAAGCGATGGTTCACTATCATTATTAAGGGTATAATTGGTATAGAGCAATAAAAAAAACTTTGAAAATAGTGAAACAACAAGTATTTTGAGACAAAATTTAACTCCCAAAACGACATCTATTTTGAGACGGAGTGAGTACATTTTAATTAAATATTTTCTTTAACGGATTATTTACAAATAACTACAAGACGTAGCCAGTAGCAAATTCATATTAGTGAGAAATAAAATAACTAGGAAGTCATATTTGTACAAAATTTGAGAGGTGAACTCCAAAATTAAGAGAGGGGGGAATATAGCTTCTTGAAAATTTCAAAGGGCCGGTGTGAATATGTTCAAAACTCAGTGAGTGCAAGTTACAACTGCATATTTTTGGTAGGTAGATCTCGAACAATGTTTCAAACCGGCGTTTACAAAAAACATAGTCAGTCAGTTTACTATTTCAAATACTCCCCTCCATCCCTCTTTAAATTTATAAAAAATTTATTTTGGTTGTTCACTTTAATCTACATGATTCATAAATAGAAACTTTTAAATGTTCTTAAATAGTAGGAACTACTTGTCATACACTCACAGCTACAACCCACTTACCATTCATTACCCCCACTTTCTCCCTCCTACCCAACTATCTTTACTCACAACACATCACCAGGCCCGTCTCAATAATTATAGGGGCCCAGTGCTAAATGTGAATATTGGGGCCCTTATTATTTAAAAAAATTACAAACAATAAAATAATTGCAATAATGTTAACTAATAAGCAAATAATTCATAAATTAAAATATAACATTAAACAAGAAACTAAACTTCTTGAAAAAAAATACTCCCTCCGTCCCACCTCACTTGAGATCTTAGAGGTGGGCACAATAACTAAGGAAATGAATAAAATAAATAAAATGTGTGGTAGAAAATGAATAGAGAGAATGAGTGGGGTTAATAGTAGGTTGATTGAATGAATTGTGTGGTGAAAAATTAAGAGAGAGAATGAGTGAATGTGGTAGATTGAATATAAAATAATAAAATCATGGTCATTTTGAGAAGTCTCAAATGAAGTGGGACGGTCCAAAATTGAATAAAGTCTCAAGTGAGGTGGGACGGAGGGAGTATGAATGAAAGCCTAAACTAGAAAAAGAAGGGGATGAAAGCCCAAAAATTGGTTGCAATAATGTTGAAGTAAGCAAATAATTTATAAAAATTATAATATGTAATTAAAAATAAACTTTCTAATTAAAGTTTGAAAAAAAGGATGAAAGAAAGCCTAAACTAGAAACGAATGGGAGGGAAGCCATGAGAAAAATCAAGAAGGAAAAAGAAAAAATTGCATGAGCTGGGAGTCGAACACTGACTGCTTGATTGCAAGTGAAGGGAGTTACCAGCTGGGCAGCTTTAGCATAAGAGTAACAATTTCGGTATCTAATATATATATACTATATAAATAGAAATTTGGGGCCCCCAATTTTTTTGGGCCCTGTGCAATTGGGCTGGTTGCACAGGCCCAAAACCGGGCCTGCACATCACATTTTAAATCATTTTCTTAATTCATGTGCCAATGCTCATTTTTGTAAATTAAAGAAGGGCGGGCGGGAATCCTTTAGTGCTGTATATGTTTTAGTTGAGGATTGCACAAGGAGTCCAGATCTCCTGTGCCCCTCCATGTGCCCCTTTAATCTGGACCGTTTATATTGATATTGTAAACGGTTGAGATTAGAGGGGCACATGGAGGGGCACAGGAGATCTCCTCTCTTGCACAAGGACGAAAATAAGGGACTCATTAATTGAGTGTCATAAATTAAATGAATGTTATACATACTTTAGAGACTTATACATAAACATATAATGTTAAAATAGAGACGATATAAAGAATGTTGTCTTAAAATAAATTATTACCGTCCCAAAATTGTTAATATAAAGACATTAAAAATTATTATCTCAAACAAATAGTTTCTAAAATTTATTTTTAGCAATGAGAGACCCTAATATTAATTTCATATTGAGTCATTTGCAGCAAGACCTATCACGAAAGTTCACAACGTCTATATTATGAGATATTTCATCAGCCATCTCATAAATATAAAATGTAATCAGTGAGTATTCAGGAATTGTGGTCAGCCACAAGTCAACTATAACACTTATATGAAACGGAGAGAATAATTATTTAAATTTGACCATAATTTCTGAATCCGCCAGTTATTACATTTTATATTATGAGATATTCATCAGCCATTTTTTTTTTAAGTAGGAATATGTCCTACTTGTTTTTTTTTTTTTTTTTTTTGAACAACTGAACTATATCATTCATTTCAAAGCAATTGTCATCGTTTACAAATTCCTATGGGATCTATTATAGTCTTATCTAAAGCACTGCCGATCTAAAGCCCTGTCTATTACAAGTTCCTATGGAGTTTCACCATTGTCGAACCTATTACAGCGAATGATATTTGCTTTTACAAGTTGATGTTGCAGTCCTTTATAGACGTCCTTGCGCAATCTGGTAGACCTCCCTTCAAGGGAAGGCCTTACGCACCCACCCGATGCCACTAGGCCAGAAAGCCATTGGTGTGTCCTACTTGTTAATACAATACATTTGTTGGTTTGTGTTGGGAATTTGGTGGTACCCCGTTGCAATCTAGATAAAGAACAACAAACCCACAAGCACAATAATGGAAGAATCACACACACAAGAACACAAGAATTGTTTATCCGGTTCGTTCAACACATGAACTACGTCCGGGGGCAATTGCCAAGCCAATATATTATTAATCACACCTTAATAATTTGCTACATTGTGTCCTAGGTCGTGACTATGCTTATATAGCAGTACAAGGAAGATCTAAATCAAATTAAGAAGAGATTGTGTCAAAATAGGAAACAAATCAGCCCAGCCGGCATACCAAGCGCCCGCTTGGGTCTAGGCGAGCGCCCGCTTGAATTAATTTCCCCCAGGCGGATCACTCACTGTCCATTTGAGCGCTCGCCTGGTCCAGGGCAAGCGTCCGCCTGCTCCTCCGCCAGGAACTCCTCCTCCGGTTTGAACCCTTTTTGATCTCCACCAACTCCCCCGACTTAGACTCCTTTTCTTCCTCATAGTTTAGGACTGCAATCCTAACAATCTCCCACCTGGAGACTAAACTCATAAGCATAGAAACACCCATCAACTCCCACCACGGAATGAACACCTTTGAACACATTTTACCCCCCATATTGGCTTGACATTACCGAGCCTCCCGCTTAAGTACTAAGGCGAGTTGAAACCAAGCGACGTTTCAACGTCTCCGTGTTAGATAGTTCTTGCCTCCCCAAATCAGCTTCTGCCTTGATTTCTCTCCGCAAGTCTAACTTCGCCTTCTCCCTCCAGACCCACCTTCCTCGCAATGCTTCCCCTTGAAACTTGGACACACCTTGTTTCTTGCATCGTCTTCTCTTGGTCTGAATACGCTCTCTGTTAGGGCACTTGGACTTCCACACCGTGTTGATCAACTTTGTGTCCTTCTCCCCCCTAACATACCGTTTCTTGATGTCTCTCATTTCTACACCAATAGGACGGTTCTTTAGCCTCTTGCTCCCACCCGAGCGAATGTCGACATTGTAGGTAGAGTACAATATCTTCTCCTTGACCCCATGAGCTATCACCTTAGCTCCTTTTGTGACTTCCCAAGATCCACCAGTGAAGGTCACACCATACCCTTCATCATCAAGTTGTCTCACGGAAATCACCCTCCTTCTCAAGTCCGGAACATGCATCACATCGTGCAATTGTAAAACAGCCCCGTTAGGTGTCTTCATCATCACATCCCCCTTACCTTTGATCTTAAAAGGTTGATCATCACCAAGATAAACAACCCCAAAATCTCCCGGTGTGTATCGCTCCATTGTTTCTGCATCCCCACTAGCATGAAGCTCCAGAATCCAACACCCAATCTTCACCCGACTGCTCCTCTCCTAGGATTAATACATATCCATCATCCACCACATGTGCATCACCATCCTTATCCGGACAGTCATAACTGATATGACCCATTGTGCCACAGTTGTAGCACTTGACCAGCTTTTTCCCCTTTTTCGGTCCTCCCCTTCCCCTTGTTCTCTCCACCCTAAGTGCATCCCCATCTGCGGAAGATTCTCCCCTTTTCTCATTCCTTCTCAACTTCTCTTGAAGGATGAGATCTCGAACCTCCGTATACACTAATGGTGTTTTCGACGTACTGATCGTTGTGACAGTTACCTCCCAACTATCAGGCAACGATTTTAGTAGAAAACATGCTAACACTTCATCGGAGAAAGTAATATCAACAATTTTCAATTGGTTCACCATACCTTTGAAACTGCCGATATGACTCGCTGCTGTCTGCCCCTCTGACATCTTCGTATTCGCAAACCTCTTTATCAAATGCACCTTATTGATATTCGACGGCTTCTCATACATGTCTGACAGCATCTGTAGCAACCCCACCGTTGTCTTGGCCTCCATCGCATTCCGTGCAACGTCGTCAGTTAGAGCGCTCCTCACCGCTCCTAACGCCTTCCGATGTAACGTCTCCCAATCCAATTGTGACATGTCTTCGGGTTTCGCACCTAAGGGTTTATGAAGATCCTTACAATAAAGGTAATCTTCAACCCTTGTCCTCCAAAACGTGAAATTCACACCGTTGAATTTCTCGATTGAGTTCTTCATCTTGATTGCTTCACAAAGTCCCCAAGAACGTGATTCAAAATTAATCAACTAATGAAACTTTGAATCCTCCTAACCAGACTCTTGATACCAGTTGTTGGGAATTTAGTGGTACCCCGTTGCAATCTAGATAAAGAACAACAAACCCACAAGCACAATAATGGAAGAATCACACACAAGAACACAAGAATTGTTTACCCGGTTCGTTCAACACATGAACTACGTCCGGGGGCAATTGCCAAGCCAATATATTATTAATCACACCTTAATAATTTGCTACAATGTGTCCTAGGTCGTGACTATGCTTATATAGCAGTACAAGGAAGATCTAAATCAAATTAAGAAGAGATTGTGTCAAAATAGGAAACAAATCAGCCCAGCCGGCATACCAAGCGCCGCTTGGGTCTAGGCGAGCGCCCGCTTGAATTAATTTCCCCCAGGCGGATCACTCACTGTGTAACGCCCATCCTTATTATCGTTAAATATTTGACATATTTGTTAAATACTTGAACTTGCATATTATGTGTTAGTTTGACTTGGGTTAATTTATTAACTGCTTTAAATAGTTAAGGTGGTTAAATGTCTAGTTTTGACTTTTGGGTCATTTGTGAAAATTTGACTTTAGGGGTCTTTTTGTTAAAAGTGAAACTTGAGGGGCCTAAGTGCAATTCTTTGAAAGTTTCAAAGTATATCTTGTTGATTGCTTTACTGAGAAAGCAATTCTCAAAGTTTCTCGTTGCTCTCCCTCTGTTCTAAAAAGCTAGGGTTAGAATTTTCCCTATTCCCGACTCCTCGAGTTTAATTATCCCTCCGTTCTTGCTTCCGATCCCGGATTAATATTCGTGGCGTTGAATAGAGCGTTCCAGGCCGAACAGAAATAAGTTTTGGTCAACTTGAATTTTGACTAGGTAAGTTATTAGCTCCCCCTTACTTGTAATAACATGCATAAATGTTATTCTCAATACTTGTGATTGTTAATTTTGTGTTTGGGGTGATTTTTGTGGTACTTGTAAATTTGGGACAAAAGGAGTAAATTTCCCCTGTGTACACTAATGAAAGGAAATTAAAGAATGGGTTTTAAGCTTGCTTATTATTTTGGGGTATGTTGAAATTGTTAGTAAATGTTACTCCTACGTTTTGGGACGGAAATAGTTCAACCTGGGAAAGAAATGGGAATTTCGCATTTTAGTACACTGTGCGACCGCACAAAAATGATTGTGCGACCGCACATCTTTCTGAAGGGTTTTTCAAAGAAAGTGACCTGCTTGTGTGCGGCCGCAAAGTCCATTTTGGGCGACCGCACGGTCGTCTGAAAAACAAAGATTTTGTTTAAAGTTTGTATAAGTTGGAAGTAACCCTAGTTAAGGTATATAACCTTAGTATAAGATGTCCTAGAAAGTGTTGTGATACTTTAGGGGCATCAGACTTGGTCTTAAACATGTATACTCATTGAATTAAAATGAGAACATAAGTATAAGAGTAGTATCTCTTCTTTATGTCTTGAAAGTGCTATGAACAAGCACTAATGTGTTATACTTGTTGTGAATCCAATGATTGTGCACCTTAGAGGCATTAGCATAAGGTCTTAGACTTGAACATCCTAAGATTAGGATTGGGATTTGGTAAGAGTAAATGTATAACTCTTATACTTGTTTGAATGTCCAAAGATTGGAAGTTATAACTTGAAGTATAAGACATTAAAAGCTTGTACGTGATTTGAACATCCACAGAATTGGATTAAGACTTGAATATAAGATAATAAAATCTTGTACATGGCTTGACACCAATACATATGTATGGTAGTGAACTTGAAAGTGCTATGAACAAGCACTCACGTGTATGAGACATGTTCTTGTTGTGTATATGCAAACATTGCATACATTTGCTTGATACAAGGTGACTTCTTGATTACTTGAAGCATGTTCCTTGTTGAGCTAGTCCACTACTTTTGGATTAGTTCCTCTCCCGTTGTTCAAGTAAATATCTACTTGTACTTTCTTGTGTGAGTCCAGCTGGTTCTCCTTGCTTGTTCGAAAATGTATAGGTTCACGCTTGTCGCGAGAGCTGGGGTTTAAGTGACAATCGGGTCCCTATGTATTTCCGCCCGACCCCTTACTACCGGCCATAGTAAGGGCATAGCTTCCTTAGTTGGAGCAATAAGCCTGACTTAAGTGAATGCTAAACTCCCGTCCCGAACACCTCATGAATAATCATGAGTACTGATATTGAGAACGACACTGGTTACCGGGTCTTCTGATATACTGAATAATCAGTTCCTGTTATTGATCGTGATGTTAAAGTAATACAAGCTTCGACAACAATGGTATTCTTGGGAGGAATAAGGAAGGAAGCAATATCCTTATAACTTGCTTGTTTAGCTTATGTGCTACTTGATGAGTGGACTATCCTCTCATATACTTGTTACTTGATGATACTTGATAAATGATTATTTGAGTATCTACTTGAATTGCATGATAACATGTCATGTAGTTGCATCTAATAGCTTACTGAGATTTATCTCACCCTTTATTTGTTTCCCCCCCCCCAGGAAAGGAAGGATAGTGCGCAGTGAGGCTCGACATAGTTGGGAGCTTACTTCGCAGGTCGTGATTATTTTGGGGCTTGTGTCCTTTTACTCTTGGTGAGGACGATGTATTATGGGTTTTGTAACTCCTTATTTTGGGGTAGACAGTCTTGTTTAGTTCTTGTTGTCACTAGACATCTTGTATAGTACTCTTGATGCCAGCTTGTGTGCTAGGCATGATTCCGCTGTGTATGTATTAAGTTTGGTTTTAAATTTTCTTGTCTAGAACTCGTGTTGTGAGCTAGTATAGCTCCTTAACCTAGAGTATATATATATCATGTCAGTTTGTTAAACAAATGTCATTAAGTTTCTTGTTAAGTTTCTTGTTTCCCGTTAGGCACTCCATCCAGGTTCGAGGTTCTATTAGGGGATCCCGGGACCTGGGGGCGTGTCAGGTTGGTATCAGAGCTACCCTGGTTTAGCTACCATGTTTAGCTACCTTGGTTTGCTCTAAGTCTGGATAGGGTCTATGGCCTAGGTATGGGTGAGTCTTGGGGTGTTATTAATAACGCTGAGTGTTTACCTACAGGTACAATGAGTTTTGAAGGTACTAGTGGCAGTAATCAGCTGAGATCTATAACTCCTCAAGAAGAAATGGTTGATAATGTTGACTGGGATTATCCTAATCGTCTTACAAGGTTCTTGAAGCTGAAACCTCGCAGTTTTGACGGGGAATTTGATGCTAAAAAGGCAGAGGAGTGGATTGAAAGCATTGAGAAGATCTTTACAGCCTTGAGATGTGCAGGTGGTGATAAGGTAACCTTTGCAACCTTTAAACTTGAGAAAGCCGCTGAACATTGGTGGCAAGTGTTGAGTAAAATCTGGGAACTGGAAGGTATACCTCAGACATGGGAGAATTTTCTTAAAGCTTTTAAGTCGCAGTTTATTCCAACAGTGGTCCAAGATAGGAAAGAGATGGAATTTCTTAATCTGGAGCAGGGAAGTCTGACCGTGGGGCAATACTCAACCAAGTTCACAGAATTGGCAAGGTATTGTGATCACTTAGTTCCAAACGAAGCCAAGAAGGCACAAAGGTTTGTTAAAGGGTTGAGGACTGAGTATAGAAAGCAACTTCTTTCTTTACAGCTCACTAGCTATCAGCAAGCAGTGGAGAAGGCTTATACCATTGAAAATGATATTGAAGAACACAAGGTGAAGTTGGGAACAACCATGACTGGTCGTGTATCGGAGAAAACTCAGGGATCTGGTTCTAAAGGTGGTAAATCTGGCCGCCAAGATCGTCGATTCCGACAGCCAACCGAAAGCAAAGGTAGTGTATCAACTGGTTCGAGGACAACAGTCCAAGGTCCCAGGAGAGTATGTGGCTATTGTTCGAAAGAAGGCCATTCTGAAGACAAGTGTTGGCTAAAGCAAGGAAAGTGTATAGTGTGTGGTGAAGCGGGGCACTTTGCTAGAAATTGTTCTAAAAGTAAAGTAAATCAAGTTGGGAGTACAAGTCAACCAGCCTCAGGTTCCAAGAGAGATAGTGGTGGTCGACCAAAAGTTCAGGGTCGAGTGTTTGCTTTAGATCAGCAGGGTGTAGCTGAGTCTTCTGCGGTCATAGGAGGTATTATATTACTTTCTAGTACGAGAGCGCGAGTCTTGATAGATCCAGGCTCATCTCATTCTTATGTGGCATCTCATTTTGTGTCGCATTTGCATGTTCTTCCTGATTCTATGTCTTATGTGCTAGAAGTATCTTCCCCTATGGGAGATTGCATGTTTACTTCTGAGGTTTACAAGAAATGTGAGGTTCTTGTGGGTGATCATGCCCTTCTTGCTGACCTAGTCGTGTTACCTATAAGGGACTTTGACTTGATTCTTGGCATGGATTGGCTATATGTGCATCATGCATCTGTTGATTGTTATAGAAAAGTAGTAACTTTTTCTATTCCTGGTTTGCCTGATTTTACCTTTGAAGGTGATAGGCCTTTATGTGCTATACATGTTATTTCTGCTTTAAAAGCTAGAAAACTTTTATCTCGTGGTTGTGCCGGGTATCTCGCATGTGTACTTGATCAGAGTTTATCTGTTCCCAAGATGGAGGATATTCCTGTTGTGTCTGAATTTTCAGATGTGTTCTCTTCTGAGTATAGCATGCCACCTGATCGAGAGCTTGAGTTCTGTATTGAGTTATTACCAGGTACAGCACCAATCTCTAAAGCACCTTATAGAATGGCTCCAGCTGAGTTAAGAGAGTTGAAAACACAGCTTGAGGAATTGCTTGAAAGGGGCTTTATCAGGCCTAGTGTATCACCGTGGGGTGCACCAGTGTTATTTGTCAGAAAGAAAGATGGGACTCTGCGATTATGTATTGATTACAGAGATCTTAATCAGGTAACTATCAAGAACAAATATCCGTTACCTCATATTGATGACTTGTTTGATCAGCTTCAGGGTTCAGTAGTGTATTCGAAGCTTGACTTGAGAAGTGGTTATCATCAGTTGAAAATCAGATCTGAGGATATACCAAAGACAGCTTTCCGTACCAGGTATGGGCATTATGAGTTTATTGTTATGCCATTCTGTTTGACAAATGCTCCAGCTGTATTTATGGATTTGATGAACCGTATATTCAAGCCATATCTTGATTGTTTCGTGGTGGTATTCATTGATGACATTCTTGTGTATTCTAAGTCACGGGCTGAGCATGAACAACATCTCAGAGTAGTATTACAAGTTCTTCGTGAGAAACAACTATTTGCAAAATTCAGCAAATGTGCTTTCTGGTTAGAAGAGGTTTCATTCTTGGGGCATGTGGTGTCTGCTACTGGTATTGCAGTAGATCCTTCCAAAGTTGAAGCAGTTGTAAACTGGAAGAGGCCAACTACAGTGACTGAGATCCGTAGTTTCTTGGGATTAGCTAGTTATTATCGGAGGTTCATTGAGGGATTCTCCAAGATTGCTACTCCATTGACTAATATGACTCGAAAAGCTATTTCTTTTGAGTGGAATGACAAATGTGAAGCAAGTTTTCAGGAGTTGAAAAGGCGTTTGACTACAGCTCCAGTCTTGGCTTTGCCTAATGGTTCTGAGCATTTCATGGTTTATACTGATGCTTCTAAAGAAGGATTGGGTTGTGTTCTGATGCAAGATGGCAAGGTAATAGCTTATGCTTCTCGAAAACTATCTCCTTATGAAAAGAATTATCCTACTCATGATTTAGAGTTGGCTGCGATTATTTTTGCTTTGCATAAATGGAGGCATTACTTGTATGGAACTAAATTTGAAGTCTTTACTGATCATAAGAGCTTGAAGTACTTGTTTTCTCAAAAAGAGCTTAACATGAGGCAACGTAGATGGATGGAGAAATTGAAGGATCATGATTGTACTATCCTTTATCATCCAGGAAAAGCCAATGTTGTGGCAGATGCACTGAGCAGAAAGACTTATATTTCTTGCTTGATGATTCGTGAATGGAAGATGTTTGAAGACTTGTGTGATTGGAGTCCTTGTGAATCAAATCATGGAGTGATCTTTGCTAATATAAAAGCTACTTCAGATTTACTCCAACAGATCAAAGAAGCTCAGGTAGTTGATTCTGAATTGCAGAAAATCATTAGTGGAATGAATGAAGGAAAGCAACCAGATTTTTCTTTTAATAGTGATGGAATTCTTACCTTCCGAGGTCGAGTTTGTATTCCAGTTGATCCAGAAATAAAGAAGAAAGTTCTTGAAGAGGCTCACAAAGCCAAGTATACTATTCATCCTGGAAGTACTAAAATGTACCAAGACTTGAAGAAACATTTCTGGTGGAACAATATGAAAAGAGAAATTGCTGAGTATGTATCCAAATGTTTGACTTGTCAACAAGTAAAAGTGGAACATCAACGTCCCGCAGGTTTGTTGCAACCATTGGAAATTCCGGAGTGGAAATGGGAACATATTACTATGGATTTTGTGACTGGTTTGCCACGTACCAGACGAGGCCATGATGCTGTTTGGGTTATAGTGGACAGGTTGACTAAATCAGCTCATTTCTTGTCTGTTTCCATGGGATATTCATTGTCTCAGTTGGCATCTTTATATGTTCAGGAGATTGTCCGACTGCATGGGGTTCCTGTGAGTATTGTATCTGATAGAGATCCTCGTTTTACTTCTCGATTCTGGCAGTCTCTTCAGGGTGCTATGGGTACTAAATTGAATTTCAGTACAGCTTTTCATCCTCAATCTGATAGGCAATCTGAGAGACTTATACAGATTCTTGAGGATATGTTACGTGCTTGTGTTATTGATTTCAAAGGCAGTTGGGATACTCATCTTCCTTTGGCTGAGTTTGCTTATAATAACAGTTTTCAGTCTAGCATTGAAATGGCTCCATATGAGGCTCTTTATGGCAGAAAATGTCGATCTCCTATATGCTGGGATGAAGTGGGAGAAGCTAGACTCTTGGGTCCTGAAATGGTTCAACAGTCAGTTGAGAGTGTGAAACTCATTCGAGATAGATTGCGCACAGCTCAGAGTAGACAAAAGAGTTATGCAGATCATCGTAGAAGGGATCTTGAATTCCAGGTAGGTGACTTTGTATTCTTGAAGGTCTCTCCTCGTAGAGGTATAAAGAGATTTGGGAAGAAAGGAAAGTTATCTCCTCGTTATATCGGTCCATTTGAGATTCTTGAAAGAGTTGGGAAGTTGGCTTATAGAGTGGCTTTACCTCCTTCTTTATCTGGTATTCATAACGTGTTCCATGTATCTATGCTTCGCAAGTATATGGCAGATGAATCACATGTTCTTGAGTATGAGGCTATTCCATTTCAGCCTGATTTGTCTTATGAGGAACAGCCTGTTGAAATTCTTGACTGGAAAGAGCAAGTATTGCGTACCAAAAGGATTCCTATTGTGAAGGTCCTTTGGAGAAATCATGAAATTGAAGAGGCTACTTGGGAAACCGAGAAAGAGATGCGAGATAAATACCCGAGCCTATTTGAAAATCTTGGTAAGTAAAATTCGTGGGCGAATTTTCTTTAAGGTGGGGAGGATGTAACGCCCATCCTTATTATCGTTAAATATTTGACATATTTGTTAAATATTTGAACTTGCATATTATGTGTTAGTTTGACTTGGGTTAATTTATTAACTGCTTTAAATAGTTAAGGTGGTTAAATGTCTAGTTTTGACTTTTGGGTCATTTGTGAAAATTTGACTTTAGGGGCCTTTTTGTTAAAAGTGAAACTTGAGGGGCCTAAGTGCAATTCTTTGAAAGTTTCAAAGTATATCTTGTTGATTGCTTTACTGAGAAAGCAATTCTCAAAGTTTCTCGTTGCTCTCCCTCTGTTCTAAAAAGCTAGGGCTAGAATTTTCCCTATTCCCGACTTCTCGAGTTTAATTATCCCTCCGTTCTTGCTTCCGACCCCGGATTAATATTCGTGGCGTTGAATAGAGCGTTCCAGGCCGAACAGAAATAAGTTTTGGTCAACTTGAATTTTGACTAGGTAAGTTATTAGCTCCCCCTTACTTGTAATAACATGCATAAATGTTATTCTCAATACTTGTGATTGTTAATTTTGTGTTTGGGGTGATTTTTGTGGTACTTGTAAATTTGGGACAAAAGGAGTAAATTTCCCCTGTGTACACTAATGAAAGGAAATGAAAGAATGGGTTTTAAGCTTGCTTATTATTTTAGGGTATGTTGAAATTGTTAGTAAATGTTACTCCTACGTTTTGGGACGGAAATAGTTCAACCTGGGAAAGAAATGGGAATTTCGCATTTTAGTACACTGTGCGACCGCACAAAAATGATTGTGCGACCGCACATCTTTCTGAAGGGTTTTTCAAAGAAAGTGACCTGCTTGTGTGCGGCCGCACAGTCCATTTTGGGCGACCGCACGGTCGTCTGAAAAACAAAGATTTTGTTTAAAGTTTGTATAAGTTGGAAGTAACCCTAGTTAATGTATATAACCTTAGTATAAGATGTCCTAGAAAGTGTTGTGATACTTTAGGGGCATCAGACTTGGTCTTAAACATGTATACTCATTGAATTAAAATGAGAACATAAGTATAAGAGTAGTATATCTTCTTTATGTCTTGAAAGTGCTATGAACAAGCACTAATGTGTTATACTTGTTGTGAATCCAATGATTGTGCACCTTAGAGGCATTAGCATAAGGTCTTAGACTTGAACATCCTAAGATTAGGATTGGGATTTGGTAAGAGTAAATGTATAACTCTTATACTTGTTTGAATGTCCAAAGATTGGAAGTTATAACTTGAAGTATAAGACATTAAAAGCTTGTACGTGATTTGAACATCCACAGAATTGGATTAAGACTTGAATATAAGATAATAAAATCTTGTACATGGCTTGACACCAATACATATGTATGGTAGTGAACTTGAAAGTGCTATGAACAAGCACTAACGTGTATGAGACATGTTCTTGTTGTGTATATGCAAACATTGCATACATTTGCTTGATACAAGGTGACTTCTTGATTACTTGAAGCATGTTCCTTGTTGAGCTAGTCCACTACTTTTGGATTAGTTCCTCTCCCGTTGTTCAAGTAAATATCTACTTGTACTTTCTTGTGTGAGTCCAGCTGGTTCTCCTTGCTTGTTCGAAAATGTATAGGTTCACGCTTGTCGCGAGAGCTGGGGTTTAAGTGACAATCGGGTCCCTATGTATTTCCGCCCGACCCCTTACTACCGGCCATAGTAAGGGCATAGCTTCCTTAGTTGGAGCAATAAGCCTGACTTAAGTGAATGCTAAACTCCCGTCCCGAACACCTCATGAATAATCATGAGTACTGATATTGAGAACGACACTGGTTACCGGGTCTTCTGATATACTGAATAATCAGTTCCTGTTATTGATCGTGATGTCAAAGTAATACAAGCTTCGACAACAATGGTATTCTTGGGAGGAATAAGGAAGGAATCAATATCCTTATAACTTGCTTGTTTAGCTTATGTGCTACTTGATGAGTGGACTATCCTCTCATATACTTGTTACTTGATGATACTTGATAAATGATTGTTTGAGTATCTACTTGAATTGCATGATAACATGTCATGTAGTTGCATCTAATAGCTTACTGAGATTTATCTCACCCTTTATTTGTTTCCCCCCCCCCCCAGGAAAGGAAGGATAGTGCGCAGTGAGGCTCGACATAGTTGGGAGCTTACTTCGCAGGTCGTGATTATTTTGGGGCTTGTGTCCTTTTACTCTTGGTGAGGACGATGTATTATGGGTTTTGTAACTCCTTATTTTGGGGTAGACAGTCTTGTTTAGTTCTTGTTGTCACTAGACATCTTGTATAGTACTCTTGATGCCAGCTTGTGTGCTAGGCATGATTCCGCTGTGTATGTATTAAGTTTGGTTTTAAATTTTCTTGTCTAGAACTCGTGTTGTGAGCTAGTATAGCTCCTTACCCTAGAGTATATATATATCATGTCAGTTTGTTAAACAAATGTCATTAAGTTTCTTGTTAAGTTTCTTGTTTCCCGTTAGGCACTCCATCCAGGTTCGAGGTTCTATTAGGGGATCCCGGGACCTGGGGGCGTGTCACACTGTCCATTTGAGCGCCCGCCTGCTCCTCCGCCAGGAACTCCTCCTCCAGTTTGAACCCTTTTTGATCTCCACCAACTCCCCCGACTTAGACTCCTTTTCTTCCTCATAGTTTAGGACTCCAATCCTAACAGTTTGTTCCTTTACATTTATTTCAATCCAAAATAAATGGTCTATAAAGTAAAAATAAAATAAAGACAACCATAATAACCATTTTAAGCCGCGTAATGAAAATCTACCACAGATTTTGGTCGCTTATTCTTTCCTCTTAAAGTAAAGTAGTCAAAATTTAGACCACCGTAACTCATGCTAAACATGCATAATTTCTGTTAAGAGAATTTGTAGGACCATCAAACTAAACAATACTTTTGAGATCAATTACACAAGTTTTTGAGTGAGAAGAAAGTGATGCAAATATTATAATTACAACTCGACAATTATAGGGCGTATTTTGTAGCTAGATAAGGGGTATTGGGGTCCCTGATTTCAAGAGAAATTGGTGCCCCGTACCCGTGTAAAATTGTGTTTGATGATGTTAAAATAGTGAGGTATTAGTTGAAACTCAAACGGTTCGGAATATCCAACGAATGCACGAACAAATGACTAGTTGTGATGGATTTTGGCTAGTACTTTTCGGCACAAGAGTTAAGTGTTTGTATGTAAGAGATAAAATCAATGTGTAAATTATGATTTAAGAGATTTAGCCAAAAAAAATTGCGGTAACTTTTAACATATGAAATGTGTGAGGCATATATAGTTGATGTCACGTGGTCTCGTGTGCCCTTGATTTTAGAAAAGAATAAAAGGGTGTGATTGTTGTTGTAACTTAAGTTGAGAAAAAACCCACATTTTTTTTAGAGCAATGCTAGGGGCACAAAACAAACTCACAAAATCTTGTTCACACAATGAGGTGGCGATATTTTATTGGTTAAATCGATAGTGGACCCGGCACACTCTAATTAAAAACACCAATAAAATCATTACACCTAGGATTTTGTGAGCAAGGTTTTGTGATTTTTTTGTGCCCCTAGTATTATTCTTTTATTTATGTTTTTAATTAATAGAAAGCCCAAAAATATTAGCCCATCTTTCTTTAGTCTATTAGGTTTCTAATAGGGAAAATATAGAAATATGCCCATGTACTTGGGTTAAGGATGTAGATCTACCCTTATACAAGTTAATTGCTATATATGCCGTTGTACTTAAGAAAAATGTGTTGATATTAGGACAACGTTAAATTTCTATCAAAAAATTAACGAAATGGCTGACTGGGTGTCTTAGGTGGCATGTGAAATTTTCTAACCTTTCCCCCTAACTTGAGTTAAATGTTTAAAAGATCCCTAACTTATCAAAAAAATCTACTTAACCCAAACGTTTTTTGTTTTTACATTAACCTTTTATTTATTTATTTTAACCAATTGAGTCTTCTTTTTTTACAGCAAATATTCTTACCAAGTATTACATTTTTATATATGGAATTCCTATTATTTTTATAAGATGAAATTATTTTTTCAATGAATGACTATATTTTTTTTTTCATTTTCTCAAGAAAATCTATCAAAAAGTAATTAACTTCTTATTACTATTTTTTTTTTTGAAAAGGGAACTTTTTATTATTTCAAAAAATATTTGTAATTCACTTATAATTTATTGTTCTCCTCCTACAAGTATTTTCTCCAACATCACCACCACCCCTACTCTGCCACCACCTAATGCTATCCATCCCACCATCTAAAAAAAATCAGGTTACAACCGTCACCACTCGCTGCCACAATTCCACCATTACCAAAAAGGTGTCAAGTGGATTAAAATCAAAATCCTTGTTTCAATCATCTATAAAAATCAACATCCCAAATTTTAGATTCATCAAATCGTACATATCAAAGATAAAAATATGGGTTTAATCAAATCATACAAAATAATGGTCAACATTCTAGATCTGTTTAAAAATTCAATAACAATAACCAAGAAATCCAGACAAGCATAAGAAATCAATTGATCTTCAAATCTGTAAAAAATCGTTCAAGAGAGAGAAGCGAGAGAGAGAGAGAGAGAGAGAGAGAGAGGAGGAGGGCTGGAAAACAGGGGTGGGGCAAACCGGAGGAAGGAGCAAGAAAAAGCTGACGGGTCTGAGGGAGGAGTGATTGCCGAAGTGAGATCTAGGGTGGGACGGACTGTAGAACGGTGACGACGAGGTTGACAGAAGGGAGATAGGGTGAGGCGGTGAGGGTGGGGTGAGGATTTTCAGGTGGAAGGGTAAGAGACGAAACATGTGGGATTGAGGTAGAAGAGGGGTGCGTTGGAAAAGGATGGGCCCATGAGTGAGGGAGATTGCAGATCGCTATGTTTAGAAAATTGGTAAGTTTACTTTTTATGTTTTATTTCAACCCCTTTGGAAAAAAAATTTAAAGGTCAAATGTTTAATTTATACACTTTAACCCCCTAACTTTCACATCAACAAACATTCGTAGCGAAATTTTTATTCTGCCCTTAAAATGTTGTCATGTTGCACATCAGCGAGTCCATTTAGCAAAAAAAATCCACGTGTACTCATCAAATAGCCAAATAAGCAGCTTAATCAGCCATCTCGTTAATTTTTTGATGGAAATTTGACGGCGTCCTAATATCCACACTTTTTTCTTAAGTACAAGTGCATATGTGGCAATTAACTTGTATAAGGGTATATCTGCATCTTTGACCTAAGTACATGGGCATATTTCTATATTTTCCCGTTTCTAATAAGTTAATTTGTTTGAGTTTTTGGCTGGTACAACAATGAGAGACAGCAGGCAAACACTGTGCAATTCTCGTTTTCACTGTACATCAGATTTTCAAGTTGCGATTCCGGATTCGATTTTGATTTGATTGAGCTGATTTGGAGTTTCGTTAGAGATAGGACTTCGATCCAGGCTGGTTTGATCGAGTTTTTAGAGATCTCTAGACATGTATTTTCTATATTAAGTTGCTGCAATTTTTGGTTGTGCTCAACCGGGTTTTCTTTGTGTTTGGGTTAAATCAAGATTGTTTTTCTTGATTGTTTGGGCTACGTTTTAGACTCTATTGTTAGAGTGATCTCTCTTGTACCGAACCTATAATTTCAAATCAGTAGATCGTTTTTAGACTTGATTCCATGGTTTTTTACTTCTCGGTTTGAGAAGGTTTTTCACGTTAAAATTTCCGGTGTTGTTCTTGTCGTTGGGTGACTGTTTATCATTCTACATTACATTGTTATTGCGTTATGAGGCTTTGACCAATAAGTCCCCCAGACAAATGAAAACAACCAATAAGAACAGACATTATGAAAACTCGCTAAAAAGTCCCTCGAATATTCGCTGGACCAAAGAGCCACTAAAGCCCAAAGCCCCACATGCGCGCACGCACAGCTGCTAACCATTCCAGTATTGCGTTAAGCACACTTCAACATTGCGTTTCCTATTCTCTCTCTCTCTCTCTTACTGACTCTTCTTTCTCTCTCTTCTTTTTTGTTTTCCACCAAAACTTTTAAAATATAATATCTCAAAATCTAATAATCGAAAAAATAATCCGTAACCACCGTTTTAATCGTGCCATCAAAACGAATCAAAAAATTAAACTCAACACATAATTCAAATTTTAGAAATAAAAATCTCATTTTTCACTAGTAAAAATTTGAGAA
This sequence comes from Campanula takesimana, assembly GCA_026119855.1. NCBI lineage: Eukaryota > Viridiplantae > Streptophyta > Magnoliopsida > Asterales > Campanulaceae > Campanula > Campanula takesimana. Next base: position 379,389 of record JAOWBW010000725.1, read on the forward strand.
AATCATTTTTCATTTCTCAATTAATTTCACAATTTTAAAAAATAAAATTTTCATTTTTCACTTGTAAAATATTTTTTCAACTGATTTCTCAGTTGTGTGATTTCACAGATGTGTCATTTTTTCATTTTTTATTTTAAAAACTGAGAAATTCATCTCTCAATTTTTCACAATCATTATAATAACTGAGACATGCATTTCACAGTTGTTCATACATGATTTTGAATATAATAACTGAGACATTCATTTAACATTTATTCATAATTGGATAAAAACTGATAAAATCACCTCTCATTTTTTCCAATTGATGACTCAATTTATCGATTTAATTATATAATAAATGAGACATTCATTTCTCAGTTATTCATATATGAATTTGAGTACAAAAACGGGTACATTCATTTCTCAGTTATCAATTTTTCTCTGTTGTTAATATAATAATAAATGAGATATTCATATCAGTTATTCACACACGAGTTTAATATAAGAACCGGTAAATTTATTTCTCAGTTGTTAACACATGAGTTGAGTGTAACAACTAAGAAATTCATCGCACAGTTTTTACAAATGATACTCATTTTCAGAACTATGTGTTGTCAAATGCTCTTTAAAACAATTGTGAAATAAATTTATCTCATTTTTTTTTATTAAAAATGAGTAATTGTCCAATTGTGAAGAATTAATACTCCTAACAAAAAAAAACAACAACAACAAATGTGAGGTTGTAGTGTTAAATACATAATAGTCTACTAATTGAACAAGTAAGAAGCTTGGCATAGTGGTTAGGAGTTTTAGCCAAGACCAAGTGGTCTTGGGTTCAAACCCTCCCAAGCGCAAATAATTACGGCGGTGGTGCTGGCTGGCAGCGGCGGTGGTGGTGGCCGGCGGTCGGCGGCGGTCGGTGGCTGATGGTGGTGGCCGGCGATGGCGGTCGGCGGCGGTGGTGGTGGCCGGAGGCGGCGGTCAACGGCGGCGGGCGGTGGCAGTCAAAATGGTCAAATGTTAGAGGTGTTGGAGGATTTGTTTGGGCTGGGGTATTTTTGTCATTTAAAAGGTATTAGGGATTTATTGGGTAAAATTGATTTGAACCTAAGGACCCTAAGGTAATATTTGAAAATGTTGTGTTTTTATTGGTAAATATCATATTCCCCCAAGGACTTATTGGTAAAAATCCCTTGTATTATTGGTATTTGTTGCTCTTACTATGTTTACACAGGTGGATAGAATTTGTTCCGCATTGTTTACACAGGTGGATAGAATTTGTTCCGCATTGTGTTCTCTCAACAAACAAAGTGGTATCAGAGTCTGGACCAAAGAGCTCTAACTCAAGCGGTATCTGGAGATAGCTTCCTACGCAGAGGTCGCGAGTTTATATCATGTATGAAGATTTGTGTTAGCCTATTTATAGGCCCAATTGTAATTTTAATGGCATTATAAATAAATAAATAAATAAACAATTAAAAAAAAGTATCACAGACTGATTTTGTGGTTTGTTTTTTGACGATGAAGGTTAATACATGTAGAATGGGCAGACATGGGCATGCTTGTTGAGTTAATAGTTGCACAAGTGATGGATAGAAGTCGGGCCTTCTTATGGCCGAGCGAGACATATTAGGGCCTTTTAACTTTGGATTTCGTTGGCTTAATGATTGGGCTCGACTCGTTGAGCTTAGCTCGGTTGATATGATTATCCAAATGAAAATCTAATACTTGTTATTATAGTATTATTGATGGTGTATCAATAAAAAAAATTTAGATTTTCATTAGTATAATTAAATTAACTTAATTATTGCTCAAAGTTTTTTTGTAAAAACATCAAAATAAAAATAAAAATGTGAAGATTATTTTGGGATGGAGGGAGTATTAAATTTGCTATTAATAAGAAATTTGAAAAACCGTGAATATAAAAGAATAAAAATATTAAAATCTTAATGATTTCACTATAGAACTTGTTGTATGAAGTAGTAGCTTCTTTAAATTTAAGACAAACTTTTAGAAATTTTGAGATTTACTCAAGGAAAGAGCAGTATTCTAAAAAGCGCTAGGCGGGGACTAGGCGGCGAAGCCGGGCCTAGGGCCTAGGAGCCTAGGCGGGGCCGATAAATTAGCACATTTTTAATATTTTTTTATAAATTTATAAATATATATATATATATATATATATATTTATCCAAAAGTTAGTGCCACTTATTTTTTTATGTGTTAAAAATTAATAGTTCACATTATTTTAAATAAATTAAATCATAATTTAGACTATATTATGATGTTCAAGTGGAAAATTGATACACTATCCCAAATAAAAATTCATACATCCTAGCCTAGCCCATTTATGCAGCCCAAATATATATATATATATATGCAGCCCAACCCAATACCCATATACACAAACTCTTAACCCTATTTCCTCTCTTTCTTGCGCCGTCACACACTCACACTCATTTCACGTTTTTTTTTTTTTTTTTTTTTGCATCTACTCTCTCGCTCTCAGTCTCTCTCTTTCTTTCATCTCTCTCTCTCTTTCTCATTTCTACTCAACATGCCGCCGCCGCCACCACCGTTTTCTTCCCTCCGTCACCACACTTTTCTGCTCCACCCATTCGTCAGCCGCCGTCCCATCCGCCGCCGTCACCCGCCTAGTCCGCCGCCGTCCGCCTAACTCCGCCTAGCCCGCCCAACGCCGAATTTGACCGATTTGAAGAAAGTCGCGGCGGAGCACCACCGCCTAGACCGATTTTTAGAACACTGGGAAGGAGGGACCTGGAACCGCTTCACCCAAAACCGTTGCACATCTCCACCCAATGGCTCAGATCGAGGCCAAATATGCGAGCTCATCATCTGTGCAGCTAAGATGATTTCAATTTTTTGTGGGTCCCACCGAGCTCGGACACATCTCAACCGTTGGGTGGAGCTAAAATGAGATGGCTCCAATCGGAACCATTGGGTGGAGCTAAATAGGGGGTGCAGAGGTTCGAAATCTAGGGAAGGAGGGATGATTATATTTGATGCTCCTTATTTTCCACTCTGTCCGTTTTCCAATGAATGTTCATTAAAAAAAATGGGGCTTGGACTCTACTCTAGGGCCCCTAAGCCCAGATACAAAAAAAAAAAAAAAAGTCAGATACAAAATTCCTCATACACCCCTCACCAGCAAAATGATACAAAAAGTCTAAAATCCCCTCATATCTCCTCTCACACTTTGGTCCAATCCTAGTCAGCTCTTATAACTTACACATAATTATATATGAGTAAAAAAAATCATTTTTTTTTATTTTTTTTAGATTTTTTATTTATTTGATCAAATTTGGTCAAACTCGGTCAAACTCTTATAACTGACATATAATTAACATATAAAAGTAAAAAAAAATCACTTTTTTTTACATTTTTTTAGAAAACAACATTAATAATATTTGGTCAAATTTGGTCAAACATCAGTCAATCTGTGACACCCCAATTAATTGGTCCATATTGCATGTATATACTTGACAAATTTTATGTGTTTGCATTAGTGGATAATTTGGATTTGCACTTTATGATCATGTTATTATTTTAAATATAGCAATTAAATATTAGTGCAACTTTTTTTGAGACGGATGGAGCTTTTCAAATATAACTCAATATAGTAATTAAATAATTATTGTATCTTACTTTGAGTCAGAAAGAGTAACTTTTAATTACAACTCAAAATAATAATTTAACTAGTGCAAGTTGTTTGGGACGGAGGGAGTAATTTTCAAGTTAAATAACTATATATATATATTAGGTCAATGCCCAATGGCACTCCGGATAATTTCCTTTAATATATGAATGTGATCTGATCTTATATTTTAAGATTCGTATAAATAAATTATATGTTAAATATATAGTGTGAATATGATATTAACTACTGTAGTTAATATTAGGATACAATTGGTATTTTTGTGTTTCACAATAGGTGTTTTTGGACATTGAAGTATGCCACTAATCTCAATTGTAGAATGATGACACCTTTTGCCTACTTCAGCCACGTTATCCTACCTCTCCTTATCTGTATCAATCTTTCATTCCATTAGCTGAGAGTGATAGAAAGAGAAGGTTAAAGAGAACAAGAAAAAAAAAAAAAAAAAAAAAAAAAAAAGAAAAGGAGAACAGAGGGAGAACCAACAAAGAAAAAAAAAATAGAGTTGAAAAATCTGAATTACTAAGTTGTGTTTGATTTCATGAATTAATTACTTTACTAAGTGATTCAATTTTAAGATAAATCTGCTTTTGATGTTGATATTGTTGGGTATGATATGTTATGGGTAGTGGCGAGGCTAGGGCAAAGAGAAGGGGGTCATTGAATTTTGAAATGTGTCAATTTTTCTACCTTTAAAATTTTAGAAAATGACATTTACTACAAAAAATGATGAATTTATTCATTTTGACCCCCTTAAATTTGAGAAAAAATTGCACTATTCGACCCCTTTGTTTTGTATGCTAAATTTGTAAACCTCAACAATAATACTTATCCCCAAGCAACCTTAACCCCCTTTTCGGAAAATTCTGGCTTCGCCACTCGGTATTCATGAGATTGTATATTTATTTTGCTTCTGTTTTTCAATATTTTGTTTATTGTTACTCGTTTTTATTCGGTGATTTCAATTGATTTGGGGTGAAAAGGACTCAACCATGTCCATGCTATAGGTTGACGAAGGTTCTTTGGAAAATTACAATTAGGTCCCTTGATTATGATCTGTTCAGTTTAGTCTATGTTTCTAAATTAAAAAAAAAAAAGTATAGATTGGCCCCTGCACTTGTATATCTTCCCTTTTGATCACTATTTTTGAAAAACAGTCAGATTAAATCATGTATTTAGATAATTTCCAGATTGGTCCCGTGATCTTGCGAGTTCTGTTTAAGACCCTTATATTACTAAAATCACAATTGGTCCCTGCAACGTTAAGGAGACCTTTCAATTTTTGATTGTCCATATCTTGGTCGTTTCTACTCGGAATTGGGTGAATCTTGAGTCCATTTTGAATATATTTTTGAGAGTTTTTCAATGGAATAGGTTTCAAAAAATTATTTCTTATGTGTTTTGCACAGAATCTCTGTTATGGCAGCAGAGTTGGTTGAATTGGTTTGAAAGCCCGTTAACATTAGAAAATTCATAGCTAATTCATCTGTACTCGGAATCGAGTGATTCTTGAGTCTAAATTAATTAATTTTTAATGATCTTTCCATTTAAATAGTTATATGGTTTCGAAATGTTATGGAACTATCCCAGATTAATTTTTAAGCAAGTATAGTTGTAGTCTTTGTGTAGTAATTGCATAGTTGTTGTAATGCTCTTGTAACTTGTTATACATTATTAATATTTGGATCCATTTAATGGATACTAACTCTTGTACTATTTATGTATTTATTATGTTAGATTGGAAGGGTTAAGTTGCATTGAGTACTTTGTTTTGGATTAGCTCGGATTCGAGGTAAGGGTCTTGTTAACCTTGTACCCTTTCATTCTTTGGCTTCGGAATTATTGGATTGATTTGCTTTGTTATTCGTGATCGTTTATTGGATCAACTCATTTGGATTCGGTTATTCTTTTTTGCTACTCTGTCATTTACACTTTGAGTATTTGATATTTGATTCCTCAACAAGAGATTACTTTAACACCGGTTGTTATATTTGTGACTCCTAGTCAAAGTATCATTTGCGCAAGTGATACTATGATGAAGAGTCAACTTTGACTTTGGGCATTTGGCCTGCTCAAGTGTAGTGGACTTTGACTTCGGAACATTGATTCGGAATTTGATTCATATGTAATCTTGGTTGGGTTTCTATACAGTGCCACACACCTTTGTGTTGGCAAGTCTCTTACTGGGCAATTAGTGCTCACCCTTTTCGTTAACCCTTTCCCTACCAGGTGGAGTGTCGTTGAGACATGAAGGTTTTGCAGTAATGTTATGAAGCTTGAGTGTGACTTTACGTCTTTAGATACATGTATTGTTTTGCCATGTATAGATAACTTTTGTAATGTTGTTACAGTTTTAGAGTTTGTAAATATTTGAGACTGTTCAGGTTGAGTTTTTGGTCAGAGGATAGTTGCTCTGATGTACTCACTTCGAGATTTTGTATTGTATCATTTTAGTTTTTTTTATAAGATGAGGAAAAGTTCAGTTCTCATTTTGAGGTTTTGATTGGTATTCGGTTTTGTTCGTCACTTCTCGAGGTTCGTCCAATGTCGGACTTTGGGGCGTGACACAAACTCTTATAACTGACACATAATTAATATATAAGAGTAAGAAAATCACTTTTTCATTTTTTTTAAGAAAATAATAATAATAATATTTTGTCAAATTTGGTCAAACAGCAATCAAACTCTTATAACTGACACATAATTAACATATAAGAGTAAAAAAATCACTTTTTTTTAAATTTTTTAGAAAAAAATAATAATATTACTTGGTCAAATATGGTCAAACAACAGTCAAACTCTTATAACTTACACATAATTAACATATAAAATTAAAAAAATCACTTTTTTCATTTTTTTTAGAATAAAAATAATAGTTTGGTCAAACTCGGTTAAACAACAGTCAAACTCTTATAATTGACACATAATTAACATATAAGAGTAGAAAAAAAATAACTTTTTTCATTTTTTTAGAAAAAGTTAATAATATTATTTAGTCAAATATGGTCAAACTCGGTAAAACAACAGTCAAACTCTTATAACTGACATATACTTAACATATAAGAGTAAAAAAAATCACTTTTTTCGTTTTTTTAGAAAAATAATAATAATAATATTTGATCAAAAATGGTCAAACTCGGTCAAACAGCAGTCAAGCTCTTATAACTTACACATAATTAACATATAAGAGTAAAAAAAATCACGTTTTTCATTTCTATAGAAAAAAAAATTATTTGGGCAAACTTGGTCAAACAACAATCAGACTATTATAACTGACACATAATTAACATATATAAGACTCAAAATTTTTTACTTTTTTATATTTTTTAGAAAAAAAAGTTAATATTATTTGGTCAAACTCGGTCAACTTTTATAACTAGTGTATAAGACCAATTCTTCTCTTATAACTGAAGTCTAAGAGTCATTATTTCACAATATAAATTAAAAATAATAATATTTTATTAGTGTTGACTTTCATATTTGGTCAAACACGAGTCAACTCTTATAAATAGCATATAAGACCTGTCCACCTCATATAATTACCATATAAAAGTAAAAAAATAAATTCACATTATTCAAATTTTAGAAAAAAATAATAATATTATTTGGTCAAATTCGGTCAAACTCAGTCAACTCTTATAAGTAGTGTATAAGACCAATTCTTCTCTTATAACTGAAGTCTAAGAGTCATTATTTCACAATATAAATTAAAAATGATAATATTTTATTAGTGTTGACTTTCATATTTGGGGAAACAGGAGTCAACTCTTATAAATAGCACATAAAACCTGTCCACCTCTTATAATTACCATATAAAAGTAAAAAAATAAATTCACATTATTCAAATTTAGAAAAGAAGTTAATATTATTTGGTCAAACTCGATCAAAGTTTATAACAAATGTATAAGACCAATTATTCTCTTATAATTGAAGTATAAGAGTCAATTTATTCACATTTTTTCTCAAAATAAATCAAAAATAAAGATATTTTATTAATGTTGACTTTTATATTCGGTCAAACATCAGTCAACTCTTATAACTAATACACAAAACTTGTCTACCTCTTATAATTAACATATAAAAGTAAAAAAAAAAAACTTTTCTTATTTTTTTTAGAAAAAATATATATTATCATTTGATCAAATCGGTCAAATTCTTATAATTAGTGTGTAAAACCAATTCTCCTTTTATTATTGAAGTATAAGAGTCATAAATTAAAAATATTAACATTTTATTTATGTTGACTTTCATATTCAGTCACCATTCAACTCTTATAACTGACACATAAGACTAGTTCGCATCTTATAATTAACATATAAGAGTAAAAAAATCACCTTCTTTATATTTTTTTTAGAAAAAAATGTTAATATTATTTATTCTAATTTGGTCAAACTCGTTCAAACTCTTATAATTGGTGTATCAGAACAATTCTCCTCTTATAGTTCAAGTGTATGAGTCATTTTTTTTCACTAAAATAAAATAAAATTTATTATTTTATAAATGTTGACTCTCATACTCGGTCAAATCCCAGTCAACTCGTATATCTAACATATAAGACATGTTCTCCTCTTATAATTAAAGTATATAAGTCTTATAGTTCAACTCTTATACCTTAATTATTAGACCAATTCACCTCATAATTTACACATTACAACTCTTATACTTAATTATATGACCAATTCACCTCTTATGATTGACTTACAAGACGGTTTTTTTTATTAAAAAAAATGTATCTAACACAAAATCGTACTCCTCCGTCCCAAAATAAATATTCAAAAATTCTAGAGAAAATACCAACAGAGATCGATTGGTCAAACGAAATTTCCACGCATTTTCAAACCCTAATTCCTCTCACGTAACTACAAATCCAACCAAGGGGTCCGGATTTTTGACGGCAAGTTCGTAGGAGATTTTTGAACATCTTTTGGCTAACAGTTTGTGGATTGATGGTTTGGCAACTCTTTGTTTTCCTAAGTAGGGAGACCCAACCTACTTCTTGATCGGTATTTTCCAAGGTAATGTGATCTGTTTTGATTTTTGTGTGATCTTAATAAAAACATACCAGATCCATTAATAAAAAATCCAATGCTTCAATTCCACATCGTTTTCTCGATCATAACCTGAAAAAAAGAAGCTTGGCACCGCCAGAGAAGGTAGTGGAAGAGAAATTCCGGCCAGATTTGGAAAGAGAAATTTAGAGAAGATGAACGGTGTCGGACAAGGAGACGGCAGTTGACAGTCGCCGTTCGCCGTAAGGATGGATGGAGCTTGGTCGGTGACGGAGACGGTGAGGCGCCGGCAATGGAGCTGGAGAAGAAGAGAACTCGACGGGCTAGAGAGAGCGAGCTAGAGAGAGAAAGGTGTTGAGTGTGTGTGTGTGTGAGGAATTTGACTGGTCAAAGAAGAAGGTCAGGGGTGTATGGGTAATTTGGATCTCGGCCCAACTCCTTATCTGGCATTTGGTCTGAGCTGGGATTTATGTGTAATAAAATCTCACACTGGGGGTCCTTGGGGAAAAATTCCATGGCAATTTGCCCGAACCCGAAGGCGATCCATCCCAAAAAAGTAGGGTTCGGGTTGCAATTTTCATGACCCGATCGGTTTAGGGCCGGGTTCGGATTTTGATATTGACCCGACGTGATCCGACCCGACCCGCATCCTTATGTACAAAGTTAACATATTATGTAAGTTAACCATATTATAAGCATGGGAAGATCTAAGCATGACTAAAGGTGTGCATGTGATCCCCTCTAACCAAAGAATATATGTAGTTTAGTGGTTAAGTTGTTGAAAATTTGAGTAAGAGGTTGTGGGTTCTAGTCTCATATCATGCATTAATTTTTCCGTATAAGTGTAGTGCAATTTATTTTATAATTGTTTGTGGATGAAGTTTGATGATTTAAGACTAGTTTGTATAACTAGTTCAAATTTAGGCTTAAACATAGATTAGGGTCACCCCTTTTTTTTTAAGGTTAACTTACACTTCGGGTCGGCTCGGAGCGGCTTCAGGTTTAAATCTCTTCGGGTTCGGGTCACCCCTTTTTTTAAGGTTAGGGTCGGGTTCGGTTTTGACGAAACCCGCCCCGAACCTGACCCGTTGTGATGTAGAACGAGAAGCTGCACTGGGAAGAAAACTGGGGAACTCAACCAGAATGGCATGGCTGCGCCAAAATGAAGGCTCGACCGTGCGCAAATTCAACTGAAAGATGGGGGATCTCGACATCATCGACACGACCGTGCTGGATTTGGGCACGACCGTGCCGGCGCTGCCTGGACTTTTATTCTACGTTTGTTTCTGTTTTAATGTCAAGTAATTTATGATATTTGGGTATTTTGTTAAAACAATTTTAGGGTAGGGTTTTCATTTAGGGTTTCTAGAATATTCCGTAGAAGTATAAATACATTTGTTAGGGTTTTGTATAGTTAGCTTTTTTATTAATAAAATTATATTTGCCGTTAGTGCATTTTTAGGGTTTATTCCCTATAGCCGTTAGGCTTGTTGAAACTCTAATTCCTGGATTGGATTAGGTCAATAATCTCTTTGGTAGATTATTGCTATCTCTTTACAAGGATTTCCATCACGGCTATCCTGAAAGGTTGTATCCCTGCATCAATTGGTATAAAAAAGGTGAGATCCTTGGAAGATGGCGGTAACAACGGGAGCAACGAAATCTATGATGTTATTCGTGCAATCAATAGCCGATTGGATCGTGCTCGACAACAGGAATAATATTTCCTTGCGTTAGAGGACGAAGAACTCGACAAAGCTGACAAGCATGATCGACGGGTGCAGAAATATAAATCAATCTGAGATCTGGATGGAGCAGCAGGAGAGCGAGTGCTTAGGCAGCGACATAGGATGGAAGCCCAATTTTATGCTGACAAAGCCGATCACTATACTGCCAAAATTCAGAAACTGGAAGCGCGTAGATCTACAGTTTATGAACGTGCTGAAGAAGAACGTCGGGCTCAGTTCGAGGTATTGTTGCAGAATCTCAAAAATAATGTCAACTCTGAGTCACGAGCAAGTACCGAAGTTGTTACCGAGGAACTTGTAGGACACGTGGAAAGACTCCAACGTGATCCGCCGGTCCATAGATTAGAAGATTCAGTTTCGAACGTTGAAGACGACGTTACAGTTGAATCCGCGAATCAGAATCTGGTAATTCAAGGTTTCCAAGGAGAGGAAGTTAGTAATAATTTTCTTTCTGTGGGTGGAGATACAGCTCCAGGAGATACAGTGCAGGAGGATGGCGAAGATGGCCTGATTATTAGTCCGAAAGAAGCTGTTCTACGAGAAACTGTGCTTAAAGGTACAATTTATTCGAAATATTTTCACATGGAGCGGTAAAAGTATCATCATTCGTCGCGCGGAAGACTTTGATTTATTCAATGTATTTGTTTAAGTGGGACAGACTTTTTCAAACATCGACGAGAACTCGGGGTCGAGTTCTTTTCAAGAAGGGGAATATGATGTAGAACGAGAAGCAGTGCTGGGAAGAAACTGGGGAACTCGACCAGAATGGCACGGCCGCGCCAGAATGAAGGCTCGACCGTGCGCAAATTTGGCTGAAAGATGGGGATCTCGACATCATCGGCACGATCGTGCTGGATTGGGGCACGACCGTGCCCGGCGCCGCTTGGACTTTTATTCTACGTTTGTTTCTGTTTTAATGTCAAGTAATTTAGGATATTTTGGTATTTTGTTAAAACAATTTTAGGGTTTCATTTAGGGTTTCTAGAATATTCCGTAGTAGTATAAATACATTTGTTAGGGTTTTGTAATAGTCAGTTTTTTGATTAATAAAATTATATTTGCCGTTAGTGCATTTTTAGGGTTTATTCCCTATAGCCGTTAGGCTTGTTGAAACCCTAATTCCTGGATTGGATTAGATCAATAATCTCTTCGGTAGATTATTGCTATCTCTTTACATGATTTCCATCACGGTTATCCTGAAAGGTTGTATCCCGCTGCATCACGTTGTCATCCCTATTCCTCGTTAACCTTTTTAAAAACCCCTCCCAAACTAACTTGCACTATTTTTTTAGAATTCATTTTGTATGTCTCTCACTTTTTAAAAGGTCTAATTTGTATTATTTTTTATTCACCTTACCCCATTTATCATACTGACACACTTAGTTGTGGATACTCACTCTCAAATCATCCTACACGACCACTTTTTCACTCACAATACTTTTAAATATATATACCCTATCCTTAATTCTAGTGTAAATCTAAAATGGTGTAAGCTGTTTTGGAAGGTATGGAGTAGATTTAAAGAAAAATGTTTGAAAGTAGTAAGGAGCAATGCTAGGGGGCACAAAATAAGGTTACAAAATCTTGCTCACAACATGAGGTGGCGATATTTTATTGGTTGTATCGATAATGGACCCGCCACACTCTAATTTAAAACACCAATAAAATTATTACACCTAAGATTTTGTAAGCAAGATTTTGTGAATTAACATATAAGAGTCAAATTTTTTAGGAAAAAATTTAATATTATTTAGTCAAATACTGTAATATTTTACTAATTTTAATAGCTTTTCACATTTTCACTTTTTTATTTATAAAAAAAAACCAATTTTTTTTTGGGAAAATAGAAATTGTATACTTATATTTCTTCTTTCCAGCTACACAGTTATACTCATCTCTTTCCAACAATCTCAAGCTCATTAGCTTACGTTCTAACCAAAACAAATAGGTAGCATTGAATGAAAGAAAGATCGAAAGGAGCACTGTTTATTAAAAATTTGTTATTGACTCATGTCAGATTTGAAGGCAAATCTGCACAAATCTAAGACGGCGTTAGGTGTTGGTGCCCAGCAGATAAATACCAGATCTACAGTATACACCATGCCGGAATTTCTCCAGCGGAGGTGAAGCCGACGACGAAGGCGCCTGATCGAAGAAAGAGAAACGTCGCCGGCGTTAGGTACTTGATCGGAGACAAGATCGCGCCAGATATACACGAATATGAAAGGTCGTCGGCGTAAACATTAGGTCTGAGGATAGGGAATCATCGGTCGGAGCCCGTACACTTGAGATTAGTAGATCTGGACGGATCTGACGGCCAGCGAGCACTAGCAATAATCAAGCATCTTTAGCCGGAGAAGACGTGGAGCCGGCGACGGAGACTAAGAAGATGGGGCGCCGGATATGGTGGTGATGTTCGCCTGAGAAGATGAAGAGCGCCGGCGTCGGCGCCGGAGAGTGTGGGTGTGTCGTTTTTTTTGTTAGAGAGAGAGAGAGAGTGTATGTGTGTGTGTGTGTGCGTGCGTGCGTGTGTGCGAGATCTAGTGCAAACGTGAGGGGAGGGAGGAGAGGGGTGGTTTGTTAGGGGTGGGGGTAGTTTGGGTATTTAGGACTTTTAATTGACTGGTCTAAGGAACTTAGGGGTGTCTGGGAAATTTTCATCTCAGATCAACTCCTTAATTGGCATTTAATCTCAGTCTCTCCTTATTTGTAATAAAATCTCGGATCAGGGGCCCTAGAGGAATAGTTCCAATTATTATAGGAGGAAGAGACGATTATTTATAGAGCAATGGTTGGGGCACAAAATAAGCTCACAATATTTTGCTCACAAAATGGGTGGCGATATTTTATTGGTTGCATCGATAATGGACCCGCCACACTCTACTTAAAAACACCAATAAAATCATGACACCTAAGATTTTTTGAGCAAGATTTTGTGGTTTTTTTGTGCCCCTAGTATTATTCTTATTTATACGTTGTTTGTTTTAAAACGGCCAATCTACAAAAATATGCCACGTACTTTGGTTTTGGTTACAATTTATGCAATGTACCACAAATTTGCATCTTAAATATACGTACTTTTTCCATTGGTTGCATATTATGCAACATACTATTTTTTTTTACCCTAACGACGTTAAAAAAATAACAGAAATATTAACATCTCGTTAAATACACTAACGAACATTAAACCCCATCCTCTCTCTATACTTCCACTGCCGGAGGCTTCCCATCATCCAAATCTCCGACGACCCTACCTTCTCCGGCGACCCTTACCTTCCCCACCTCCGACGACCTTTCCCTTCTATAAACCCCGACGACCATTTACCTTCCCGACCAGATCTGAACAGAACAAAGCTAAGATCAGGGAAAAGGCCATGATTAACGCCAACACCACCACCAAGGTAGTCGCCGGAATCCATGGAAGTCGTCGGAATCCATGGAAGAAAGCTAAGATCAGATCCAAACCAACCCAGATCAGAAATATCAAGAGTCAGATTTGCGGTGGTGTGGCCGGCGCTCCAAGTAATGTCGCCGGAATCCATGGAAGTCGTCGGAATCCTCGTCGGAATCCATGGAAGAAAGCTAAAGATCTTATCTTTTTCAAGATCAGATCCCAAGAATTAAAGCTTAGTGGCGTGGTAGAGAGATGGGGAACTGGAAGGAAACAAGGGAAACTCAAAATTTTAGAGAGAGAAAGTTATGGATGAAGATGAAAGGGATATGACTTTTTCTGTTAAATCTTCAATGGGTGTTAGTTTTTTAGTCAAAATAGTTTCCACCTCGTTATTTCATTAGAAATACTTAACGGAGTTGCATAAATTGTAATCGACTATGAAAGTACGTAGGATTATGTCATCAAACTAAAGTACGTTATCCTTTTTGCAACTAAATGCGTGGTACATGGCATAAAGTTGTAATTTTTCCGTTTTAAAACTGACCAAGTTTCTTAAAACAAAATATACTCCTAAGTATTTGTGGAACACATGTTCCGGATTTGAATGCTAAAATTAATACATAAAAAAAAAAAAAAAAAAAAAAAAAGGAAGAAGAAGGTATTCTTATGCTCATTCTCTCAGATTTGATTGGATGGTCTTTCTTGAGCAACGTAAGGGGCAGTTAGGCGATATTGAGACCTTTACCAATTGATTGAGCCACCCCTTACCTTAGTTAGGGTACCCCTCGGCCTCCGTACCTTTTGCTTTTTTTTTTTTTTTTTTTTTTTTTTTTTTTTTGATGCCCAGGTTCACCAACTTCGCCAGACTTACGGTTGCTCGGCCTAACTCCGCCAACTACTCCTGGGGGTAGTAGTTCCGGTCCCTCTTCCCTACCACCCGTTAAATCGCGGGATGTGCCTCAGTAGCCAGGGTTTGAGCACATGTCAGCTGATAACACAATAGAAGGTCTGACCCCGGAAAAGAGCCCGGAGAGCTCCGTTGTGCCAGGACTTACGGTTGCTCGGCCCTGGCACTAATTGCTCCCACCAGGAATCGAACCCACACTCTATGCCTCCAGCGCAACAACTTATGTCCCCCTCCTTAACCACTGAGCTATGCCCCGGGGGACAACCTTTTGCTTCTTTAATCTGACCAAAGGGTGTGTCCTTTGCTTTTTGATCGCACCTTCCTCTTCCTTATGTTATCTTCCAAGATCTTGTCAACTCTACCTTCATTACTCAATTAGGGTCAATAAAGTCTTTTTTTTTTTCTATTTTTTTCTAATCCCTTAAACTAAAACGGAACCTTTTCAAGAAATGCCCATGGTTGCATTTATTTATTTTATAACTATAAAATTTAAGGGCTTGGTCTTTAGGGTCCCTCAATCATATCAAAAACTACTCCCTCTGTCCCTAAATGAGCGTCCATTTTTAAGAAATTTTTGTCCCTAAATGAGTGTCTTTTTTTAACATAACTTTCTCTCTAAACTTTTTGTTTGAAATTTTTTCACCGTTTTTTTATAACGTGCAAACTAAATGTTGGAATGAGATTACAAGATTATATATGAATCGTTGTTACCAAATTGTTCAAAAAGTTGAGATTTTCAGTGTCCCTTAAAATAAAATTGGACACTCATTTAGGGACAGAGGGAGCAGTAAATAAGAATTGCCAAAATTCTACATAAACTCACGACACATAGAAAGACTTAACTATATTTATCTGTCCGCTTATTATACTTAGGTATAAGACTATTAGTCCACTCTTATACTTAGTATAAGACTAGTTCACCTCTTATATCTGAAGTATAAAATTATTTGTTTTCATAATTTTTTGTATTCTAAATAATAATTATAATGTCTTATATTATAATTTTATTAACCAACCTGGTCTTATACTTAAGTATAAAACTATAATTACTTTTATACTTAGGCTTAAGAGTAATCTCTTTTTCTTCACATATCTTCACATTATCTTGAAAAAAAAAATAAAAAGTGTCATATTTTATTAACTGGTATGCTCCTATACCTAGATATAAGACTAGAATTACTCTTATAATAGGTATAAGAGAAACTTTTCTTCACAGTTTTTCATATTTTCTAAAAAATCATACATAAGTCTCATATTTTTGTTAACCAATCCGCTCTGATACTTAAGTATAGATTAAAATTACTCTTATACTTAGGTTACTAGTAAATTTCATAGCATTTTGTAGATTTGGTGAAGATGAAAAGACAAGGGGCTGGAAATGTTGTAAATCTTGTCAAAAATGGAC
>JAOWBW010000725.1:395603-455907 GCA_026119855.1 Campanula takesimana
GAGGGGACCTTAATAACACCCTTAATCAACCAAACCCAAGATTAATCAAGGCATTCATCAATTCACCATTTTTAACCAAAACTCAATAAATCCAAATAAATTCAAAACTCATCCAAACTTCAAATGTAACACATAAATCATCATATAAGCATGATATGAACATTTTAGCATTTAAATGGGGGAAAAGTAACTTACTTGAATTTTCTCAAAGTTGACGGAATTCAAATCTTTTTGACTCTACGCGATCCTAGCGACGATCTAAACAATGTTTACGTTTTAAGAAATGAGAAAAGATGAGAGGAAGAAGGAGAAAATGAAGAGAGAAGAAGAAGAAGAAGAAACTTACCCAAACTTGGAGAGAGAGAGAGACTTGTCTGGAAAAATAAATGGGGTGGAGTATGGTGAGGGAGAAGGAGGTGAGGGAAGGTGTAGGGAGGGAGTAGGGGTTTATTTTAAAAACTTACACTTAGGCCCCCTCTCTCACACTACACACTAACAATTAAGACTCAACACTTCCACACTAGCCCAAATAACTCAAATAAAATGCTAGGCATAAATATTATAACACATAAATTGCACACATAATTATTTAAATAAATAATAATTTAAATAAATAAATAAGCAAATAATTAAATAAAAATCATTTAATTACTAATAAAATAGAGCCTATATTTCGGGTCGTGACATTCACTCCCCCTTAAAGAAAATTCGACCCGAATTTAACGAGACTCACCTCAAACAAAAAGCCACGGAAATTTCCTCTCGATCTCATCACGGAGCTCCCACGTCGACTCCTCGATGTTATGATTCCTCCAAAGGACTCTAACCAACGCGATGCTCTTGCTCCTCAACTCTTGGACCTTGGAATCTAAGATCCGAACCGGTCGTTCCTCATAAGACATATCGGGCTCAATATCCTCCGGTATCCTCGGTAGCACGTGAGACGGATCATGAACATACTTCCGAAGCATAGAAACGTGGAAAACGTTGTGCAACCGATCCAAAGATGACGGCAACGCAAGACGATACGCAAGAAGTCCAACCTTCCCAAAACGACGGATACCCACCCTCGGAGACACTTTCAAGAATACCAAATCACCAACCTGAAAACTAAGGTCTCGCCTTCGGTTATCTGCATAGCTCTTATGTCGACTCTGGGCTGTCTTCAATCTATCCCGGATAATTTTAACTTTTCAACTGAATCCCGAAGCAAATCAATACCCAAAACTTTCGCTTCACCAACCTCATCCCAACAAATAGGCGATCTACACTTTCTTCCATACAAAGCTTCAAACGGAGCCATCTCGATACTAGCCTGATAACTGTTGTTGTAGGAGAATTCCACTAACGGTAGGTGCGAATCCCAAGAATCAGAAAAGTCTATCGCACACGCTCGCAACATATCCTCAAGAATCTGAATAGTCCTCTCGGATTGTCCGTCGGTCTGAGGATGAAAAGCTGTACTGAAACGCAAATCTGTACCCAAAGCTTCCTGAAACCTTCCAGAATCTAGAAGTAAACCTCGGGTCTCGATCTGACACAATGCTAACCGGAACCCCATGCAATCTAACAATCTCATCAATATAAAGGGTCGCAAGCTTCTCCATCGAATACCTGATGTCAATAGGCAAGAAATGGGCGCTCTGGTCAATCTATCCACTATTACCCAAACACTGTCATACTTCCTACGGGTACGAGGCAGTCCCGTAACGAAATCCATAGTCACATGCTCCCATTTCCACTCGGGAATCTCTAACGGCTGAAGCAATCCCGCGGGTCTCTGATGCTCGACTTTAACCTGCTGACACGTTAAACATCTCGAAACAAACTCGGCTATTTCCCTCTTCATATTAATCCACCAAAATTGTTGCTTCAAATCCTGATACATCTTCGTACTGCCCGGATGAATAGTATACCTCGATTTATGACCCTCATCAAGAACTCTCTGTTTAATTCCATCAACATTCGGAACACACAGACGACCACGGAAAGTCAAAACTCCACTCGAACTCAAAGAAAAATCCTCGAAATTCTTTTCCTTCAATTTACCATTATCTTCACCAACTCGGGATCCTCTTTCTGAGCCTCTTTTATCCTCTGAACTAGGGTCGGAGACACCCTAATATTCGCAAAAATAGCCCCATGTCTCGATTCACGAGGAGACCAATCTCGAACATCCTCAAGCATTTTCCATTCTCGAACCCTCATCGAAGCCACATAAGACTTTCTACTAATCGCATCGGCTACCACATTCGCCTTCCCCGGATGATAAGAAATCGTACAATCATAATCCTTCAACAATTCCATCCATCGGCGCTGTCGGTTGTTCAACTCTTTCTGAGAGAAAAGGTACTTCAAACTCTTGTGATCCGTAAAAATCTCAAACTTCGCTCCATAAAGATAGTGCTTCCACTTGTGCAACGCAAATACAATAGCCGCTAACTCCATATCATGAGTCGGGTAATTCTGTTCACTCGGGGTCAACTTCCTCGAAGCATACGCAATTACTTTCCCATTCTGCATCAACACACCCAAACCCTCTTTCGAAGCATCACTATAAATCACTAGGCCATCGGTCCCATTAGGCAAAGTCAAGATCGGTGCTGTCGTCAACCTCTTCTTCAATTCCTCGAAACTCTTGCCACATTTCTCGGTCCACACAAACGGAACATTCTTTCGGGTCAACTGAGTCATCGGAGTAGCAATCCTCGAAAACCCTTCAATAAACCTTCGGTAATAACCGGCTAAACCCAGAAAACTACGAATCTCGGTCACTGACTCAGGTCTCTTCCAATCCACTATAGCCTCAATCTTAGACGGATCCACAGAAATCCCATCTTTCGAAATAACATGACCCAGAAATGACACCTTCTCGAGCCAAAATTCGCATTTACTGAACTTCGCAAATAATTTCTCCCTTGCAAGAACGGATAAAACTGTCCTCAAGTGCTGCTCGTGCTCCTCTCGGGATTTCGAATAAACAAGAATGTCGTCGATGAAAACCACCACGAACGAATCAAGATAGGGATGGAAAATCCGATTCATCAAATCCATAAATACGGCCGGCGCGTTAGTCAACCCAAACGGCATAACCAAGAACTCATAATGACCGTAACGAGTGCGAAAAGCAGTCTTCGGAATATCCTCCGATCGAACCTTCAACTGATGGTACCCACTCCTCAAATCAAGCTTGGAAAACACAACGGACCCTTGAAGCTGATCAAATAAATCATCGATATGCGGTAGAGGATACTTATTCTTCACCGTAACCTGATTCAACTTCCGGTAATCTATACACAATCTCAACGAACCATCTTTCTTCGCACGAACAAAACCGGTGTTCCCCACGGGGAAACACTAGGGCGGATAAACCCTCGATCAAGCAACTCTCGCAACTGAACCTTTAATTCTTTCAACTCTGCGGGAGCTAACCTATAAGGCGCTTTCGAAATCGGAGCCGTACCCGGTAAAAGATCTATACAAAACTCAATCTCACGATCGGGAGGCATCTCATACTCGGTAGAGAAAACATCGGGAAATTCCCGAACTACCCGAACCCTATCCAAACTAGGGGATTCTTTCCTAGTATCAAGAACACTAGCCAAATACCCCTCACAACCACTATGCAATAATCGCCTCGCCTTCATAAAAGAAATTAAGCGAACCTTTCTACTCAGAGGACAAGCCTCAAACACAAACTTAGGCACATCAGGAATAGAAAATGTAACAATTTTCTTACGGCAATCAACAGAAGCGTGAAACTTGCTCAACCAATCCATACCCAAAATGACATCAAAGTCTTGGATAGGAAGAACTACCAAATCCGCACAAAGGACTCGACCACAAATAGCCACATCACAAGCACGAAAGACTCGATCAGAAATCAAGCATTCTCCTATAGGGGTCGACACCTCTAGCACGTACGGTAAAGACTCGAATGCAGCATTTAACATAGAAGAAAATTGCACAGAAATGTATGAATGAGATGATCCTGGATCTACTAACGCTCGTGCGCTCACATTAGACACAGAAATAATACCTCCAATAACGGATGGATCATCGGTCGCTTGTTGTTGATTCATTGCAAACACTTTCCCTTGGACCTTGGGCTTCCCGGTAACATCCCTTTTCTGACCCTGATTAAAACCAACCCCTGACCCGGATGACTGACCTCGGTGCCTCGTGCAATCCCTCGCAAACTTGATCACAAATGACTCAATTCTATCCCTAGAATGCACTACAATGTTCACTAAGGTCAACTAGGAGGACACCCAAGAATTGGATCACAACGCATTCTTTAGTCACACAATTTAACAAAATGTGCATTTTTCAGAGACCTGTGCGGCCGCCCACTATGGGTTGTGCGGTCGCCCAAAGTGCCTCAAAACAAGAACAAAAACTCTCAGAAAGGTGCGCGGTCGCCCAAACTATTTTGGGCGGTCGCACAACATGCCGGAATCGCCAGAATCGGGAAGAACAACTTGGTTTCTTCCATTTTCAACCCAAAACACAAAACACCCAAAATCCAACACTCCCAACAAGATTTCTAAGGTACCCAAACATTATTTAAACAAAGAGGGGACCTTAACAACACCCTTAATCAACCAAACCCAAGATTAAATCAAGGCATTCATCAATTCACCATTTTTAACCAAAAACTCAATAAATTCCAAATAAATTCAAAACTCATCCAAACTTCAAATGTAACACATAAATCATCATATAAGCATGATATGAACATTTTAGCATTTAAATGGGGGAAAAGTAACTTACTTGAATTTTCTCAAAGTTGACGGAATTCAAATCTTTTTGACTCTACGCGATCCTAGCGACGATCTAAACAATGTTTACGTTTTAAGAAATGAGAAAAGATGAGAGGAAGAAGGAGAAAATGAAGAGAGAAGAAGAAGAAGAAAACTTACCCAAACTTGGAGAGAGAGAGAGACTTGTCTGGAAAAATAAATGGGGTGGAGTATGGTGAGGGAGAAGGAGGTGAGGGAAGGTGTAGGGAGGGAGTAGGGGGTTTATTTTAAAAACTTACATTTAGGCCCCCTCTCTCACACTACACACACAAACACTACACTCCCTACTAACAATTAAGACTCAACACTTCCACACTAGCCCAAGTAACTCGAATAAAATGCTAGGCATAAATATTATAACACATAAATTGCACACATAATTATTTAAATAAATAATAATTTAAATAAATAAATAAGCAAATAATTAAATAAAAATCATTTAATTACTAATAAAATAGAGCTATATTTCGGGTCGTGACATTTAACGCCGTCACCGTTCCGCTCCAACATCCTGGTAAAGACGCTAGCAATAAACACGCATGAACCTCGTCACCGAAAGTAATCTCCAACGCAGCCAATGAGTCTATAACATCCATAAACTCATCGATGTGTTTAGCTATGGATCTTCCCTCTTGCATCTTGAGACTACCCATCTTGCGTATCAAATCAACATTATTTACAGCAGATGGAGTTTCAAATCTCTCAGTAAGATAATCCAATAGCTCTTTGGTGGTTTTCGCCTTCTTGGTAGTCTTCGCGATCCACTTCGAAAAAGTAGATCGAACCACCCCTAAGGCTTTCCGATCCAAAAGATCCCAATCTTCCTGCTTTTCGCTTTCCGGCTTGACTCCTTTTAGAGGCATATAGAGATCCTTATTATACAAGAGTTCCTCTATTTGCATCCTCCAAAACTCATAGTCAGACCCATCGAATATCTCCACCGCTTGTTTATCCTTGCCCATTCTTGATTGTTTGAACAAACCCTAATCGCCCTATAAACCCGGAACAATAAACCAGAGCTCTAGATACCAGTTGTTGGGACCGCGACCACCACCACCACTCTCCACATTAGTATGATATTGTCCGCTTTGGGCCCAGACCGCACGGATTTGTTTTTTGGCTAACTCCCAAAAGCCTCATACTAATGAAGTGGGTGGGTGCTCTTATATACCTTGCAATTATTTCATCAATTGCCGATGTGGGACTTTGGGTTGCCACCAACATCTAAAAATTGGTATTGATAGTATTTATAATGGTGCATCAATAACAATTTTTAAATTTTCATTAGAGCAATTAAAAGTTGCTTTAATTATTCCTCAAAGTTCCCTCATAGTAATAATTAAAAAAGATGGACTATCTTTCTGGGGACAGAGCGAGTACGTTCTTAAGCGTGGAATGGGGTAGGGGTAGTAGTGTTAGTATTGATTATCATATGGAGTAACATATACTCCCTCCGTCCCATTTCAAATTGCAAAACTTGCCAAAAAGAGTGTCCCAATTAAAATTGCAAAATCCAAAATGGCAAGTTTTAACCCACTTGCACACTCACATCCATTAACACACTAACTATTTTCTACCCCACTTTCTCTCTCCCACTCAGCTATCAACACTCACAACACATCACCTTTTTCACTTTTTCCCTTAATCCCCGTGCCAACCTAGTATTTGTAATTTGAAATGGGACGGAGGGAGTATATTTACTCCAAAGTTTAATAATTCACATTTTCATCCCTATTGGTTTTATGGTACCTTTTACTTTTTAGGTTTACATTGAACCCTAGATATGAAAAAAATAAAAATGAAATATGATGAACTCCCTATTTTGCCATTTAATTTTCACATAGTATCCTCTACTTGCTTAAAAAGAAAATCAGATTATTTAATAGAAATAATTATATTAAGTAGAACTATTCATAAGAAATAAATGTTAAATCATTCAGCGAGGGACCTATTTTGAACAAGTTCAACTCCTTAATTCACAGGTTACCCCCTTCAACGTTGTTTTAATTCAATTATGTCCCAACATCATTAAATTTCAGATGAAACATTAACGAAGGGAAAATATATACTCATTTTTAATGAGTTTAGGGGCAAGGTTGGCAATTATCAATATTAGGGGTATATTTGCATCCAAAATCTAAATCTAAGTTCGGTGGCATATTTATCTATTTTCCCATTCCATTAATTTGTGTCCTAAGAGGCTAGACACATCTTAAAACACTGTTGCACAGTTTTAAAAAGCAAGATTTTTTAAAATGGTGATTATTTTGGACGCTATTATTTTGAGCGGCTAAAATGGGCCAAGATTTTAAAAAAGTTTCGCTCGAGAACTCTCCATTGAAACGCTTAATTAGTAAAAGCTGACTTTTTCACTCAATTTTAGACGCCTCGCTCTACCAGACGCCGCCTTAGATTCTCTCTCACTCTCTAACACAACTGCCATTGCATCGTTACAATTAATGATTTAAATTGAGCTAATCGCCTTTGCCTTCAAAATCAAAGGCTGAGATTTGATATACACCGTGAAACTCATTTTGAGAAAAATATTGATGTTAAATCAAGAAAAATATCTTAATTAAAACCATTTACTCAAGAGGAGTAGCGAAACCTCCTGATGTTCAATGTTCTAAAGGGAAATGCTAGGCTTATAAAAAAAATTTACAAAATGAAGGATACAAGATGTGGTGACGATATTTCATCGATAGTGGACTCGGCACACTCCAATTAAAAACACAAACACAATTATAACACCTCATTTTGTAAGCCACATTTTGTAGCGATCATTTGTAACATTATACTCCCTCCGTCCCAAAATGATCTTCATACTTTTTTCGCCGTTATCACGAAGGAACTTTGGGCAATAATTTTAGGTTGATTTAATTGTTTTAATGGAAATCTAAAACGTGTTACTGATACACCATCAACAATACCATCAATACCAATTTTCAGATTCTTATTACGACAATTATATCAACCTAAAATCATTGCTTAAAATTCCTTCGCGTTAACAGCGAAAAAAGTATGAAGATCGTTGGGACTGAGGGAGTATTATTTCCCATATGTATGAGGTTGGAGCAGGTCATCAGTTGTCACATTTCATACCTTAAGGTGGGCTAAAGGCCATAAATTTGATTGGGCCTGTGAGGTTAACCAAGTATAATTCTCAGTGTCCACTGGACTGGACGAGCAAACCTAGTCTCAATCTTTAAGTATACAATGTGGATCACACTGCCTAAAGCCCAATCACTAAAATATCTAAAT
Organism: Campanula takesimana; assembly: GCA_026119855.1. Lineage (NCBI taxonomy): Eukaryota > Viridiplantae > Streptophyta > Magnoliopsida > Asterales > Campanulaceae > Campanula > Campanula takesimana. Next base: position 403,667 of record JAOWBW010000725.1, read on the forward strand.
AAGAAACCATTCTGAAATGGTTCAACCAGCTACGTGTGTCGCCAGAAGAATTTGAATTGCAATCCGAAAGGCTAAATGAGAGAGTCCAAATCCTCTGTATCATTTTATTTACCACGATCCATCAACTTTATGTTGGTGTTATATACTCCCTCTGTCCCAATTTAAACATAAAAAATAATCTGGGTTCATGAATTAAGAAAAATGTGCTGTATTGTGAGTGTAGATGATTTGGTAAGAGCGAGAAAGTGGGGTAGAGAATAGTTAGTGGGTGATTGTTGTGAGTATGATATGTGGGTGTAGACACCCCATTTTGGACATTCACTCATAATCACACTACTTCTGTGTCTCGTCTTTGATTTGGGTCAAAACTCGTTAAGTTGGACATGTTTCGTTAAGTTTCTAACTGACCCCGTTAGTCAGGGGCCAAAATGAACATTAAAACTACTGCAGAGGGCAAAAAGTGAATTCCAGCACTGAGATGCATCGTACGAGACATTGATGTCTCGTACGAGACATCCCCCCTTGACAGTCGGGTTTTGGATGATCCTAGAGTCCAAAAATACCTCTATGGGAATCAAGTCTTGGATTCCCATCACAACTTACCTTCTTGGCCAAAACCCTAGGTCTAGAACTCCTATAAATAAAAAGGTTCTTGAACCGAAAAAAGGCTAGAATCCTCATTCACCCAAAAACCACTCCAAATCTGATCAAAGAGGTCCCCATAATCAGTCCCTCTTCCTCACCCACGAAATTCAAGCCTCCATAACACCATTCAAGCCAAGTTTATTGGAGATTCGAGGCCTTTAGTCAAGGCCATCCATAGGATTCTTGAAGAACGCTTAGGTAAAACTCTTTGTTTTCTATCTTCTCATCTCCTTCTTTGTCTTTAAAGTAGCGTGATTCCATTAAAGGATCAGCCTAGAGCCTCTCCAATCCATGGAGATGGTCTCGAAGCACATGATCCGACATCCCAAATAAATAAGCAATTATTTATGTGTTCGTTTTCTTTTTACATACATTTTGCATGATTTTGAAACAATTATGATGATTTCTTAGCAAGACCAATCCTAGATTGGGTGAATTGGGTGCTCCTTAACCTTCCCAATTCATAACTTAACCCCCGAATCCAGATATCTCGGTCCGTGTTCCGACAACAACATGGTGGCGACTCTCAAAACAATCAAAAAAGGGTAAATCGAAGGACGAAAAGGCACCTCGAAGTCAAACAAAAACCCGCGCGCAAACAGTGGCGACTCTGCTGGGGAGATCACAGTAAGTGGGTTAGACTTGCGTCGAAAGAAATCATCGTTGTTTCAAAATTCTGCATTCTGTACTGTAATCTGTTCCCCGACTGAGATGCCTCGTACGAGGGATCACTTGTCTCGTACGAGACATCTAAGCTTTGTCCGGCTGGTCTGACTCTCTGGTTTGAAATAGGGTTTTCATTCAGTTCAAACGCGTACACTAGGTTTCAGATCCGCTCTCCCCATATATCATAAGGCTAACCTTTGTTTTGCAGGAGTACTTGCTAATTGTTTCATTCCTTGCTTTACATGCGTTTGCTTTATGTGTGAACTACGACGGCCTGAGTTCCTCCACAAGAGGGAAACGTAGGCAGCCACTTGGCCCGGCCTGGCCATTGCATGTTTTTGTTTTACTTTAAAAAAAAAACTCTCTATTTTCTCTTTGTCACCTAGATCTTGACTCTCACACACGTGCACACATGTAGAATAATTGCACTACATACCCTATAAACCCGGGTCCCAATCGGAGGACGGATGTCGGTCAGCACCCCCATTCTAACAAATGGCCCTTGCCGGTCTCTCAAAAGATGGTGTACCCACTCCGTGACACGCTCCTAGACTGTGTTCATGGGGAGCCTTAGCCGTAAACCTTGCATCAACCTCATGCATACATACTAGTTAATAAGACACTCCTCGAGACCGGTCGGTTCGATTCTTAGGATTGTTTTAATCTTTGCCCAAGATAACGCATCTTTACAATCTATAATCCTCCCTTGTGAATATGACGAATGTCCCTTCGGTAAAATGTTGAACAAAGGATTTTAAAATCATGGAGAACCTCTCTACGGAAATCCGAGCTTGTGTTTTCCTACTTTCACTATTCTGTGTGGGATTGTGGATGCCATTTTGGCTTAGTTTCGACCGCACCGTTCAACATGTCCCTTTCGGTTGTCCCTTAAAATTCACAAGGTTTGATTGCATTAATGTGTTGTTTGACAAAGTGCAAAACAACTACGGAATCACGTAGGTTTGGTTAATTGAATGGTGGATTCCGATGAGAATATGTGACCCTTGCCCGAATTGTCCATTTGGGAGAGTGTAATACAGGTGAAAAACAAGGGGCCCATATTCTAGGGTGACAGAATCCACTGTTCCAGGATGAACTAGAGTAGTAACCTCTCAAAATGGATTAAATTCCATCCGACCAATAGGATTAAAATCTGCAAATCTGACTGTCAGGTTAGATGTCTCGTACGAGACATCCATTGTCTCGTACGAGATATCTCTCCTTTTCTGTGAATCTGCCGTGTTGGTTAACCCCTATTTCATAAAAGCCGCCTTGTTGGGACCCCAGCCTGGATTTGACACAGTTTCTGCACTCTAGGTCCGTCCGATCAGCAAAGTCTCTCCATACTCCCAACACAATCGCTTCAGTAATTTACATCCGTGATCCCGCGACCAAGAGACTAGACAAGGTTGCAGTAATGGCCGGTACCCCCATCACTGACTTAGAAACCGCCAAATCCGTCATTGCACGACTTGAGCAGCAGTCAAAGAGCAAGCCGAAATTGCCGCCCGTGAGAGTGATCGTCACGCCAAAGACATAGACACCGTCCTGCAAGAGTTCCAAGAACTCAAGAGCAGTAATAAGAAGTCGAAAACCCCCTCCAAAGACGGGGAGTCCCATGCTAGAAAAAAGAATAAAAGGGATGATGATTCCGACTCTGATTCAAATACATCCGAATCTTCCTCCTCCTCCGATGACGAGGATACTAAGGCAAGTGATAAGAAAAATAAAGCTAGTGATGACACCAACTTCATCAACTCCGCCACTGCTGAGTTTCTTGAAAAGAGGTTTGCACATCTTGGTCTAGCAAAGGGCTCCATTGTTCCATTTGACCCCATTGCACTTCGCAAGTCAATCACTAAGCTACCACAAAAATTCCGCACTCCTTATATAGCCAAGTTCAACGGCACTACCTGTCCTCGTGTTCATGTTGAAACTTACACTTGGGCCATGCTTCTGATGAAAGTAGATGACACTGTCTTGGCCCAAAGCTTTCCCCAAACTTTAGAGGGGGCGGCAAGGGATTGGTACATGTCTCTCCCCTTATCCACAAGGACCGATTGGGCTACTGCATGTGAGGTCTTCCAAAGGCGCTTCGAGGACAATACTACTTACCGTCCCACTAAAAGAGACCTTGTGCAAATCCAACAAGGTACTAATGAGACATTTGGTGACTTCGTCAAAAGATGGAGATCGAAGCTCACCGAGATCGTTGATAGGACAACTACGGACGACCAAATTCACATCTTCCTGAAATTACTCCGTAATGAGTATGAGGACCGCCTCTCCGGTACTTTCTTCCCAAGCTTCTCTGAACTTCATAAAGCCGGTCTTCGACTAGATGACATCTTCAAAAGTAGGAAAGAGGCTAAAAGAGATGGTGGATACCGCTACCCTAGCAAAGACACATTTGTCAATGCTAACGCTTTCAATAATCAAGGGAGGAGCAACTATTCCTCCGTCCCTCCGCCCAACAAGGAAAAGAAGAAAGAGAGAGTCTACAACAAATTGGAAGGTATCACTCAAGGAGAGCTCTTCGACATACTCGTAGAAGCCGGCAAGGTCGCGCCAAGGAAGCCTCCTTCTACTCCAAGGGAACTCCCCCGAATCATTCCCATCACCTCTACTGCAAGTTCCACCAGTTCAGTGGTCACGACACCAATACTTGCAACCACCTCAAAGATGTGATTCAAGATTTCATAGACTCTAAGAAGCTAGGGGTTCCTAATGTAGTGACAAACCCTCTCCTAACTACGGGAGGAGGGATCAATGTAATAGAGATAGCTAGTAAAGAAGAAGAGACTGCTCGCCTAGTTCCAAATGTGGGCGAGAGTACTCCAAATTTTATTAAAGAAGTTTCTTTCTACTACTTGTTGTCTTGGAATCAAACACTAAGTAAGAACAATGATTACTTTGTACGCGAGGGGGAAAACTTGCCATACTTCATGTTCCCTGAACCATGGATCGACCATAGGGGGAAGCGCCAGCCGGGCTTCAAAATCTTCAATGACTGTGATCCATACTCACTTGAAACAGAACCGATGCAATTCTCGTGGCTACCTCGAGAATTAGGGGGTACCAAGGCCGAAGAATTTAGTGAGTGGGACTTTGTGTTGGGAGAAGACCTACTGCGCCAATTTCTCAACCTTTTCAAGCTAGAGGACACTCAGATCAATGCAATAGACAAGGGGGACGCTACGAACCATGACTACACCAAGCTCATCGAGAAGAGTGACGAAGCCTATCCAGAATTGGTATACAACTAGGGGACCCATAGCAAGTGAAGACTTCATGATCAAAGAATTAGGATGTACTCCCCATCCCCATAGAGAAAGAAAATTTGTAACTCTTACCTTAGAGTCAGTTACCGCTACCGATGAGCTCACCTAAGAGGACTTGGATGCCATCGCGGAACGCGTATTCCCTTACTTTCTTAATAAAAAAATAGATCCTTCTGAGTATCCTGAGATTGCCAGCGTCCTAAATGATGAATTAACTAATAACTATAACGAATTAGATAATAATGAGTCATATGACAAGATAGATCAAGAAAATGAACAAATCTTAAAAGAAATTAATAAGAAAGTAGGTCGTCATGGCGGAAATGGTCCTATTGATGCCGAAGAAATGCAAACAGTTAATCTGGGGATGGACGACGATCCGAAAGAGACCAATATTGGCAGTTTCTTCAAGGGGGAAGACTGACAAGCCCTCATAGCGCTTCTCCGAGAATTCGTGGATGTGTTCGCTTGGTCCTACAAAGATATGCCGGGGCTAGCCAATTCGGTTGTTGAGCACAAGATACCGCTGCTTCCCGACTCAAAGCCATTCAAGCAGAAACTCTGAAGAATTAAGCCAGAGTGGTCGGTATAGGTCAAACAGGAGATAGAGAAACTCCTGAGTGTTGGGTTCATCAAAGTAATAGATTATCCAACCTGGTTGGCTAATACTGTGCAGGTTTCCAAGGCAAATGGGAAAGTCCGCATTTGTGTTGATTTTCGTGATCTCAACAGAGTGTCTCCGAAAGATGATTTTCCTCTTCCCAATATAGACATGCTCGTTGATAATACCGCAAAATACGAAGTCCGTTCATTTGTAGATGGAATCGCCGGTTACAACCAGATCCTCATGCCCGAGGAGGACCAACACAAGACAACGTTTACCGCACCTTGGGGGACGTTTTGTTATACGGTCATGCCATTCGGACTTAAAAATGCCGGAGCCACTTATCAGAGAGATGTAACTGCGTTGTTCCATGACATGATACATAAAGAAATGGAGGTGTACGTTGACGACATAATCATACACTCCAAAGGCTCCGATGGACAGCACTTCGTTGACCTTAGAAAATTCTTTGAAAGGTTGAGACACTACAAGATGAGATCCGGCCAAGTGCACATTTGCGGTAGTGAAAGGAAAAGTCCTAGGGTACATGGTCACCGAGCGTGGTATAAAAGCGAATCCCGCTAAGATCAAAGCCATCATTGACATGCCTCCACCTAAGATGCAAAAAGAGGTAAAGGGATTCATGGGTCGCCTTCAGTACATTAGTCGTTTCATTAATCAGCTCACGACGATGTGCGAGCCCATTTTTAAGCTCCTCAAGAAGAATGCATCCCTAGAATGGACCGAAGAGTGCCAAGAAGCCTTCGATAAGGTCAAGGAGTACTTAGTAATTCCACCGGTATTGGTCCCACCACATAAAGAGAAACCGTTGACCTTGTACCTCACAGTTAATGATACTGCATCAGGGGCTATGCTAGCACAAGAACAACCCAATTCGAAGAAAGAAAATGCCGTGTACTTTGTCAGCCGTCGCTTCCAGGGGGCTGAATTGAATTACTCTGCATTAGAAAAGGCGTGTGCTGCACTGGTATGGGTGGCTGAGAGACTAAAGCCGTACATGGAGGCGTTTCCTGTACAAATTATTGCCGGAATGGACCCAATAAAGTACATCTTCGAGAAGTCGCATGTCTCCTCTAGGATAGCCGAGTGGTACTTTATGCTCGCGGGGTACGATATCACTTACCTCACATAGAAATCTGTGAGAGGAAGAGTTTTTGCGGATCATTTAGCTGAATTTCCATGTGATGAAGCGAAGGGGGAAGACCCGCGATTCCCTGATGAGGACATCATGACAATATCAGAAAATAAGTGGCATTTATTTTTCGATGGCGCAGTCTATAAACGGGGATACGGCATTGGCATGTTACTAGTAGATCCCTCAGATTTCTACACTCCACTCGCAATCCGCCTTGACTTTGAGGCCACCAACAATATTGTTGAGTACGAAGCTTCCATAGGCGGGCTTGAAGTAGCCTTAGAAAGAAATGTGACCGAACTAGAAGTGTACGGAGATTCACAACTGATAATCTATCAGTCACTCAAGAAGTGGAAGGTACAAGATCCTACACTCCAGAAATATAACGACCATCTCCAAGACTTGGTCAAACAGTTCAAAGAGGTCACTTTCTACTATCTTCCTAGAGATAAGAACTGCTTGGCAGACTCACTAGCCATGCTAGCATCACTTGTGGAGATTCCCGAATGAACTGAGGTTAATACCTTCAAAGTCACAAGGCAAATGACTCCCGCTTATTACTCAATCATAGACCTGCATGACTGCAAAGAAGAGTGTGACTCTATTTCCGTAAATACCCTGGACGATAAACCTTGGTATTATGATGTATGGCGTTTCCTCCTAGACGGAACATTCCCATCAGACGCATCACCTAAAGAAAAGATAGCCCTCAAACAGTTTTCCGCCCAATTCGTTATCATAGGTGATCGCCTCTACAAGAAACACCACGAGCAGTGTCTACTCTGTGCTGACGAGCACGAAGCCATAGAAATCATGGACCAAGTCCACCAAGGAGTCTGTGGAACCCACATGAATGGCAACATGCTAGCAAAGAAAGTCATTCGACTAGGGTACTATTGGGCTACAATGGAAGTCGACTGCACTGACATGGTTAAGAAATGCCACAAGTGCCAAATACATGCCAACTTGCAACACGCACCACCGTCCGTGTTATTGTTGGGTTTCGTGGTCACATGCGCAGCGGAAATTAGCATTCAAAATTTTATGAAACCCAAAGCCCATAGATCCATTCATATGATTAAATCAAATACAACAATATGAATACTAGAAAAAAAACTAACCCTTGATGGCTTTGAATTTGGTCTTTGATCTTGGTGGAGAAATTGAAACTTTGATCACAAACAAGCAAGAACACGAACTTGAAGATGATGAGTTTCACCCTCTAGCGGTATCCACACCACGAACGAATATCAAGAACACTTGATCTTGGTTGCTAGACCAAAATTGTGAAACACGTTTTCACAATCAATATGAACTATATGGAATTTTGTTTGTGTATTATTTTGTTCTTCAATCTAAGATGTCTTAGAACAAAATAAACCTCTCTCAAACTCTTTGGAGAATTGCACAAAAGCTATGATATGTTCTGGCCCGAATTTGGCTGTTTATATACAAGTTAGACCTATTCCAAATAGGAAACTTATGTCTAAACCCGTCCAAAATTCCTTTCCAAAACAAATTAGGAAACCAGTCCCGACACGGTGTGCGGCCGCCCAAAACCCTTGTGCGGTCGCACATCTATCTGAAAGGTTCTGGTACTATTTGAACCAAACTGTGCGGCCGCCCAAGTCATCCTGTGCGGTCGCCCACTTGTCCAGATTCCCATATTTTCCAAAATTCCAATATAGTCCTTATTTTAGATTCGTTCTATTGTGTGTGACCCTCTAGGATTATACTAAGTTGGCAATGGGTTCAAACATGAAACCATAAGATATGATTAGGTTCTAGCAAACCGTCATACCTACCCAAATAGTATAACTAGATACAAGTTCGCATTCCTTTAGAATATGTCATAATCCCTTTGTCCACGATGTCATTGAACACAAGTCATGGTCAACAAGTCAACTTGTTTTGTTCAATACTTTCTCGATTCCGAATATGTTGATAATACAAATGACATTGATCTAATCAATTCATTTGAGTCCGGCCGAATATTTTCAACAACAACATTCCTAAGAGAGGCCCAAGCTTGACATCTCTCCGAAGAGGGACAAATCCATTTAGCTTATCATTCTTCCCTACGTGAATCCGATTATGCCAATCATACCCTTTATAACTTCCCGGTTAAAGGTAGCGTTTGAATATGTCAAACATAATGTTCATCAAGTGGAAGACTATAATAACTTCATGTCTAAGGATTCAAATGACATAACTAATATGAGATATATGTTCGATATAGACCATGACATAAATCTCATACAGCGGGTCATGTCCAGTACCTTGTTCCAAACAAGTACCCATAAATCTAACATGATCATCCCATGATCATTTAGCCTTTATACTAGTTCTTAATAAGTACTAGGGAGGGAGATTATTATAAGTAAACATGAACAACAATAATAATCAAAATATCTCTTTATTGATATGAAATAAATGATAACAATTACAACGTTTATTAAACGTGCCTAGGGCACCACTACCAACAATCTCCCACTTTCCCTAGGCCCAATCTCCCATGTATCTAATACCCATGGACCTAACATGACCTTCATGTTTAGCTTGTGGAAGTCCCTTTGTTAGCGGGTCCGCAACATTGTCATCAGTAGGTACTCTGCATATATTTACGTCTCCCCTATCAACGATTTCTTGAATGATATGAAAACGCCTAAGTATGTGTTTGGATTTCTGATGTGCTCTTGGTTCCTTTGCTTGAGCAATAGCACCATTATTATCGCAATAAAGGTCTATTGGATTAGCAATACTAGGAACCACTTCAAGTTCATTAATGAACTTCTTAATCCAAACAGTTTCTTTTGCAGCATCTGATGCAGCAATATACTCAGCTTCCGTTATAGAATCAGCGGTTGTACTCTGATTGGAACTCTTCCAGCTTACAGCTCCACCATTTAACATAAACACAAAACCCGATTGCGATCGACTATCATCTTTGTCGGTTTGGAAACTTGCATCTGTGTAAGCATTTACCACAAGATCATCTTCTATTCTTCCATAGACCAAGAACGAATCTTTAGTTCTTCTCAAGTACTTAAGAATCGCTTTAACATCCATCCAGTGATTTTCATCGGGGTCGGATTGGTATCTACTTGTCATGCTTAAAGCATACGATACATCCGGCCTAGTACAAATCATGGTATACATGATGGACCCAATTGCCGAAGCATATGGAACATCATTCATTTTCTCACGCTCATCTTTTGTCTTAGGACATTGAGTCTTGCTTAGAGAAACTCCATGTAACACTGGTAAGGTTCCTCTTTTAGAATTTTCCATACGGAATCTTCTAATGACCTTGTCAATGTATGTACTTTGGCTTAAACCAAGTAGCCTCCTTGATCTATCTCTATAGATCTTAATTCCAAGTATATATACGGCTTCACCCATATCTTTCATTGCGAAGCATTTTCCTAACCAAGTCTTTACGGACTGAAGTGTAGGAATATCGTTTCCAATGAGTAATATGTCATCCACGTATAAAATAAGGAATAGCACTATGCTCCCACTAATCTTCTTGTATACACAAGGCTCATCTTCGTTCTTGATGAAACCAAACTCTTTGACCGATTCGTCAAAACGGAGATTCCAACTCCTAGAAGCTTGCTTCAATCCATAGATGGATCTCTGCAGTTTGCATACCTTAGAATCTTTTTCAAAACCTTCTGGTTGTGTCATATACACATCCTCTTGCAGTTTTCCATTTAGGAAAGCGGTTTTGACGTCCATTTGCCATATTTCATAGTCATGATATGCGGCAATGGCAAGCAAAATTCTTATAGACTTGATCATTGCTACGGGTGAAAAGGTTTCATCATAGTCAATACCATGAACTTGCCTATACCCTTTCGCTACGAGCCTAGCTTTGTAAGTATGCACCTTCCCATCCATGTCAGTCTTCTTCTTGAAGACCCATTTGCATCCTATGGTTTTTACACCTTCGGGCGCATCAATCAAATTCCAAACTTGATTGTCTTGCATGGATTGCAATTCAGATTCCATGGCTCCAAGCCACTTATCCGAATCAGGATAAGACATCGCCTCTTGGTAGGTTGTCGGTTCATCATTCTCAATGATTTCCACCTCATTACTATCCGTTACGAGAAATCCATATCTCTCGGGCTCGGATCGTAACCTACTAGATCTGCGAGTTGCTTGTGTATTTTGAACAGGTTCCACAACTCCTTGTGGTTCGTGTTCTTGTTCCATTATTGGTTCAATGTCATTTTCTAGGTCTCGAATCTCTTCAAGATTTATTTTACTCCCACTGATTTCTTTGGAGAGAAACTCTTTCTCTAGAATAATACCAGTTCGGGCAACAAACACTTTGTTGTCCGTTTGGTTGTAAAAGTAATATCCTTTAGTTTCCTTAGGATATCCCACGAAAATACATTTATCAGATTTGTGTGCAAGTTTGTCTTAGACAAGTCTTTTGACAAAAGCTTCACAACCCCAAATCTTCATGAAAGACAGACAAGGCTTCTTTCCGCTCCACATCTCATATGGAGTGTTTTGAACTGATTTAGTTGGAACACGATTTAGTGTGAAATCAGCGGTTTCTAGAGCGTAACCCTAAAAGGATATTGGAAGATCAACTTGACTCATCATTGATCGAACCATGTCTAACAAAGTCCGATTTCTCCTCTCGGACACACCATTCCATTGTGGTTTTCCGGGTGGAGTCAATTGTGAAACTATTCCACAATTCTTTAGATGATCATCAAATTCATGACTCAAGTATTCTCCACCTCGATCCGATCAAAGTGCCTTAATACTTTTGCCAAGTTGTTTTTCTACTTCATTTTGAAATATTCTAAATATCTCAAATGCTTCACTTTTATGTTTCATTAGGTAAACATACCCAAATCTACTATAATCATCAGTGAAGGTTATGAAGTATTGAAATCCTCCCCTAGCATTGCTACTTAATGGTCCGCATACATCGGAATGTATCAACCCCAATAAGTCGCTTGCCCTTTCACCTAGCTTGGTAAAAGGTGTCTTAGTCATTTTTCCAAGAAGACACGACTCACAAGTATCATATGACTCAAGGTCACATGAACCCAAGAGACCGTCCCCATGGAGTTTTGAGATACGCTTCTCATTAATATGACCAAGACGGCAATGCCACAAATAAGAATGATTTACATCATTAGGTTTAGATTTTTTATTTATATGATAGACATTTTCATTATTTTCATTCTTGACATCCAAGACATAAAGACCATTAAATGAATTAGCAATACCATAAAGCACATCATTTAAATAAATAGAATTTTTTTTTATTCTCAATAAGAAACTTAAAACCTTCATTATCAAAACAAGAAATTGAAATAATATTTCTACTTAAATCCGGAACATAATAACAATTGTTCAAAATAAGAATTAATCCGGAAGGTAAAGTGACTTCATAAGTCCCTACGGCTAATGCAACAACTCTTGCTCCATTCCCCACGCGTAGGTCTACTTCACCCTCTTTAAGTAGTCTCCTATTCTTTAGACCCTGCACATTTAAACAAATGTGAGAACCACATCCGGTATCCAATACCCAAGAATCAGTGGTATAAAGGAGAATATCTATCATATAGATACCTGAAGTCGACGCAGCCTTGCTGCTCTTCTTCTTCTTTTTCTCTTCCAAGAAAGCCTTGCAATTACGTTTCCAATGACTAATTTCTTGACAATGGAAACATATTGCATCCTTTTGTGAATCGGGTTTTGCCTCAGAAGCCTTGGTAACCTTTGCCTTGCTTATTTTGGGTTTGACAACTTTCTTACCCTTTCCTTTGGCACTAGCCTTCTTCCCATCATGAACTAAGAGCACGGGAGAACCTTTCTCCCCAATCTTCATCTCCGCAGTTTTAAGCATCCCATGCAACTCGGAGAGATTCTTATCCATTCCATGCATGTTATAATTCATCACAAACTGATTATAACTTTTAGGCAATGAATTAAGAATGAGATCCGTGGCTAGCTCCAATGGGATTGGATAGCCAAGTTTCTCAAGGTGCTCTACATAACCTTTCATTTTCAGCATGTGAGGACTCACTTGTTGCCCTTCATTCATTTTGCAAGTAGTGAATGCAACAATGGTCTTGTACCTCTCTTGCTAGTTTGCTCTTGAAACATTGATCTTAACTCCACGCCTATCTCATAAGCTTCCAAATGTTCCAAACTTTGTTGTAGTTTTGAGAACATGGTAGTAAGCATCAGACAGCTTACATCTCTAGAATCATTACGATGTTTCTTGTAACTGTCTCTTTCTGCCCTAGGGGCAGTAGGTTCTGGTTCAGCAGGATGTGGCCCATCGAGAATGTACAACTTATCTTCTTGCCTTAGAACAATTCTTAGGCTACGGATCCAATCCATAAAGTTAGTATCATTCTCTTGGAGCTTATCCTTCTCAAGGATCGATCGCAACGAAATTGATTGAGTGTTAGTAGACATTATCTACAAATATGCAAAATTTCCAAAATTTAATAAGTACCAATTTTTCATTAAAGAAATAAACAATGTATTTTTCAAAAATACTCCCACTAAATTATACAACCTTCTTTATACATCCAATGTATAGTATAATTTAAATGGATTAAGATCCCGCTTTAATTTAATTTTGAGTACGCTTTGGCGCACCGCTCAAAATCAAATTAATTAGGTAGACAACTCTTGTCAATCATATCTCATATGACTCTCAGTTCTTTTCATGAGATTCTTTAAGAAATCCAATTTCGAAAAGCATGTTAAATCTCATCTTTGCCTTAATCCTAAAACTGTTTTGACGCTTAATTAAGTCCAACCATTTTAAACGCATAGGAAACTTTTATTCACTCATCTTGCTCATACATGAACAATATCTATGCACCTCGCTTTGGCGAGCCCACACAAAATTACCCATGTATAAACAAGTGTTTTAATCATGGCATGGCAAAAGGACTTAAAACTTTCTGTGAAGGTTCATCACATATAGCATACAACACATTTATGAGCACATAATATAAACATGTTATGCATCAAGCTTAGCCACTAAATTAATCTCCATTAATTTAAGCATAATATTTATGTGTCATTAGTTTCTCTATAATTATGAGGATGAGACTATTTCAACTTTGGTTATTATCTCCAAATCAAGACAACAAGAAGTGCGGCCGAAACTAAGCCATAAGGCATCCACAATTCCGCACTAATTCAAGAAACCAAGAAAGTAGTCCATGTGGCTGAAACTAAGCACTAGATGGTCTCGATGAACGTAGGCCAATTGCATCCACAATTCCACATGGATCTCCAATCTTTGAATCAAGAACTTTGTTTCTCAATTTTAGCAATTATGAACTCTTCATAATTCTAACTTCGTTTTATCTTTGAAACTTTAATTGCGATCAAGTTTGGAAAACATAATCTCAATGAACGCAGATTAGCCATCCAAACCTTGAACCAATCTTGGAATCACAAGACTAAAACAAATAGGAAAATCAAACCCCAAGATCCACACCCAAACCAACTACCCAAAACCCATTCCAGATCAGCACGTCTGGTCTGGTTCTGTTACTGGTTCGGTTGGACCTCTCGAAAATTCCAAATTCTGATTTTTAACAAAAATCAGAGATTCTGATCATTGTGTGCGGCCGCCCAAGAATTACTGTGCGGTCGCCCAACTTTTGTGCGATCGCCCAGGTCATTCTGTGCGGTCGCTCAGTGAGGTCAGAAGGTATTTTTAAAGTTCGAAAATTTGTCTCAAAACTGTTTTTCCTCGATTATTAAAACCATGATCCAATCAGAATTAATAATCAAACAATTCAGAATCCATCATAATATTAATTGCGATTGAATCGTGCGATTAAAGTTGCAAAACAATAAACCACATAAAATCACATAACACATAAACATCATATAATCCAATATTCATATCATGTTAGGCACATAAACAATTTATATACACACAACATGATCAAAGTATTGAAATAATCAACATGAACGGAGCTCTGATACCACTGTTGGGTTTCGTGGTCACATGCGCAGCGGAAATTAGCATTCAAAATTTTATGAAACCCAAAGCCCATAGATCCATTCATATGATTAAATCAAATACAACAATATGAATACTAGGAAAAAAAACTAACCCTTGATGGCTTTGAATTTGGTCTTTGATCTTGGTGGAGAAATTGAAACTTTGATCACAAACAAGCAAGAACACGAACTTGAAGATGATGAGTTTCACCCTCTAGCGGTATCCACACCACGAACGAATATCAAGAACACTTGATCTTGGTTGCTAGACCAAAATTGTGAAACACGTTTTCACAATCAATATGAACTATATGGAATTTTGTTTGTGTATTATTTTGTTCTTCAATCTAAGATGTCTTAGAACAAAATAAACCTCTCTAAAACTCTTTGGAGAATTGCACAAAAGCTATGATATGTTTTGGCCCGAATTTGGCTGTTTATATACAAGTTAGACCTATTCCAAATAGGAAACTTATGTCTAAACCCGTCCAAAATTCTTTCGAAAACAAATTAGGAAACCAGTCCCGACACGGTGTGCGGCCGCCCAAAACCCTTGTGCGGTCACACATCTATCTGGAAGGTTCTGGTACTATTTGAACCAAACTGTGCGGCCGCCCAAGTCATCCTGTGCGGTCGCCCACTTGTCCAGATTCCCATATTTTCCAAAATTCCAATATAGTCCTTATTTTAGATTCGTTTTATTGTGTGTGACCTTCTAGGATTATACTAAGTTGGCAATGGGTTCAAACATGAAACCATAAGATATGATTAGGTTCTAGCAAACCATCATACCTACCCAAATAGTATAACTAGATACAAGTTCGCATTCCTTTAGAATATGTCATAATCCCTTTGTCCACGATGTCATTGAACACAAGTCATGGTCAACAAGTCAACTTCTTTTGTTCAATACTTTCTCGATTCCGAATATGTTGATAATACAAATGACATTGATCTAATCAATTCATTTGAGTCCGGCCGAACATTTTCATCAACAACATTCCTATGAGAGGCCCAAGCTTGACATCTCTCCGAAGAGGGACAAATCCATTTAGCTTATCATTCTTCCCTACGTGAATCCGATTATGTCAATCATACCCTTTATAACTTCCCGGTTAAAGGTAGCGTTTGAATATGTCAAACATAATGTTCATCAAGTGGAAGACTATAATAACTTCATGCCTAAGGATTCAAATGACATAACTATTATGAGATATATGTACGACATAGACCATGACATAAATCTCATACAGCGGGTCATGTCCAGTACCTTGTTCCAAACAAGTACCCATAAATCTAACATGATCATCCCATGATCATTTAGCCTTTATACTAGTGCTTAATAAGTACTAGGGACGGAGATTATTATAAGTAAACATGAACAACAATAATAATCAAAACATCTCTTTATTGATATGAAATAAATGATAACAATTACAACGTTTATTAAACGTGCCTAGGGCACCACTACCAACAGTTATACCCCATGACATTCCTTTGGCCATTTTCTACAAAGGGAATAGACGTCATTGGCAAAGTCTCACCGACGGCACTCATTCGTATTGGTCGCCGTCGATTACTTCACTAAATGGATCGAGGCTTAATCCTACAAAGTCTTAAATGCCAGAAAGGTGGCTGAGTTCATTAAGACCAACATCATATGCCGATATGGAGTACCTCATGAGATGATATCTGACAATGGCTTGCACTTTGAGAAAGAATTCGACCAACTACTTGCAGAGTATAAGATAGAGAGACATCAGTCGTCACCGTACCGACCACAAACCAATGGAGCAGTCGAAGCTGCTAACAAGACCATTGAGACCATCATTAGGAAAATGGCTAAGACTGGCAGAGATTGGCCCGATAAGCTACTCTTTGCACTCTGGGGCTACCGTACTTCAATCCGTACTGCCACCGGTGAAACTCCATACGCCCTAGCCTACGGGATGGAAGCGGTACTACCAATCGAATTAGAAGTACCATCACTAAGGGTTCTCCTAGAAAACCAAGTGAATGAAGTCGCATGGTTAGACAGCCGTTATGAACAACTAGCCCTACTAGATGAACGATGACTTTGAGCCGCCGAGCATATCCAAGCGTATCAACGGAGAATGGCCCGAGCATTTAATAAGAAAGTCAAGTCCAGAAACATCAAATAAGGGGACCTTGTCCTACGTGAACATCGTCCTGGACCATTCAATCTTATGGGGAAGTGGGGACCAAGATGGATAGGCCCTTACATAGTCAAGAAAGTATTCTCCAGAGGAGAGGTACAACTCGCAGACCTAGATGGAGATCAACTACCGAAGCCCGTCAACTTGGACAAGCTGAAGAAATACTACTCATAAGTCCGTCCCCTATTTCAAAAAGAAAAAAAGGAAAGCTCGCTAGGTTGAAAACCCGTAAGGGTGGCCTAGGAAAAAATTAGAGCAGAGAGCACGAGAAAAGAAGCCCGCTAGATTAAAAACCTGAAAGGGCGGTCTAGGCAAAAATCAGGGTGTGCAAAAAAAATAAAAAATAATAGGGGACAGTCTTGTATGAGACACCTATGTCTCGTACGAGACATGTCAGTCAGCAACATAATTTTCTCTTTCTTAAACAAGAACTACGATGACCTGAGCTCCTTATTTAATTGATGTAAAAGGAGAACGTAGGCAGCCTTTTGGTCCGGTCTATTCAATAAATAAAATCAAAATCTTGTCTACTTATTAATTGAATGCATTTCAAGAAAGCAATAAGAAAATTTCTAACATGAATACCAACTTGCAAAAGAAGAATAAATAAAACACTAAAAATCTAAACATTAGTCTATCTGTGGCAATCTCTCGATACTCCTAAAGATCTACTTCTTCCTTGACTTAGTAGGGGCTTGACCACGATCCGCCTTGTCATTCCTCTTCCTCTTGTGCAAAGGTATCTTAAAACCGGGAGGAACATCAAGTCTACTGAACACCGAGGGAGTCAGTCTCGCAAACACATGAGGCGTATCTAGAGCTTGAAATTTACCAGGAAGTCCGTTCGCTCTCTTCTCATAAAAGTCACTATCCAGAAAATCTTGAGTGGCATCTACTCTGACATTAGAAGGATCCTCCTTTGCTTCAATCTTCCTCAAATTCAAGCTAGGCTCGAATTGGTCCCCCAACAGAGAGCGGCGGATCTCATCAATACCCTCGACACTGGGACAGAGTTCTTTCAGAAACCAATCCAAGTATTTGTCAGACAAATGGATGCTCCCTCCATCATGACGAAGACTGGTCCAACGGTCCATAGTGGGGCCTTGCCCCCAAGCGCGATCCAAGCTCGTAGAGAACTCTGAGTCCATGAAAGAGATGACTCGAGACCGTCCCCCTAACACGAAAGTGTCCTGCTGTTGACCGAATTATCGCATTACCCTCCGAGCAAAATAGAAAGAGGAGTCCCTCAAACCCGGAAGGACGACCCTGTCGTAACCAAGAGTATTAGCTATGAACCTCCTCACCTTCCAAAAGGATGGGCACCAAGCAATATCATCAATCTCCGCTTTAGTAAAAAGATGAACCCACTTGTAGACACCCCGCCTTGGACCGCTCACCCCGATTGCACACTTGGTTTTATGTTTCTCCCTCTTCTAAGTGTTTCCTGTTAGTTTCTGTTACTTTGGTTAAGTTCTAGACGGGCTCCGTTAAGTCCAGGGACTAAACTGAATAACAGTTCTAACTTTCTAGTCCATTCTGTCAGATTTTGCCTTTCAGAGTCGCGCGCCTCCGCCCCTTGAGGCCAGACGCGCGCGCCTTCCGCCGCCTAGGTGGGATGCGCGCGATTCTGGGGTGTGTCAGTTACGGATTCTGCCCAAGAATCTCTCCCTTGCTCATTATACATGATTTTGCCCGGGAAAGATTTCTTGGAGACTCCGTTTGGCTCCAAAAACAGTCTCTTTTCAACTATGAAAACCACTCCAATCCATCATTGGAGGAGGACTTGGAAAAATCATCATTTTAGACTTCTTACTCACTCTTTGTCTAGGATTTTCCTTTAAGACTTCTTAAGCAAAAGTACTCAACCTCTTCTTCAAGGCTTTACGAGAGGTTCTCTTTTCGAAGGATACTATAGGTAAAGGTCTTAAGCACTTATTCTTCTTCTTCTTCTTCTTCTTCTTCTTCTTCTTCTTCTTCTTCTTCTTCTTCTTCTTCTTCTTCTTCTTCTTCTTCTCTCTCAATCAAATGTGCAATCACCCAAAACCATTTGGGACATGACACCAACGGTCCTTTCATAACATTGAATTGGCCTAGGAGTCATCTCCCTACATTTCAAACTCTAAACCCCTTTTTATCATCATTTTAATAGGAAGAACACATTTATCTTAGAAAGTGAATTATGAACAAACAAGACCGACTTTGCTCGGGCGAAATGGGTGTTTAAGTACTTCCCATTTCGTAACCTAACCTCCGAACCCCTCATCCCAAAGAATCTCTGTTTTCGTAAATCAAACTTAGGCTCATAAACATTAGGTTTTTCTTATGTTCCTCTATAACATAGGTGGCGACTCTAAAACATCAATTAGACATCCTAGGATAACTCACGCGCTCTAGCCCGAAGCCGTGGTTTCCCCCGGGGTATCTACAGTGGCGACTCCGCTGGGGATTGCTTGAGGGTTAAACTTGTGTTTCTGTTCATAATTCACTCTTCTTGGCATTCTGGAAATTGACATGGGAAGCGCGCGCCTCAAACTTTCATGGCCCAAAGCGCGCGCGTCCCGCGTCAAATTCCAGAATCGCCCGCCCTCCATGTGTTCTTCCTATTCTTCCTATTATTTCGTGCTAACAAACATTGTAGGGGTTCCATCACACAACCAGGACCAGGGCAATCCCCTGAGTCCATAAGTTTCTGATTATCTGACAGGTGAGCCCAGAAGCGGGCGCCTCCCAGTTTCTATGCGCCAGGCGCGCGCTTCTCACAACACTAGCCCGAGGCGCGCGCTTCTGGGCCAATTTCCAGGACAAGAACAGGCTTAAGTGACTGAGCAGAATAGTGGGGTGTGGGCACAGTTGCCTGCATCAGAACAGAATTGAACCCTCAGACTGTTTATTTTTATGTTTTATTTACCGGTCACACGGGTGATTCGGGAGTTGTAATTTATGTGTTTATGTGTTCTTGTCTTTTCTTTTCAAAAATAAAAAATAAAATAAATTTTTTTTGTCACGTGATAGACCTCACACTACGTGCACATTACTCCTATAAACTGCTCACTATCGAGTCGCACAAGTCCAACCCCAAACCCGTCGAGGCCCGTCCGAGAAAGTTTCAAGCTCCACTCGACCTTGGCTCTTTCGAAGCGGTAAACCTCAGCCCGTGGCGTAGTTCATGACTACATGCCGGGGGTGACCTTTGAGCCTCATATTCAAGCCGAGCACAAACCACACAATTCTAGTTAGGGTCTAACACTCCGTGACTCAAGTCGGTTTCCATGTACCGAGATTTCCCTAAACTAATGTCTTCAAAACATACATGCCAACTTGTTGAAACGGACGCAATAAAAATCCGTCCCCAAAAGTGGTTATTTTGGACGAAAATAAAAATCCGTCCCCGCATGTATGCTTTACTACATTAATTTAGTTTAATCCCGATACATGTAGGATTCACAAACGTGATGGAATCCGATGAGTATATGGGACCGCGAGATGGTCTATATACTAGTGTGACGATTCCATTATTCTCTTAGAAACCCCAAAAGGGACCTATTCTCTCCGACTTATAAAAAAAAAAAGTCTTTTTTCTTATGTGGTTCGAGTCGTGTGCCCAACTGTGTGTTCTCAACTTCTTCATGGACCGAAAGTGTGAACTGAGACTGACAAGGGCTACTTCTCCAATTATAGGTCCGATTGGTACTCTCCGCATCTACAGAGATTCATCCAACAGGCTTGTCCGTGAACCAAAATGGTCGATTCCATCATGGCCTACATTGATCAGAAATTTGACGGCCTCAACATGGGAAAAGGCTCCAACACAAGCCTTTATCAGTCATCCATCCTCATGAGCACGATGGCCGCCCTTCCCGACAAATTTAAGATGCCCGACATTAGCAAGTTTAAGGGCAACTCATGCCCGATGGCTCACATCGAGACTTACATTTGGGCTATGGTTCTGAAGAATGTCTCCCCAAAAGTTATGGCTCAATGCTTTCCTCTCACCCTCGAGGGGGCGACCAAGGATTGGTATGCAACTCTCCCGCTCACTGTCCGTCTTGATTGGGATGCCGCTATGCTTGCCTTCAAAAATCAATATCAAGGCAACACCACCCACTGGCCCACAAGGAAAGAGCTCGAGAACACCATTCAAAGAGACAACGAGTCCTTCATTGACTTCACAAGGAGATGGAATGACAAGCTCTCTGAAATTGTTGAGAGGCCAAACACAAAAGAGCAAATGGACATCTTTCTCAAATGTCTCAGGATTGATCTCCGCACCCACCTAAGTGGGGCTTGCTACTCCGACTTCTCCCAAATGTATGAGGAGGGGGTACGCATGGATGACTTGCTCAAGGAGATTAAAAAGGCCACTCCTACTTACCGATACAAGGACGCCTCTAGTTCAAACAAAGAGGCTTATGTCAATGCCGTTACTACTGACAAGGGGAATTACAAGAAGGTTCCTCCACCACAAGGCAAGAGGTTCCAAAATGACCGCGTCTACACTCCTCTCAACGGCATGACCACCACCGAGGCCTATGAAGCTCTAAAGGCCAAGGGACAAATCACCCCTCTTCAAGGGTACAAGCAACCACAACCGCTCCGTGCCAATCATGCTCACCACAAATGGTGTGACTATCATCAATGCACCGGCCACCTCACCGAGGATTGCTTCTCCATCCGCAACACCATCCAAGACCTCATAGACAAGAAGGAATTCATAATCCCTAATGAGGGTGGTGTCAATGTAATAGAGGTAGGAGAGTTTGAAGGAACCACTCATTCGATCCCAATTGTGAATGAGGGCTCCGATGATATGAATAAACTTGATAATTCTTGTTATGTTGTGACTTATGATGAGATTATGAGGGAAGTCATAGAAAATAGGAAGAAGAAGCTACAAGGGACCATGAATGTGCTCACTCGCAGCGGCCGAGTAACAACGAGCACAATCCCTCCCAATACTGCAGCAACCAGCACCTCTTCTCAAATATCGCAAGCACGCGACATACCCGAAGATCCTTTGTTAACACAACTTAAGAAGACGCAAGCCAACATATCCATCTGGGACCTTATTGCATCATCAAAGAAACACCGAGACCTCATCATCAAGAATTTGGATGACACATCAGTCTCTCCCGACACGACTCCCGAGGACCTCACGGCAATGATAGGTCACATTCACTTCGGCAATGTCATCACTTTTGCCGACATGGACCTCCCGCCATTTGGGTCCAAACACAATGAAGCCATCTACCTCAAAGTAAGGGCGAGGGGGAGACCTATCTCAAGGGTTCTAGTAGACGGTGGCTCTGCACTCAACTTAATGCCTAGCCGAGTCATGGGCATACTGGGGCTCAAAAGCTCCGATTTACAACCCTCCGCACAAGTCATTAGAGGGTACGACAGCACTGCCTGTACAGTCATGGGAATGTTAGAAGTTGATATCGAATTTGGAAGCATGATCATGTCCGTCCCATTCCAAGTACTTGATGTCCCTGCTTCATTCAACCTACTTCTGGGCCGACCTTGGATCCACAGTTCCAACGCGGTGCCTTCCACTCTCCATCAGTGTGTCAAGATCAGAAACGGGGACGAGATAGTCACTATCATGGCTGAAAATGTCACCATCCACAGAAATGGGGGACAACCCGTTCACCAAGTCCAACACGGGATAGAAGATGCCACTCTCTCCGGCGTCAACACCATTGACAAAGAAGGGGAAAACAGACAGTGGGTTCCCAGCAATCCTAAAGTCCTCCGCATGATGAGGAACATGAATCACTTTCCCGGTCTCGGCCTAGGGAAACATCAACAAGGGATATTATACCCCGTGGAAGTTCCTTTTGTCAAGAACAAGTTTGGTCTGGGATAGGAGCCTACCAAGGATGACTTGAAGTACGAGCAAGCATTCAAAAATCAAAGGACCCAAGCTCGCAAAGAAGGTCGACGATATGAAATCCCTGACTTGAAACCCTACCGCAACACACTAAATGGTTATTTTGTTCGCCAAGGGGAAGATGTTCCATACATGATGTTTCCCGAACCATGGGTTAACGACAAGGGCGTCAGAAAGCCCGGTCTCGAGATCTTCACCGACTGTGAAATACCGGCACTAGAAAGGGAACCTACTCCAATGTCACCCCGAGAGTGGTGGGGCAAGAAGGTGACTATAGAGTCCGAGGTGGAAATTACCGTGGGGGAAGAACTATCCGATCTAGCATCCATGTTCGAAGAATCTGCCATCATGGACGATTGTCAAGTCAACGCCATCTCCGACAACACAGAAATGGAGAGCCCATCTATTAGCAAGATTCAGCCAAGCTCCGAGCCAATCAACAACTGGTATTCAACGAAGGGGCCTTTAGTATCCGAGGATTTCTTGATCCGAGAAATGGGTTGCATACCCCGCACAGCAACAAAGGAAGAGCGGCTCACACTTACTTTCGAGTTCGAGAGTGTTTCCAATGCCGTCACCCAAGAGGATATGGAGGCAATAGCCGAGCGTGTGTTTCCTTTCTTTGCTAATGAAAAATTCGATATTTCTGAGTACCCCGAGATTGCAAACATCATAAATGATGAATTAACTAATAACGAACTCAATGAACAAGTTAATAACGATTCAAATTATGATGAAATAGACCACGAAAACATAACATACCTAAATGAACTAGCTCAACAGGTTCGTTGTCGTGGTGAAAATGGTACAGGGGCTGATGAAGAATTGCATACTATTAATCTGGGTACCGACGAAGAGCCGAAAGAAACGAAGATTGGCAGCTTCTTCAAGGGGGAAGACAAAGACAGACTGACTGCACTGCTCAGAGAATTTGTGGATGTATTCGCATGGTCATACAAAGACATGCCAAGTTTGGACAGAAAGGTCGCAGAGCACAGAATTCCGATCAGAGAGGACGCCAAGCCAGTAAAGCAGAAGCTCAGAAAGATCAAGCCAGAATGGTCTCTGCAAGTCAAAGAAGAGATTGAAAAGCTCCTCAGTGTGGGTTTCATCAAAGTCATTGAGTATCCAACTTGGCTAGCCAACATTGTGACAGTCAGAAAGGCAAACGGCAAGGTTCGTGTTTGTGTGGACTTCCGGGATTTGAACAAAGCTTCCCCGAAAGATGATTTTCCACTACCAAACATCGACATGCTCGTCGATTCAACTGCCAACTATGAAGTCCGCTCATTCGTGGATGGGTTTTCTGGTTACAATCAGATTCTCATGTCCGAAGAGGATCAACACAAGACAGCTTTCACAACTCCGTGGGGGACCTTCTGCTACACAGTCATGCCGTTCGGACCAAGGAACGCTGGGGCTACCTACTAGAGGGCTGTTACGGATCTATTCCACGATATGATTCATAAAGAAATCGAAGTCTATGTAGACGACATGATCATCCATTCAAAGGGAACCAACGGTCAACATTTGATCGACCTTCGCAAGTTGTTTGAAAGGCTTCGACAACACAACATGAGACTCAATCCCGCAAAGTGCACTTTTGGGGTCATCAGAGGAAAAGTTCTTGGTTACATGGTCACTGAAAGAAGGAATTGAAGCCGATCCCTCCAAGATCAAGGCAATCATTGACATGCCTCCCCCAAGGTCGCAAAAAGAAATCAAAGGTTTCACGGGCAGACTCCAATACATCAGTCGGTTTGTGCACCAACTCACTTCCATGTGTGAGCCAATCTTCAAGCTACTCAAAAAGAACGTGGCTCTAGAATGGACCGATGCGTGCCAAAAAGCCTTCAACCAAGTGAAGCATTACTTGACATGCCCTCCAATTTTGGTTCCGCCACACGAAGAGAAGCCTCTCTTGCTCTATCTCACTGTCAATGATGAAGCCCTAGGGGCTATGTTAGCACAAGAACAGCTAGACTCCACAAAAGAGAATGCCATCTACTTTGTCAGCCGACGGTTTTAAGGAGCTGAAAAGAACTACTCTGTCTTAGAGAATTCATGTGCTGCATTGGTTTGGGTTACTCAAAAGCTCAAGCATTACATGGAGGCCTTCCCAATCAAGTTGGTAGCAAAAGTGGACCCGCTCCACTACATCTTCGAGAAGCCTTTCATATCAACAAGAATAGCCAAATGGTATTTCATGCTCGCCGGCTACGATATCACTTACGTCACACTCAAATCCATCAGGGGGAAAGTATTCAGTGATCAGCTTGCTGAACTTCCGTGTGACGAAGTGAAGGGGGAAGATATACAGTTCCCCGATGAGCATTTAATTTGCGCTACAACAGGGGAAAATAAGTGGCAACTTTTTTTCGATGGCGCAGCCAATAAGCATGGATATGGCATAGGGATGTTACTTGTTGATCCAAAGGACATGTATACTCTAATTGCCATCCGCCTCGAATTTGAAGCCACTAACAACACCGCTGAGTATGAAGCTTGCATAGCGGGGCTCGAAGCAGCCCTCGAAAGAAATGTCACAAGTTTAGAAGTATTCGGTGATTCCTTGCTCATCATCAACCAGACATCCAGAAAATGGAAGAATCAAGACTCAACCCTGCAACGGTATGGTCAACATCTCGAGGAATTGGTTGAACAATTTCAAGAAATCACCTTCAATTACCTGCCAAGGGACAAGAACCGTTTTGCTGATGCACTAGCCACCATCGCTTCACTGGTCGAAATGCCTGAGAGTAAAATGGTGAAGCCCTTCAAAATTTCCCGACGAAACAGTCCGCCATACTGCATGAGTATTGCGATCAACGAGGTCCAAGCAAACTCGTCGTGGTACGTGGATATCATGAATTTCCTCAAGGATGGTGCTTATCCCGAGAACAGCAATAAGAAGTCTCAAATGGCATTGCAAAGACTAGCCTCCCGATATGTACTGATTGGGGACAGAGTCTACAAAAGGCAT
Organism: Campanula takesimana; assembly: GCA_026119855.1. NCBI lineage: Eukaryota > Viridiplantae > Streptophyta > Magnoliopsida > Asterales > Campanulaceae > Campanula > Campanula takesimana. The sequence goes on from JAOWBW010000725.1 coordinate 429,085, forward strand.
CACGAGGGGATCAATCTCCTATGTGCAAATGAGACCGAAGCTCAAGAAATAATGCATTAGATCCACGAAGGTGAATGTGGGCCTCACATGAACGGGTTTATGTTGGCCAAGAAGATACTCCGCATGGGTTATTATTGGAGTACCATGGAAAGGGACTGCATCGAGAAAGTCAAGAGGTGCGCCAAATGCCAATTCCATGCCAATCTACAGCACGCTCCACCCTCACAGCTTTACAATATGACCACGCCTTGGCCTTTCTCTTGTTGGGGCATAGACATCATCGGCAAAGTTCACCCTACTGGAAGCAACTGGCAATCTTTCGTCCAAGTAGCCGTGGACTATTTTACAAAATGGGTCGAAGCACAGGCTTACCGAGTTCTCAACGCCAAAAAAGTGGCCGAATTCGTGAAAACCCACATCATGTGCCGATACGGCGTTCCTCATGAGATCATCTTAGACAACGGCTCTCACTTCGAGAAAGAGATAGACCCACTCCTAGTAGAATATAAGATCACTAAGCACAAGTCATCTCCATACCGCCCTCAAGCAAACGGCGCGGTCGAGGCAGCTAATAAGACAATTGAGACCATTGTGAAGAAAATGGCCTCCACAGGAAGGGATTGGCCCGAAAAGTTACCTCTAGCATTATGGGGCTACCGCACGTCAATACGGACAGCGACTAGAGAAACTCCTTATGCACTGGTATATGGTTCCGAGACTGTGCTACCAATAGAGCTCGAAGTTCCGTCCCTGCGGGTCCTCCTCGAGAACCAAGTCAATGAAGTCGATTGGATGCAAAGTCGATATGAACAGCTGGCCCTACTCGACGAGAAAAGGCTAAGGGCAATCGAGCGTATGAGGGCTTATCAACAAAGAATGGCTAGGGCTTTCAACAAAAAGGTGAAGCCCCGAAACATCAATGTGGGAGATTTGGTCCTAAGACAACACCCTCCTAATGCCATGAACCCCCTTGGAAAATGGGGACCCCGATGGATTGGTCCGTACGTAGTCAAGAAGATACTAAGCGGCGGTGCAGTCCGACTTGTGGATTTAGACGGAGATCAACTGCCAAAGGAAGTCAACCTCGATAAATTAAAGAGGTTCTACGTCTAATAAACGAAGACCATAATAAAAAAAAAAAAAAAGGCTCGCTAGGTTGAAAACCCGCAAGGGCGGCCTAGGCAAAAATTAGAGCATGTGCAAAAAAGAAGCCCGCTAGATTGAAAACCCGAAAGGGCGGTCTAGGTGATGGATAAAATTCCAAGTAATAAAATACCTAGCAAGCGCACTAGTTACCGTAGTAGTAACGCGCGAAAGCGAGGGTCGATCCCACAGAGACTTGTTGGATAAACGAGTTAATTTAATTAGTGCAAATAGTAACCAGAGAGGGGGGGGTTTGGATTTGATTGTATTATACTAACTAAAAACTAAGATTAAATACTAATTAACAAAGCAATGATCAACTAATAACGAAGTAAACAGATTAAAGAGAGTCACGGGTTGGATTTCACACTATCATCCTTCTATGTTATTTTAAAATAAAGTTATTGATTTATTCCAGGGTTCGTTCACTTCTTGTAAAGGTTGGGACGGTGAGGCGGCCGGATTACAATCTTTTTCTCTTTATCTAATCACACTTCGCAAATCAAGTCCATGTAATTATTTAAAAAGTTATTAAGTTCTCAAGAACAATTGAACCTATATTCACTTGATTTCTATCACGGCATCAAATAAATATAATACTCAAAGCATTGGTCTATGCTTTAATCCCCAAATCAATGGCGGAGTTAAAACCCTAAGTTGTTAAAAAGGCCAATAATGACTAGTTCAATTATTGAAACCCTCAAAACTTGATTAAAAATACTTTGAACAACTAGAATGAAATCAATATGAATAAAACGTTTATAACATAGAATTAGATAGTGTTTTACATCCAACCCATGAATTAGAAACTTAGCTACTCATCAACATAGCAATAAACACAAGAATATAATTAAAACTCATAAACCTGGATAAACGCTTGATGATGAATAATCTCCCAAATCTTGTTTACAACTTGAAACTTGAATAAAACCTAAAAAACAATGCCTCCTTAAACTAAAGGCTGCAGTCTCATCTTTATACATAGAGAAAACTAGGGCCAAAAGTAGGGAAAATTGAGTTAAAACCCGACTGGAACAGGAAACCCGAAAACCGTACGGATCACGCAAGCGGGCGCCTATACCTAGTCAAGCGGGCGCCTGGAAATTACAGAAACTTTGCTTTTCTGGATTTTGATGTAAGCGGGCGCCTGGAGAACCATGAGCGAGCGCCTGGACTTCCATAAGCGGGCGCCTGTGCTTGTATAAGCGGGCGCCTGCACTAGTTTCCAGCTTTTCCTTCTTTTCTTCTTGACTTTGACCACGACTGACTTTGACTCTTGATGTTGACCCGACCTTGATCTGCCACACTTTAAGCTCTCGGACTTTGTAGTTACATAATAACACTAAAAGTGTTCCAAAATCCACAAATCCTAACAATGTTCCTTAATTACATACAGACCAAGACTACATCAATTCTATTCTAAATTACATCAAAAAGTCCAAAAAAATAACATGAAGATGTAGATAATATATACATGAAAAACCATCCATCACTAGGCAAAAAACAGGGTGCACACAAAAAAAAAAATAATAATAAAAAAAAAAAAAACGGTCTTCGTTTGTTTGAACTACGGAGACCTGAGCCTCTACACTGGAGGAACGTAGGCAACCTTCGGGTGCGGTCTAAAACATAAACAAATACCCAAATCATTTCCAAATTAACGAGATGCAATTTTTATTCATCCATTAAATCATTATTATCATTACAACGAAAATTTTGAGCTAATAAAAGACCTTAAAACATTAAATCCTAAGCAAGTGGTCTATCCTAAATTGCAATCTCATAGGGTACAAAGAAATATTTAATCTTTCTTCGGTTTGGGGACCCATCGCTTTTGGGGACGGCCTTTAGTCTTCTTGGAGGGAGGCAGAGCATTCTCGAGACCACCAAGACGAGAAAAGACACTCGGGCGAGACGGAGCTTCATCAACAACCTTCTCCTTGCCCTTGCTTGAGGGAGCTTTGACCGGAACATCCACGGGACGCTTCCACACATGAGAAGAATTCCCCTTGCCTTTCTTCTTCTGAGGCAAATAACGAGGCCTATAATCCCTCACATGGACCACCGGCTTCACGGAATCCACGGCAACAACATCCTCATTTGGTCTTCCCAAACGATCAAAAACGCTAGGACGCGTCTTCACAATTGGAGCAATAGGGACGGACTTATCACCTTCGGGGACGGAAACCTTGACTTCAAAAGTAAAGGTCATCGGGACCATCGCTACAAGAATTTTGAGGTATACGGTAAAGAAAAGGATGCAGAGTATTGCTATGTGATCATCCTGATCAAAAATGATATGAATTTATAGCTGTTGGAGTTCCCTGCTCAGAAAAGAAAGGGGCTGGAATTCAGCAAGCCAGAAGCGCGCGCCGTCGACAAGCGATTCCAGATGCGCGCGCCTCCCGCGACCAAAGCCAGACGCGCGCGCGTTTGACAGGAGACAGAAACAGAACATGCCCTTGTCAGTTCAAGAAAGAAGCCCAGGCACGTTCAAACGCCTTCAACCTGCAAGAAATCAGATCCCAGCACAGAAAAGGAGTTCAAGCAACCATGATGAACACATTTGGGCACACATTTGTTTGTAAAGAGTCGACACTTAGGAACGAGTCTAGACAGATAACTATAAGGCGTAGTAAATAGCTAGGATTGTAAATACATGCTAAATGTTTATTACAGGTAAATAAAAAAAAATTCAATCTCTCGTCCTCCCCAAAAGGCTAAGCAGAATCATCATCATCGGCAGCACCGTGTCCACCCCCACTGCCGCTCTCAGTCTCCTCGTCATCGTCATCATCATCATCATCAACGGATTCTTCCTCCTCAGATGTCTCCACCACAACATCGTGTCGGGTCCTCTTGACAGCTCTCCCAGATGAACTAGCACCACCCTGGCTCTGGCTACCTCCTCGGCTCAGACTCCTACTATGGCTACCTCCTCGGCTCCGACTCCTGCTCAGTGACTGCCTCGCCGAAGAGACAGCCTCATCAATGTCTAGTGCAGCATCCCTGCAGCCTCATCCCATGCCCCGAGCACCTCGGGCAGCTCCTCTCGCAGCACCAGAGACAGCACCAGCAGCATCTCTAGTCATGGTAGCAATATCCCTGCACAGCCCTAGCACCCTCTCCTCCAGCTGACGGAGTCTCCTCCTCATCCCTTTGTTCTGTCTGCCCAAGTGTCTATAAGCAGCTACAGGTACCTGTTGCAACAAAGAACAGAAAAAGGAGGTTGCATCAATACAAAGAACAGAGAAGCGAGACTGGAACTGAGAAATGCAAAGACAGATAGGAAAACATACCACAGCAGCCTGAACAGGAGGCTCTCTCTCCGGCGACATGTCCTCGGGAACAATCTCCCTCTGCTCCTCATACACCCCAAAGTTCGAGTAAGTATAATATGAAGGAGGCAAAGTGGGATCAAAACAATATCCAGCACCAGTGGGATAAAACCGAGCTGAAGTCTGCGGAGCAGCATGTGTCTCCCTCGGATCAGTGAACATGAAACCTCCGGAGGTTATGCTCCCGAAATAAACCGTAATCCTGCTCCAGATGAATGAAAGGGACAGCATCAACCCCCGCAAGGTAGACTGCCTGGTCTGCCTCTGAAAGAGCCCTCCAATTACGAGGACAGAAAGGAGGAACGTCAGGAACCGCTGGCCTAGGAGGGTGGTGGAAGTCCGTCACCTGACCACCATGCTGCCAAAACACTCTCTCTCCAAGATACATCGCCATATACTCCACTGAGCTCATCAGAAGCCTCGAGCGGGTGGGAATCAGGGTATGCTCAATAAAGGCATAAATAGCTCTCCACGGAAACAAAGAAGAGGCGACAGCCTCCGGCCTCACAGAATCCAAGTGGCGCCGAGCTGAAAGCAGGCTGATGGGAACAGTACCAGTCCTCACGTTTCTCTCCCTGTACGACCACCTCACACAGTCTGGATACTGGGGCTGACCCTCTCTGTTAATCTTGAAGTCCCTCAGCTCCAAGACATCAAAGGCCCATAGCTGCAAAACAGAGGTAAGATCAGAATTAAATGACAGTTCAGAGATACAGTAGAGCAATGATAAGAAGGCCAAAAAAAAATGGAAAGCAGTATACCTCCCACAACAGGCTGAAACCCGTGACCGAGCTAGTGGTCGAGCGGCTGGTCAGATCCATACCGTGATAACAAGCAGCCAAGCCCGCTGCACCCCAGTTATAATAACCGGCATGGTCCAAGTCTACCAACAAGTCAAGCAAAGCCAAGGAAGCTGATGACCCTCCACTGGCCAACAGAGTATAGGACAACAGGTACCATATAAAACAACGGGCCACAGCATCGACCCGCTCAGCAGTGACACCCAAAGGCTCAGCTGCAAGAATACTAAAATATCGACGGATGCTCCCCCAAGTGACTCGGTAGTTCTTCACCGGGAAGCAACAGTCAACCAGGGCCAACAACTCGTCAGCAGTCCGAAGGGTCCCTCTCAAAACACAAGGGACAGGCTCCCCTGCAAACGGCAGACCAGTCAACGCCGTGAAATTAGTGGGCGTCATCGTGACCTCTCCCATAGGAAGATGGAAAGTATGGGTGGTGTCCCACCATCTCTCTCTCAGAGCCTGAATAACATCCGGATCATTCTTCAACGCCGGCAGACTGGTAATAAAGAGGTCAAAATGGGTGGCCTGGACCCGAGCCCTGACATTCTCGGGCAGCTTACTCCAGATGGTGACCGGGCCATGAGCTCCGCCTCGAATCTCCGACAGGCGGCTCCACTCCTGAAAAGAAACAAGAAACAACGAAAATTTCGTCAGCATAACGGCTAGAAAACGGACAAACCCGAAATAGAAATTTCAACATACATGGGAGTGTGTGGGTACGGAAATGGGTATCCAAACATGTTTCTTGCAATAAATCAACAGCAACAACAACCAACAGCGACAATCAACAAAAGAAGTTGCAGCGGAAAATACGGGTGAAACAGAGCATCCCCAAAGCGCGAAAATCACAAAGAGAATGAAAGATTCTTACCAATCCCGCTGTGACAAAGTGGGAGATATGGGTATGCGGCTGATACGTGAGCAAACTCGGGTCCATCGCCTCAATTCCAACCTCGGGCTCCTCGCCCTGTGGCATCTCGAATGGAGGAGATTGTTGACGATCCGACATCGTTTCTATGATAGAATCGCTCCTAGAACAACAAGAAAGTGTTTTGAGGTGATTTCTCCGCGAAAATTTGGTCCAAAATTTGGAGGGTTCTTTGAAATTTTGAAAACTCGCCGAAAAAGTGAACTGTCTGTTTATGTATGCTGAACCGGAACGGGATGCGCGCGCCTCCCGCTATGTCACTCAGACGCGCGCGCTTCCCATAGCTAAGATCAGACACACGCGCCTTTGCTCCCTAGAAATTCAAACACAACCCCCCCACGCGGGAAATCAAGGTGTCATATCCATGTTCATCTGAGTTTTCAGCTCCCCCACTACAAGCTAAATGAGATTCGTAACAGACGCCGTTAATTCTCAAAAGATCAGTTTTTACAATTCATCCCCAGCACAAAGCATTCCGCAGTCAACTGTGCCCGCACCCCATCAAAAGTCAAAGTCAAATAGTCAAAGTACGACTCACGACAACAACTTGGTCTGGGATGATCCCCGGAATCACTGCTTCATCATCCATTCAAAGCAAATGGTCCTCCGGGTCCCGCACTTCAACAGACGGTCCTCCAGGTCCCGCACTTCAGTAAACGGTCCTCCGGGTCCTGCACTTCAGTAAGACGGTCCTCTAGGTCCCACACTTCGGCAGACGGTCCTCCAGGTCCCGCACTTCAGCAAACGGTCCTCCGGGTCCCGTACTTCAGCAAACGGTCCTCCTGGTCCCGCACTTCAGCATGACGGTCCTCTAGGTCCCGCACTTCAGCAAACGGTCCTCCTGGTCCCGCACTTCAGTAAGACGGTCCTCTAGGTCCCGCACTTCGGCAGACGGTCCTCTAGGTCCCGCACTTCAGCAGACGGTCCTCCAGGTCCCGCACTTCAGCAAACGGTCCTCCGGGTCCCGTACTTCAGCAAGACGGTCCTCTAGGTCCCGCACTTCAGCAGATAGGTCCTCTAGGTCCCGCACTTCAGCAAGACGGTCCTCTAGGTCCCGCACTTCGGCAGACGGTCCTTTATGTCCCGCACTTCAGCAGACGGTCCTCCGGGTCCCGCACTCCAGCAAACGGTCCTCTGGGTCCCGCTTCCAGCAAACGGATCTCGCTATCAGCAAATAGGTCTCGCTTCCAGCAAACTGATCTCGCTATCAGCAAACAGGTCCCGCTTCCAGCAAACGGATCTCGCCATCAGCAAACAGGTCCCGCTTCCAGCAAACGGATCTCGCTATCAGCAAACAGATCCCACTTCCAGCAAACAGATCCCGCTTCCAGTAAACGGATCCCGCTATTGGCAAAGCCGCTCACACAGGGAGCGCACCCTTATCTCTCAAAGCCGCTCACACAGGGAGCGCACCTCTATCCTCCACGACTTCAAATTCCTGCTTTTATCGAGTATTTTCCTTTTCTTGGTGATGTCCTAGGCAGATGTCTGTCTTTCAACGGCGAGTTTGCCTCGCAATCCACGCCGCCGAGGGGCTCTGCAGACACCCCGCCTTGGACCGCTCACCCCGATTGCACACTTGGTTTTGTGTTTCTCCCTCTTCTAAGTGTTTCCTGTTAGTTTTTGTTACTTTGGTTAAGTTCTAGATGGGCTCCATTAAGTCCAGGGACTAATCTGAATACAGTTCTAACTTTCTAGTCCATTCTGTCAGATTTTGCCTTTCAGAGTCGCGCGCCTCCGCCCCTTGAGGCCAGACGCGCGCGCCTTCCGCCGTCTAGGTGGGATGCGCGCGCTTCTGGGGCGTGTCAGTTACAGATTCTGCCCAAGAATCTCTCCCTTCTCATTATACATGATTTTGCCCGGGAAAGATTTCTTGGAGACTCCGTTTGGCTCCAAAAACAGTCTCTTTTCAACTATAAAAACCACTCCAATCCATCATTGGAGGAGGACTTGGAAAAATCATCATTTTAGACTTCTTACTCACTCTTTGCCTAGGCTTTTCCTTTAAGACTTCTTAAGCAAAAGTACTCAACCTCTTCTTCAAGGCTTTACGAGAGGTTCTCTTTTTGAAGGATACTATAGGTAAAGGTCTTAAGCACTTATCTTCTTCTTCTTCTTCTTCTTCTTCTTCTTCTTCTTCTTCTTCTTCTTCTTCTTCTTCTTCTTCTTCTTCTTCTCTCTCAATCAAATGTGCAATCACCCAAAACCATTTGGGACATGACACCAACGGTCCTTTCATTACATTGAATTGGCCTAGGAGTCATCTCCCTACATTTCAAACTCTAAACCCCTTTTTATCATCATTTTAATAGGAAGAACACATTTATCTTAGAAAGTGAATTATGAACAAACAAGACCGACTTTGCTCGGGCGAAATGGGTGTTTAAGTACTTCCCATTTCGTAACCTAACCCCCGAACCCCTCATCCCAAAGAATCTCTGTTTTCGTAAATCAAACTTAGGCTCATAAACATTAGGTTTTTCTTATGTTCCTCTAAAACATAGGTGGCGACTCTAAAACATCAATTAGACATCCTAGGATAACTCACGCGCTCTAGCCCGAAGCCGTGGTTTCCCCCGGGGTATCTACACCACTCCTTAATACTAAGACCCTTCACCAACAGTCTCCGTCTATGGAAAGTATAAGGAGAATACTCCGTCGGAGAATCCAATAGTTTAAAATGTTCTCTGAGCCAAATAGTCAACAATAATGGACTTCCCCGAGTCATGGAGCCGGTTCGGTGTAGCTCATCAAGACCACGAAGGGTCTCTCCCAAGATAAGAGGGACAATGTTAAAGGCCCGTCCTCTAGCTTGCAAAACGATGTCCACGAGCTCCGTGTTTTCCATGCCACACTTTCTCATGAAAAGCACGCTTCGAAACAAGCACAATGCCAAGAGGGAGCATTGAGAATCCACGCCGTGACCACGAGTCACCCGACCTTTGAATTTCCTAGGCAAAGCATAGAGATCAACATAGCAGTTATGAATATAACTCTGCGCCTCGGGAAGGCCTATACTCAATAAATCCCTAAGAGACTCCGCCGGTACCTTGTCACAATTAGGAACCGCAATCACCCTGGTCAATGGCATATCCAGGAGGCACCATCTCCTCTACAGTAGGGACCATCTCATTAAGTGAAAAGTTGAAGAGATGAGTCAATGGATCCCATAAGCGTGCAACTCCCTTTAAAAGGTCCCAATCCGGTTTTAGATTCTTCAAGGTGAAAATAATCTTAAACCCGAACATCTCCACGAATCTCTCTTAGCGAGGTTTATTGAATGAACGAAAGAACGTTGCTAAATCACCCTTGTAGCGTTCCACTAATTCTGAGTCCAAGGGGAACTTATCAACAATTATTAATGAAGCGACGGACTTACTTAGGTCCATTGGGAGCAAAAGGTTGAGAATTGTACTCCAAAAGAAAAGTTCCCATAACTGATTTAAGGCTACATGATATTCTAGGACGGACTAGAGGTGTTTATATACAAGTTTGGACACCAAATCCTCAAGGAAAAAGGAGAAACAGCCGCAGATTCAGAGGATGACCCGTACGAGACATCGATGTCTCGTACGAGGCATTTCCTAGTTCAGAACAACAACTCTACTCAAATCCCAGGTTGCCCGGCAAATCAAAACTTGTCTCGATCACCTCAGAAACTCACCCGAAATAGTTCATACATCACATACAAATGACTCAACGTGAATCCATTTCATAAAATTACACCTCGGTTGACCAACCGGATGTGAATCAATCCATTTACACAGTCAGAAATAAAATCTATAATCAACTAAAGTATTGTGTGTTAGAGTTAGGAGTTAACTGTTGCATAGGTATAAAAAAAAAAGTTTTCTTCGCCTACGCCGAGGCAATAAGTAAATCATCAACAAAAAGACGGAATGGGGGATCCTATCTACTCAGCATCAAAAGGAAGGAGACGTCGTCATTGCCACGTGATCATCCATCAGTCCGTGGTCTCTTCCCGCAAGAGGCCGACTTTGCTGTCTGGCGAGCCAATCGACCTAAGAGATCCGCAGTCTCTATCTTCACCCTCTTGGCATAGGCCATGAATTGGGCAAGCCGTCCCGCGACCTCTCTATACTCAGCAATGGGCACCTGTTGAGAAGAAACAAATAGAGATGTCAGAATCTTCAGATAAATGATAAACAGAGAGATGAAATGGTAGAATGATAGAAATGACGGAAGAAGGGTCATAAACCATACCATGGTCGCATCGGAAGGAGGTACGAGTCCGTCAGGCATATCGTACTGGGCGGGAAGGTCCTCGGTACTCTCTATTCCCTCAGCCATGCTGTAGGAGAAAGAAGCTGGTCCAAGATGTGGACGGAAAGGGACGTGGACAACTCCCTGGGCCTGAGCCTGATCACCCTCTATAATCAACCGGGGCATGAGACGAGCAAGGAAGTCCTGATAATCAGCCTCCAAGGACATATGGTCAAAATCAACCTAACCAAAATGAGGTCCTCACTCTCCTCCTCCGCGATGGCATAAGAGTTAAGCATATGGGCCGGCGGGTCCAAAGGGACGATGACGTCGAGTCTGCCACCACCTTGCTGGAGAGAGACTCTCTCTCCTAAATAGAAGCATTCCCTACCAAGGCCAATCATCAGCAATCTCATACCAGCAAATCCGTAAACATGGTCAATGCCCAAACCCCGCCAAGGAAAGAAGGCAACAGCGGACTCAGGGACGGCCTCCCATCTGTCAAAATACAGCCGCATACGCTCCACCGTCATGTCAGCCCCCTCTGCATGCTCATCACAGGTATCCCTGTTACCCCGGCGCCATATCAAGGTATCTGGGAACATAACAGTGTTGTCCCGAAGGTTAAAAGTGAAGAGACCAAACATGGCGAATCCCCAAGCCTGCAAATGGGAGAAACATAGAAAATTGTCAAAACTGAATGATTTACCGAGATAGAAAGTAAACTGGGGCTGAAATTAAAGGGGAATACAAAAGAAGATAACTATCATACCTCCCAGGCATGACTGTAGCCGCTTAAGACAGCGTTCGCACGATCCCGCAAACTCTCATCCATCGCCACATAGCAGTGGGCCAAGCCAGCAGAACCCCAGCTAGCATCAGTGACATGCTGCATGTCTCTTAACACACTCAAAAGAGTGAATAGGGTTGTCGATGGATGATTGGCAAATAGCGTCTCAGAAAAGGCCCACCACAGAAATCCGCGGACGGCTGCGATACGGGTGTCAGTAAGGTGCATCTGACCGGCATTAACAGTAACGTAGGCATCAACCTTGTCCCTCAAAGCCTTCAGAGGGACACCCTTGCCTAGCGTACGCACAGATAAGCCCATAAAATGCCTCATGTCATCCCCGCTAGGAGAGAAATCCGTGTCAACCTCAAGTGGCTCACCGACGATGGCAAGCCCAGTAATAGCATGAAAGTCAGTAGGGGTCATGGTAACCTCCCCCTACCACATGTGCATAGTATGAGTGATGTCCCACCAATGCTCTCGAATAGCCTGGAGCAAGTGAACATTCCTCCTCTCACTGACTAAGCCGTCAAAGAAGAGTTTCAGCCTGAGATTCTCGATCTCTTCCTTCATCTCGCCATTGAGAGTTGCCCACCTCTCGGCAACCGCTCGTACGCTACCTCTACAGTTATCAATCACCCTGAATGACTGCAAACAACAAAGGCAAAGGAGACGAATGTCAGAAAATTGGTAGAATCCTCATTTAAGCATTTTACCTGAAAAACTCGCAGAATTGCCTAGAACGACAGTCAAAATCATGTACTACTATACTACAATGATTTTCAACATCAACAAGGGTGAAATTCCATCGAAAGATCAGCCATGCATGATAAACCCTAGCAACAATAATTATAGGCAAAATTTGATAAAAGTCGAAATGCGAGGCACCAAATTGAGACATGCAACGACAAAATTGACATGGAAACTCAGTCAAAGGAAGAGATCCTTACCCGCCTCGTCCTCACGCCGTGAGAAATATGATCATCGGGAAACGGACACAACTCATCTGTCACCCACACTTTGCCTCTCATGTGCCTACCAAAGAGGTGTTCCCTATGAGAACGTTTTGCACCGGCCATTTGAAAGGGTCAAGAATCACTAGAACTTGGTGAAAATAAAGATTTTTGGATGAAAAAATCGCCTAGGGTTGAGAATTCCTAAAATGAAATAAGAAAAGTGATTTGAAAAACACTTTCAGCGCCTGATATCACCTCTGATATGCGTAAAAAATAGAGAAGTCTCGTACGAGACATCGCTATCTCGTACGAGATATCTCCAGAAAAATCTCAGAAAACCATGTTTTCTTCAGAAAATTCCAGAAAAGCCCTGCTTTTAACAGAAAGGTCAGAAAAAGCCCTGCTTTTGATTGAAAGGTTGAATCTGAACCCGGTCCAAGATGGAACATTGAGTCATAAATAAATGGATATTTTCAGAATTGGAACAAGCAAAGTTGTTTCTCAGTACAAATTTATTCTCACCGCACATCCAAGATCATGGGTGAGCAACGAAATCTGCATCAGCAAACCTTAAATCCCACGACTGTCATCAAGACGTATGTTAATGGCACAGGATTTACAACCGGGCATCCCACGACTGTAATCAAGACGTAAGTTAATAACACAGGATCCCACCATTCAGAGTCCCATAATTGTTATCAAGGTGTAAGCTAATGGCATAGGATTCATATTTTTCAACGGAAAGGCAGTCTCGTTGAAAGGGGAAGCAAGGTCCAAGTAATTGGCGTCTCCAAATCCTGGTATCCCACCACTGTTATCAAGACGTAAGTTAATAACACAGGATCCCACCATTTAGAATCCCACAATTGCCATCGAGACGTATGTTAATGGCATAGGATTCACTTTTCCGGCGAATAAGGCAACCTCGTTGGAAGGAGAAGCAGGGATCCAAGTAATTGGCGTCTCCAAACCCAGAGTCCGATAATTGTTATCAAGACGTATGTTAATGTAGATACCCCGGTGGGAGCCCACGGCTTTAGGATAGAGTGCGCGAGTTATTCCTATGATGTCTAACTTGTTTTTAGAGTCGCCACCTATGTTTTGAGGAACATAAGAAAAACCTATTGATGATTGTCGCGACCCCGGACCCCGCGGGCCCGAGACCGCGATCTGGACGTCGACTTAACAATAAACTCCAAAATAATGAAGATAAAAATTTCCTTTTATACCCAAAAGATGATAACACAAGGTTTTGAAAATCAACTTGAACAACAAGGTAAAACTAGTATAAACTCCATAAGCTTATACACCAAATTTGCAAAATACACAAATCCTAATGACGTCAATGTTTGGTACAAATATCCCCAAAAGGTTACACATTGATATAATGTAAACCAACCTATAACAACTTTCCCCAAAAGAATGTATCCACACTCGACGTCCTCTTTCTCGTGATCAGCGAGACTAATCCTTAGCACCTGGGGGGGTTAAGGAAAAACAAAGATAAAAGAAAAAGGGGGTGAGATAAATCTCAATAAGTTACTAATGCAACTACATGACATGCTATGATGCAAGAAGCAATAAGCAATAATAAATATCACATAGCACATAGCATTTATCACATAACAGATAGCAGCGGAAATAAACACATAACAAAGGATATAGCCAAGGTTTTCCAAACCGAAGAGCCAAATAAAGGTCGCTGCGCAGCTTCAATAATCAACCATCAATATCTTCATAATAGCATGAAAGACGAAGAGAAAACCCCGGTACCGGAACCAATAACCAAATGAAGTGTCACAAGGGACGGGAGACATGCCACAAAGTCATGCTCCAAGTAAAGCTAAAATGCACACAAAGGAGCTAGCTCTTCTCACATCCAAGGCCAATCTGGAGGAGGGTAATAATGGGGAAAAACAATGGTCAACATCACAATGGACTTGGACGTGCCATCATAATGTTTCGCATCGCCCAAACACACACAAAATACCAGCTGGACTTTCAAATAAATGCTAAGTAATAAATACTAGCTTAAATAAACAACTTAAGGTTCCAAAGTAGGGAACCATTCCAATTAAATTACCACAAAGGTAAACCAATCCAAACAGCACATCAAAGATGCCCAACATTTCCAAAACGGTACTTAAATAAATTTCATAACACATTTATTCACAAAAGAATCAATTCCACTTAATAAAATGTTCCACGGTGTTATCTTAAGTTGATTAGAAGAAATAAACCTAAACTAGTTAAGCCTTAAGTCTTAAACCAAGCAAAAGGGCAAAATCCCCAACAGGCGGGGCGGGCGGCGGGCGGGCGGGCGCCTGGGCATAGGCAGGCGGGCGCTTGTTTGGCCAGAAGGTCAGGCTGCTGGAAAAGGGGGGGGCAGGCGGGCGCTCAGGTCAAGGCGGGCAGGCGCTCGGCCTGGGTTTTGGCCGGGAAGAACAGAGCTGGGTTCTTCATTTCGACCCAAATTTCACCAAAACACAAAATACTCCATTTCAACTCTTTCTACAAGTTCCAAAATGTACCAAAACCACTTATAACTAGGGTGGGGATCCAAATACACCATTTATCAACCCAAAACCAAGAATCAAACCCAACATTCATCAATTCACCCTTTTTAACCAAAAACTCAAATAAATTCCAACATAACACATCAAGCATTATATAAACATGATATGAACATTTTAGCATCAAAATGGGGGAAAAGTAACTTACTTGAAAATTCTCAAAGATGACGGAATTCAATTCTTTTTGGTTCTACGCGATCCTATCGACGATCTAAACAAGTTTCACGTTTTAAGAAATGAGAAATAACAAGAAGAAGATGAAGAAAATGAAGAGAGAAGGAAGAGAAGAAAAAGCTTACCATAACAAAGAGAGAGAGAGGGAGTTGGCTGGGAGATGATGGTGAGGAGTGAGGGAGGAGAGGGGAGTAGGGAGGGAGTAGATGAAGAATTATTTGAAAACTTTCACAAAGGCCCCTCCTCTAATACTAACATGAATGCTTACTCTCCCTACTAACAATTAAGACCCAATAATACTACACTAACCCAAACGACTCAATTAAAATGCTAGGCATAATTATTATGAAACATAAAGTGCACACATAAATATTTAAATAAATAATACTTTAAATAAATAAATAAGCAATTAAATAAAGAATAATTATTTATTACCAATAAAATAGAGCCTAGATTTCGGGTCGTGACATTCACTCCCCCTTAAAGAAAATTCGACCCGAATTTTAACGAGACTTACCCGAATTAAAAAGCCACGGAAATTTCCTCTCGATCTCATCCCGGAGCTCCCACGTCGACTCCTCGATATTATGATTCCTCCAAAGAACTCTAACCAACGCGATGCTTTTGTTCCTCAACTCTTGGACTTTAGAATCTAGGATCCGAAACCGGTCGTTCCTCATAAGTCATATCGGGCTCAATATCCTCCGGTACCCTCGGTAACACGTGAGATGGATCATGAACATACTTCCGAAGCATAGAAACGTGGAAAACATTGTGCAACCGGTCCAAAGATGGCGGTAACGCAAGACGGTACGCTAGAAGTCCAACCTTTCCCAAAATCTCAAACGGGCCAATAAACCTCGGAGCCAATTTTCCTTTCTTCCCAAACCTACGAATACCCACCTTCGGAGACACCTTCAAGAACACCGAATCACCGGTCTGAAAGCTAAGATCTCACCTTCGGTTGTCTGCGTAGCTCTTATGTCGACTCTGGGCTGTCTTCAATCTATCCCGGATAACTTTAACCTTCTCAACCGAATCCCGAAGCAAATCAATACCCACGATCTTCGCTTCACCAACTTCATCCCAACAAATAGGCGATCTACATTTCCTTCCATACAAGGCCTCAAACGGTGCCATCTCGATACTAGCCTGATAACTGTTGTTGTAAGAGAATTCCACTAACGGTAGGTGCGAATCCCAAGAATCAGAGAAGTCTATCGCACAAGCTCGCAACATATCCTCAAGAATCTGAATAGTCCTCTCGGATTGACCGTCGGTCTGTGGATGAAAAGCCGTACTGAATCGCAAATCTGTACCCAAAGCTTCCTGAAACGCCTTCCAGAATCTAGAAGTAAACCTCGGGTCTCGATCTGACACAATGCTAACCGGAACCCCATGTAATCTAACGATCTCATTGATATAAAGGGTCGCAAGCTTCTCCATCGAATATCTGATGTCAATAGGCAAGAAATGGGCACTCTTGGTCAATCTATCCACTATTACCCAAACACTGTCATACTTCCGACGGGTACGAGGTAGTCCCGTAACGAAATCCATAGTCACATGCTCCCATTTCCACTCGGGAATCTCTAACGGCTGAAGTAGTCCCGCGGGTCTCTGATGCTCGGCTTTGACCTGCTGACAAGTTAAACACCTCGATACATACTCCGCTATCTCCCTTTTCATATTAATCCACCAAAATTGTTGCTTCAAATCCTAATACATCTTCGTACTGCCCGGATGAATAGTATACCTCGATTTGTGACCCTCATCTAAAACTTGCCTCTTTATTCCACCAATATCGGGTACGCACAAACGACCACGGAAAGTCAACACTCCAATCGGGCTAACAGAAAAATCCTCGAAGTTCTTTTCTTCAATTTACCCATTATCTTCACCAACTCGGGATCTTCTTTCTGAGCTTCCTTTATTATCTGAATTAGGTCGGAGATACCCTCATATTCGCACAAAATAGCCCCATGTCTCGATTCACGAGGAGACCAATCTCGCACATCCTCAAGCATTTTCCACTCTCGAACCATCATCGAAGCCATATAAGATTTTCTACTAATCGCATCGGCTACCACATTCGCCTTCCCCGGATGATAGGAAATCGTGCAATCATAATCCTTCAACAATTCCATCCATCGGCGTTGTCGGTTGTTCAATTCCTTCTGAGAGAATAGGTACTTCAAACTCTTGTGATCGGTAAAAATTTCAAACTTCGCCCCATAAAGGTAGTGCTTCCATTTGTGCAACGCAAAGACTATCGCCGCCAACTCCATATCATGAGTCGGGTAATTCTGTTCACTAGGGGTCAACTTCCTCGAAGCATATGCAATTACTTTCCCATTCTGCATCAACACACAACCCAAACCCTCTTTCGAAGCATCACTGTAAATCACTAGGCCATCGCTCCCATTAGGCAAAGTCAAGATCG
Source organism: Campanula takesimana (assembly GCA_026119855.1). Taxonomy (NCBI): domain Eukaryota; kingdom Viridiplantae; phylum Streptophyta; class Magnoliopsida; order Asterales; family Campanulaceae; genus Campanula; species Campanula takesimana. Next base: position 446,457 of record JAOWBW010000725.1, read on the forward strand.
GTGCGGTAGTCAACCTCTTCTTCAATTCCTAGAAACTCTCGTCACATTTCTCGGTCCACACAAACGGGACATTCTTCCGGGTCAACTGAGTCATCGGAGTAGCAATCCTCGAAAACCCCTCAATAAATCTTCGGTAATACCCGGCTAAACCAAGAAAGCTTCTAATCTCTGTCACTGATTCGGGTCTCTTCCAATCCACTATGGCTTCAATCTTTGACGGATCCACCGAAATCCCATCTTTAGAAATCACATGACCCAGAAATGACACCTTCTCGAGCCAAAATTCGCATTTACTGAACTTCACAAATAATTTCTCCCTCGCAAGAACGGATAAAACTGTCCTCAAGTGCTTCTCATGCTCCTCTCGAGATTTAGAGTAGACGAGTATATCATCAATAAAGACCACCACGAACGAGTCAAGATAGGGATGGAAAACCCGGTTCATCAAATCCATAAATACAGCCGGCGCGTTAGTCAACCCAAACGGCATAACCAAGAACTCATAATGACCATAGCGAGTGCGAAAAGAAGTCTTCGGAATATCCTCCGATCGAACCTTCAACTGATGGTACCCACTCCTCAAATCAAGTTTAGAGAAAACCACGGACCCTTGAAGCTGATCAAATAAATCATCGATGTGCGGTAGAGGATACTTGTTCTTCACTGTAACCTGATTCAACTTCCGGTAATCGATGCACAATCTCAACGAACCATCTTTCTTCCGCACAAACAAAACCGGTGCTCCCCACGGGGAAACACTAGGGCGGATAAACCCTCGATCCAGTAACTCTTGCAATTGGACCTTTAATTCCTTCAACTCTGCGGGAGCTAACCTATAAGGTGCTTTCGAAATTGGAGCCGTACCCGGCAAAAGGTCTATACAAAACTCAATCTCACGATCGGGAGGCATATCATACTCGGTAGAGAAAACATCGGGAAATTCCCGAACTACCGAACACTATCAAAACTAGGGGATTCCTTCCTAGTATCAAGAATACTAGCCAAATACCCCTCACAACCACTATGCAATAATTTCTCGCTTTCATATAAGAAATTAAGCGAACCTTTCTACTCAGAGGACTAGCCTCAAACACAAATTTAGGCACATCGGGAATAGAAAAAGTAACAGTTTTCTTACGGCAATCAACGGAAGCATGAAACTTGCTCAACCAATCCATACCAAAATGACATCAAAGTCTTGGATAGGAAGAACTACCAAATCCGCACAAAGGACACGACCACAAATAATCACATCACAAGCACGAAAGACTCGATCAGAAACCAAGCATTCTCCTATAGGGGTCGACACCTCTAGCACGTACGGTAAAGACTCGAATGCAGCATTTAACATGGAAGCAAATTGCACAGAAATGTATGAATGAGATGATCCTGGATCTACTAACGCTCGTGCGCTCACATTAGACACAGAAACAATACCTCCAATAACGGAAGGATCATCGGTCGCCTGTTGTTGATTCATGGCATATATCTTTCCTTGAACTTTGGGCTTACCGGTAACATCCCTTTTCTGACCTTGATTATTACCAACTCCTGACCCGGATGCTTGACCTCTACCTCTCGGGCAATCTTTTACAAAGTGACCCATTTGACCGCAATTGGTGCACCTTCCCTGCTTCTTCTAACACCGGTCCTCAGAATGACCTTCCTTTTGACAATACGAACAAAGCCTCCTAATTTGGTTCCCTTGGTTCCCGGAAGTGGTACCTGGGTTCCTTGGGATCGGTTACCCTCGGAACTGAGATTGTCTGTCACGACCTGAAATATAGGCTCTATTTTATTAGTAATTAAATGATTTTTATTTAATTATTTGCTTATTTATTTATTTAAATTATTATTTATTTAAATAATTAGGTGTGCATTTTATGTGTTATAATAATTTATGCCTAGCATTTTATTTGGGTCATTTGGGTTAGTGTAGTGTTGTTGGATCTTAATTGATAGTTGGGAGTGTAGTATTTGTGTGTAGTGTGAGAGAGGGGGCCTAAGTGTAAATGTTTGAAATTATTTCCCTACTCCCTCCCTATTCCCCTCACCTCCCTCACCTTCTCCCTCACTCTCACCTCTCCTTCCCATTCCCAGCCACTCTCTTCCTCTCTCCTCCTTGTGGGTAAGTTTTCTTTCCCCTCCTTCTCTCTTCATTTACTCCTTCTTCCTCTCATTATTATTATTCATTTCTTAAAACGTGAACATTGTTTAGATCGTCGATAGGATCGCGTAGAATCAAAAAGATTTGAAATCCATCAACTTTGAGAAAATCCAAGTAAGTTACTTTTCCCCCATTTTGATGCTAAAATGTTCATATCATGTTTATATGATGTTTGATGTGTTATATTTGAAGTTTGGTTGGGTTTTGAATTTGTTTAGAATTTATTTTGAATTTATTTGAGTTTTGGGTAAAAATGGTGGATTGATGAATGTTGGGTTTGATTCTTGGTTTTGGGTTGATAAATGTTTTATTTGGATTCCCATTCTAGTTATAAGTGGTATTGGTACATTTTAGAACTTGTAGAAGGAGTTGATTTTGAGTATTTGGTGTTTTGGGAGAATTTGGTTCGAAATCTGTAAAACCCAGCTCTGTTTTCCTCCCAGCCCGTAGACCAGGCGCCCGCCTGCCCCTGCCCAGGCGCCCGCCTACTCCCACTTTTCCTAGCGCCTGACTTTCTGGAAATTCAAGCGCGCGCCTGCCCTGGCCCAAGCGCCCGCCCGCCCCCTGTTCCAGGAATTTGACCTTTTTGCTTGTTTTAAACCAAATGGCTTAACTAGTTTAGGTTTAATCCTTCTAATTAACTTAAGATAACACCGTGGAACACTTTATTGATTGGATTGTGATTTCTTTTGTGAATAAATATGATGTGAAATTTGATTTGGTATCATTTTGGGAATGTGGTTCATCTTTGATGTGCTGTTTATATTGGTTTACCTTTGTGGTGACTTAATTGGATTGGTTCCCTACTTAGGAACCTTAAGTTGTTTATTTACGCGAGTATTTATTACTTAGCAATTATTTGAAAGTCCAGCTGGTATTTTGTGTGTGTTTGGGCGATGGGAAAGATTATAATGGCAAAGCCAAGTCCATTATAATGTTGACCATTGTTTTGCCCCCTTCTTTACCCTTTTCCAGATTGGCCTTGGAAGAGATGAGTTAGCGTTCCTTTGTGAATGTATCTAGCTAGCGGGCATGACTTTGTGTCATGGTCCTAGTCCTTTGTGACACTGTTATGGTTATTGGTTCCGGTACCGGGGTTTTCTCTTCGGCTTTCATGCTATTATGAAGATGATGATTTGTTGATTATTGAAGCTGCGCAGCGATCCTTTATTTGGATGTTCCGGTTTGGAAAACCTTGGCTATATCCTTTGTTATGTGTTTATTTCCGCTGCTATCTGTTATGTGATAAATGCTATGTGCTATGTGATATTTATTATCGCTTATTGTATATTGCATCATAGCATGTCATGTAGTTGCATTAGTAACTTATTGAGATTTATCTCACCCCTTTCCTTTTATCTTTGTTTTTCCTTAACCCCCCCCCCCCCCCAGGTGCTAAGGATTAGTCTCGCTGATCACGAGAAAGAGGGACGTCGAGTGTGGATCCATTCTTTTGGGGAAGGTTATTATAGGTTGGTTTACATTATGTAAATGTGTAACCATTTTGGGATAGTTGTACCAAACAATGACGTCACTAAGAATTGTATATTTATAATTTGTTGGGCATAAACTTGTGGAAGTTTATGATAGTTGTAATTGGTTTTTATTAAACTTGGTTTTGTAAAACTTTGGATCATCACCTTTTGGTATCAAATGGAATTTTTAACTCCTATATTTTAGAGTTTTGGTTTTAAGTCGACGTCCAGATCGCGGTCTCGGGCCCGCGGGGTCCGGGGTCGCGACATTGTCCCCCAAAGTTACCTCGAGTGTCGGAACCGTGTTGAGGTTGAGATTTAGCATGGCTTCCCGGTTTACCCGTACTCGTAACCTCGGTTTTCCTTTTGTGCTCCCCAATATCTTGCTCTATCAAGTAGGCTCGGTCCACCGCATCCTGGAATGTCACAATCCGTTGGGCAATAAGTTGAGTACGGATGGAGGTCTTCAATCCCCGAATGAATCTCATAGCTTTTTGTTCCTCGGTCCTCACCAAATAGTCGCAATACGGGCTAATTCTATGAACTTAGCCGAATATTGAGCTATAGACAACAAAACCTTGCTCCAGGTTGAGCAGCTCGATCTCCTTTCGGTTTTGATCAACAACCGGAATGAAATGCTCCTTGAATTTGCGCACACAAACAACTCCCACGCATACACCGTGTGTGAGTATCATCCCAACTAGCTTTAAACACCCTTCCACCAATGCTCGGCGGCTCCCACAAGATTATAAGCCGCAAACCGGACCTTGTCCTCATCCGTGCACCCAAACACATCATAAATCTTCTCCATCGACTCAATCCACAACTCAGCTTTCCGAACATCGGGTTCGCCATTGAATTCAACCGGTTTCAACTTCAGAAATTGCTCCAATCCATAGCGGTGGGTGCTTGTTCTACCCTCGGGACCTTGATCATGTATGGCCTTCATAGCCGCCTCGAACATGCCTTGAAACATGGCACGTGCTTCTTCCCTTGTGTCATTCTGATTCTGTGCCCCACTAGTACCTTCACCGGTCCTTCTTCTAGCCATTGGAAACAATTATCTGCATAAAACATCAACCGTTAATCACTCCGCACACTACTACCCACCTAGGTCATACTAATCCACCTATACTTATACATAGAGCTAATGCCATAGCCTGATACCAACTGTCGCAACCCCGGACCCCGCGGGCCCGAGACCGCGATCTGGACGTCGACTAAACTATAAACTCCAAAAATAATGAAGATAAAAATTCCTTTTATACCCAAAAGATGATAACACAAGGTTTTGAAAATCAATAAACAACAAGGTAAAACTAGTATAAAACTCCATAAGCTTATACCAAAGTTGCAAAATACACATACTAATGACGCAATGTTTGGGTACAAATATCCCCAAAAGGTTACACATTGATATAATGTAAACCAAACCTATAACAACTTTCCCCAAAAGAATGTATCCACACTCGACGTCCTCTTTCTCGTGATCAGCGAGACTAATCCTTAGCACCTGGGGGGGGGTTAAGGAAAAACAAAGATAAAAGAAAAAGGGGGTGAGATAAATCTCAATAAGTTACTAAATGCAACTACATGACATGCTATGATGCAAGAAGCAGTAAGCAATAATAAATATCACATAGCACATAGCATTTATCACATAACAGATAGCAGCGGAAATAAACACATAACAAAAGGATATAGCCAAGGTTTTCCAAACCGAAGAGCCAAATAAAGGTCGCTGCGCAGCTTATAATCAACCATCAACTCTTCATAATAGCATGAAAGCCGAAGAGAAAACCCCGGTACCGGAACCAATAAACCAAATGAAGTGTCACAAGGGACGGGAGACATGCCACAAAGTCATGCTCCAAGTAAAGCTAAAATGCACACAAAGGAGCTAGCTCTTCTCACATCCAAGGCCAATCTGGAGGAGGGTAATAATGGGGAAAAACAATGGTCAACATCACAATGGACTTGGACGTGCCATCATAATGTTTCGCATCGCCCAAACACACACAAAAATACCAGCTGGACTTTCAAATAAATGCTAAGTAATAAATACTAGCTTAAATAAACAACTTAAGGTTCCAAAGTAGGGAACCATTCCAATTAAATTACCACAAAGGTAAACCAATCCAAACAGCACATCAAAGATGCCCAACATTTCCAAAACGGTACTTAAAATAAATTTCATAACACATTATTCACAAAAGAATCAATTCCACTTAATAAAATGTTCCACGGTGTTATCTTAAGTTGATTAGAAGAAATAAACCTAAACTAGTTAAGCCTTAAGTCTTAAACCAAGCAAAAGGGGCAAAATCCCCAACAGGCGGGCGGGCGGGCGCCTGGGCATAGGCAGGCGGTCGCTTGTTTGGCCAGAAGGTCAGGCCGCTGGAAAAGGGGGGGCAGGCGGGCGCTCAGTCAAGGCGGGCGGGGCTCGGCCTGGTTTTGGCGGGAAGAACAGAGCTGGGTTTTTCATTTCGACCCAAATTTCACCAAAACACAAAATACTCCATTTCAACTCTTTCTACAAGTTCCAAAATGTACCAAAAACCACTTATAACTAGGGTGGGGATCCAAATACACCATTTATCAACCCAAAACCAAGAATCAAACCCAACATTCATCAATTCACCATTTTTAACCAAAAAACTCAAATAAATTCCAAATGAATTCTAAACTCAACCAAACTTCAAATATAAAACATCAAGCATTATATTAAACATGATATGAACATTTTAGCATCAAAATGGGGGAAAAGTAACTTACTTGAAAATTCTCAAAGATGACGGATTCAATTCTTTTTGGTTCTACGCGATCCTATCGACGATCTAAACAAGTTTCACGTTTTAAGAAATGAGAAATAACAAGAAGAAGATGAAGAAATGAAGAGAGAAGGAAGAGAAGAAAAAGCTTACCATAACAAGGAGAGAGAGAGGGAGTTGGCTGGGAGATGATGGTGAGGAGTGAGGGAAGAGAGGGGAGTAGGGAGGGAGTAGATGAAGAATTATTTGAAAACTTTCACAAAGGCCCCTCCTCTAATACTAACACGAATGCTTCCTCTCCCTACTAACAATTAAGACCCAACAATACTACACTAACCCAAACGACTCAATTAAAATGCTAGGCATAATTATTATGAAACATAAAGTGCACACATAAATATTTAAATAAATAATACTTTAAATAAATAAATAAGCAATTAAATAAAGAATAATTATTTATTACCAATAAAATAGAGCCTAGATTTCGGGTCGTGACAATGATAGCCTAAGTTTGATTACGAAAACAGAGATTCTTTGTTTTGAGGTTCGGGGGTTAGGTTACGAGATGGGAAGTACCGAAACACCAATCCCGCCCAACTAAAGTTGGTCTTGCTTGATCAAAATCTACATAAAAGATAAATGTTCTTCTTCTTCTTCTTTAAATCATAAAAAGGGGTTTTAAAATAGAGTTTGGAATGTAGGAGATGACTCCTTAACCATCCTCAATGAGATGAGGTGATCATTAGAGTCATGTCCCAAAATGATTTGGGTGATTGCACTTTGATAAAACAAAAAGATAGAGAAAAGAGATGAAGTTGAGAAAGGGAAAGAAGTAGATTTACCTAGACTTCAAGAGACTTCAAACACTTCTTGTTGAATTACTTGGAGAAATCCTTTGGAGAATGTGAGATTGAGAGCCAAAAGGTCCAAGGTCTAAGGTCAAGGTTTTTGTATAAGTTTTCGTGTCCCCCTAAAAATGGAGGTAAAGAGAGGTTTTTATAGGTGAAAGAGAGATGTTTTTGGTGCCAAAACTCAGTCACCAAGAAATCCTTCCCGGGCAAAATCCTGTAAATTTGAGCAAGGGAGAGAATCCTGGCCAGAAATCTGTAACTGACTCCCAGAGGCGCGCGCTTCTACGTTGGGGGCGGGAGGCGCGCGCGCCTGGATCCTCCTGTCAGAGGGCGCGCGACTTAGAGAAGGCGACGATTTGACAGAATGGACTAGAAAGTCAGCCCTATTATTCAGTTTAGTCCTGGGGACTTAACGAAGTCAGTCAGGAACTTAACGGAAAGTGACAGAAGCTAACGAGAAACACTTAAAATGGGGAGAAAACACAAGATCAAATGTGCAATCGGGGTGAAACGGTCCAAGGCGGGGTGTCTACAGAGGACCCCTCGGCGACGTGGATTGCAAAGCAAAACGCATCGACGAAAGTTAAAAAAGACCCGTCTAGGACATCACCAAGTAAAAGCAAAGACTCGATGAAAGCAGGATTTTGAAATTGCGAGAGATAGTGGTGCGCTCCCTGTGTGAGCGGATTTTTTTGATAGAGAGGGGGTGCATGATCCGTTAGGTGAACCTGCCGGCTGAATATGTTTGAATGAGGCCGTTAGTGAACCTTTGAACGAGGCCGTAGTGAACCTTTGAGAGGGCCGTTGGTGAACCTTTGGAGAGGCCGTTAGTGAACCTTTGAGGAGAGGCCGTTGGTGAACCTTTGAAGGTGAACCTTTGGAGAGGCCGTTAGTGAACCTTTGAGGAGGCCGTTAGTAAACCTTTGGAGAGGCCGTTGGTGAACCTTTGAGGAGGCCGTTAGTGAACCTTTGGGAGGGCCGTTAGTGAACCTTTGTAGAGGTCGTTGGTGAACCTTGGAAGAGCCGTGGTGAACCTTTGGAGAGGGTGTGGTGAACCTTTGAAGAGGCCGTTAGTGAAACCTTTGGAGAGGCCATTAGTGAACCTTTGAGGAGGCCGTTAGTGAAACTTTGAGGAGGCCGTTAGTGAACCTTTGTTGACGAATCCATTAGTGAAATCCGTTGATGAGTTATTGCTTTGAAGTCGTGTGGCACTTGGAGTCACACTTGACTTTTTTTTTGACTTGTGGGGTGCGGGTACAGTTGACCGCGACCAGAAGAATGTTCCTGCTGGGGATGAAATGTTGAGATTGACTCTTGAGGGGGTATGGTACCCGTAACAGAACATAGGGAGTTCGAAATCTTGGAGAAGGACAGCCTACTTTTGAGTGAGAGTTTCTATCCTACTTTCAATCTTTGACATGCCTTAAGGGCGGACCAGAAGAAGGTGTGCCCAACTGGGTGTCCGAGGACCGGGGCTGTGTCTTGATTTAGGCTGGAGATTTCTGACAAGGCCTTTTCTGAAGTGATCTAGACTTGGGAGGCGCGCGCTTTCCTCTGTAGGCTGGGGACGCTGCACTGGATATTGATGAGGCTGTCTCTTCGGCGAGAGGCAGTCACTGAGCAGGAGTCTGAGCCGCGGAGGTATCCATAGTAGGAGTCTGAGCCGAGGAGGTAGCCAGAGCAGAGGTGGTGCGAGTTCGTCTCGGCGGGTGCAGAAAAGGAGCCGGCATGAGATCAGAGTTGAGGAGTCTGAGTCTGAGGATGATGATGATGATGATGATGATGATGATGAGGATGATGATGATGAGAGAGGAGACCGAGGAGCAGCAGCAGGGGGTGAGCACAGTGCTGGTGATGATGTGCCCGAGCTGTTGTGGCTGAGAGGATGAGGGATTGAAACACCTTTACTTTTGACTGTAATAACATTTAACATGTATTTACAATCCTAGTTATCTTACTACTCATTTTATGTTTTATTAGCGACTCGATCTTAGATGTAGACCTTTACAAAACAAATGTTGTGCCCAAATGTGTTCATCATGGTTGCTTGAAATCCTTTTCTGTGCTGGGATCTGATTTTGCTGCAGGTGGATATGTTGAAGCGTGCTTGGGTTCTGTTCTGAACTGACAAGGGCTATTTTTGTCTGAACTGCTGTCAGAGGCATGCGCATTGGGCCTTGCTTATGG